>CATIWC010001350.1:0-424396 GCA_948472305.1 Vicia faba
ATCGTGGCCTGGTTCACGGTTTAAGAAACAAAGGATAAAGGCTCAAATTATTTGTACCCACCCGCTCTTCGTGATGTTCTCCAAACCTAAACTCAGTTGATCGTGCGTTAGACCTTGTTTGAGTCTTTGCTCTGATTTTCCGGTGATGATTCGGATATTGAACGTTTATTTGAATAGGCAATCATCCCCTTTTTTGCTGAGGGTTTGTGAGACCTCTTTTTTTTTTTGATTTAGTTATCCCTTTCTTTTTTTTTTGCCTGAACTGTTTCCTTTTTGGGATTACAGTCAGCGGGATGCCCCAGTTTGGTAAGTCTTCTTTATTGGTTTTGACTTTTTGGGCTTTTCATTCATGAATTTTTTTTGATAATGACTGCCTGTCCTTATGATTGTTCGGAACCGTCACTGTCTTTTGTTTTTGAAAAACTCATTTAGTGACATTCATTGTGCACTTGGATCGACTGAGAGAACTACCCTGCCCCAGGTTATGATTAAGGGTTTTGATTTTCGAAAATACAAACTCCTACTTCTTTGGCTCTAATGGGTTGACGAGGGATTATCATCCTTATAACTCCAGTGTTTAGGAATTGAAACAATGCCTGTACCTCATCAGCGGGGTCTGTTCAAAAGCATACTGTAAATTGTGGTATTGTTTTCGTCATCCTCCCTCAAGAGGTTTAGAATTTTCAATTAAGAATTGACCATCGCAAAAAATATGAAAGCAGTTTTAAGCATAGTAAACATAATTAATTCAAGACAGACATGTGTAATGCATTCATGAAATAAAAGAGTTTAACACAATAATTGTTTATCTGAACAAGAAAAGGAAAAATACAACTTGAAATCAAATGAACAAAAATTTAGCCATGCTTTGGCAATGGAGCGGTGATCACGTTGGGAGTCTCCGCAGGCTCGAACTCGATCTCTTTGGCATCGATCATGTTCTGAATTTTGTACTTCAGTGCCCAACAGTCCTCAGTATCGTGCCCCGGGCTATCAGAATGATAGGCACACCTTGCTTCTGGATTGTAGCTAGGAGAGGAGGTCTTAAGATTGGCAGGAGGGTCGATTACTGCAATCAGGTTCATCTTCACCATATGCTGCAATGCTTGTGACCAAGGCATGTTAATGTTGGTGAATTGCCTTTTAGGCCCTTCCGGCCTTTGCTGGTTTCCCCTTTGTGGTTGACGGCGTGGTGCAGAACCAGAGATCATGACTGCCCCTGCATGTTGATCACGGCGACTCTTTTGACTGTATACAGCATTGGATTCCTTCTTTCCCGTGTAAGGTTTTTTATGAATATCAGAAGGTGTGGCCTCTTGAATCTTCCCCGACTTGATACCAGCTTCAATTCTTTCGCCAGTCAGGATGAGGTCGGTAAATCCAGCAGATGAGTTACCAATGAGGTGATTGAAGAATGGCCCGGATAGGGTCCCCAAGA
This sequence comes from Vicia faba, assembly GCA_948472305.1. Taxonomy (NCBI): domain Eukaryota; kingdom Viridiplantae; phylum Streptophyta; class Magnoliopsida; order Fabales; family Fabaceae; genus Vicia; species Vicia faba. The sequence continues at coordinate 1,439 of CATIWC010001350.1, forward strand.
ACATATCAACGAGTTCCCGGTCAGTTAACGGAGGTTGCACCCTTCCAGCAAGGTCTCTCCATCTTTGTGCGTACTCCTTGAAACCTTCACTTGACCCCAACGACATACCCTGGAGTTGGGTACGTGTGGGAGCAAGGTCGGCATTGTACTGGTACTGCTTATAGAAAGCAGTCGCCAACTCCTCCCAGTTACGAACTTTGGTCCCATCCAGTTGATAGAACCATTCGAGGTGAGTCCCTGAAAGACTTTCCTGGAAGAAGTGGATCCACAAGTTCTTGTCTGCTGAGTATGGTTGGATTTTCCGAACATAAGACCTGAGATGCAACTTGGGACAAGACGCCCCGTCATACTTGGTAAAGGATGGTGCCTTGAACTTCCTTCCGAGAATAATCACACCAGTTGACAAACCCATATCTCCAAAATCCAGCCCAGGTACCTGTTGGATCTCCATAGCATTCAGCCTATCCTCCAACTGTTTGACTTGTCCTCAGCCGGAGGGTACTGTTCGTCGTTGAAATTTGTCTCGCTGTCGGAGACCACTGGACTAGGCACCTCTCTCTCATGGTGACTGCTTTCCCTCACAGATGGGGTTGTCCCCTCAGTTTCCTCTGCGGTGTATTCCCAGATCTGCGTCTAGGGCTGAACAGAACAGTCCTCTTCTTCTTCTTGTCCTTCTTCAAAAGCAAAGCCTTCAATCTTGTTGACCCTGAGCCAAGCCTTTGATCAGCTCCTGAAATTGGGCGTTCTGCGCCTGAAATTGGCGTTCTGCGCCTGAAGAGCCTTGATAGATGCCTCGGTTGATGATTCAGGATTCATGACGAGACTGCTGAAATAAACAGCGAAGAAGGTAAGCAACCTGCAGAGAAAGGGTACCTGTTATGCAATGATATGTATGATATGCATGCAATGATTTCAAGGACCTCGTGGGTAAACAGAGAAACTTGTTAGAGTGGAAACTGGCAACTTGATTGAAAGTACTTCATGTTGTTGAGAGTCCTTCGTCACGGGTCAAAGGCTCACCATATCCAGTGGGTCATAGCCCCTGACTTTAGTCATCATGTCTGGTTTTGATTTCCAAACAACCTTGGTTAGGGAACCTTCTTCAGGAGTCAGAGCTCACCATATCAAGTGGGTCATAGCCTCTGACAACATTGGCTAGAGGAAAATAAATCCTCTTTGCCCCTTGCTAGATGTTTGATTTATATGACCTGTATCACAAGCCCTTGAGATCCTTGAAATGGGTTAGGAGGTATGCAATGGTATGATGTCATGATATGCATGGGGTAATGTGAGTAACCCTGTTATGAGTCCCAATTAAGGACTATAAACAGACCCTGCAAGAAATTCAGTATACTTTGTTATGAGTCCCCAATTTAAGGACTATAAACAAAACCTGCAAGAAATTTGGTAAACCTTGTCATGAGTCCTAGTTAAGGACTATAAACAAAACCTGTAAGTAGTTCATGTGTCAGCTAACAAGCATGCAAGTAGGCAAGTACAAAGGCACACAAGTCACACAAGAGAAAACCCTTAGGGTTTAGGCCAGCATGGGGTCTGGGTAGTACCCTCTTGAAGTTGGTGGGCTCAACCTGTCCTAATCAAAGTAACCGGGTTCTAAGGTTCCCAATATCACGGGACTGCTTTCATTGTCATCGTTTCGATTTAGCCACTGAACTGGCGACCGAAATATTCCAGGAAAGCAACCCTCATTTGAGTGTAGTATCGAGTATCAACCAACCTCGGACTGCACCAAAGTCAGTTATCTCACTACCCTAAAGAGGCCAAGATAGTTCAATTAAGGTTCCTAAGGTCTGTTGATGCTTCACGACACCACGCGGAGGCCCCCCGTACTCTCCTTGACTGAACTCAAGGGTTACCGGTACACACCAAAGTGCCACATCAACGTAGCAGACTGTTTCAACCATGTCGGTATACCCCGCACAGTTCCCTCACAGCCTTGTTGCTACTTTCTAAAAAGGTATTCCCCAGATCCGGGTTAGGATCTATAGAACTCCCAAGACAGTCCCACAATAATAAAGCAAACAAGGAAAGCAATTGAAAACACAGTGATCTTAGTCCTAAGGTACACCTCACTTTAAGTTAATCCCCAGCAGAGTCGCCAGTTCTGTGATCGGTGGATCTGGAACTGACTGTTTTAAAGCTGGTTCGCGAAATGTCGCGGAGCAAGGAGTCGCCACCGTCTTTTATTTTCTCCAAATGGAAAGGACAAAAGCACAGAAAAAATCCTTTATAGAGATTGCTCTCGGTTCGGGGAGGTAGGTTATAGAAAGGGAAGGGTTAGCACCCTTTCTATCCATGGTTATCCATGGGCTCTTAGATACTTGCTCAATGTGTTTTCAAAAATGTTTGCTTGCTTTTCAATTGTGGGTTTTAAAAAAAAGTTTCTTTGAAAAATTTTCAGTTCGACTCGTACGTCAGAGTGTTTGAAAAATTTGCTTTGAAAGCTTTGAAAATGTGTTGGTGAAAAGATGTTTTGATTTGTTTGAAATTTGAGCAAGTATCCTTGAGAACCTACCTACCCTAAAGAATTCGTCTGTGTAAAATGTCCTTTAAAGTAGTGCCATCCCACCATTGAGAGGTAGGTAGCACCACCGTTGGAGGTGTTCGGGTCAATTCGAGTTTTAGGGACGTGGTGATCACCAGAGCAATGGGAAGACACCTTAGAAGCTACCCTCATGCCAGGTTCCCGGATCATGAGGACTTACTAAGACGTCCTCTACTCGACGATCACCTTTCGAAAGGCAACAGTGAGGCGTACCCTAGGGGTGGTGTGTGCGGTTCGTGTTGTTTTCATTGATATTTGTCTTGTCATGTTTATTGGTGTTCTACGCTTGATTTAATTAAGACATTCATTCTTGCATGCTTTTTAACAGTTATATATTTGCGGGAAAATAAATCTCAACTATTACAAATGGCGCGGGTCCACATCGCCAAAATTAAACCGGACCCGATTTGACGGAAAGTAAATAAAGCAAAAAAGTAAAAGTGCGAGAAATAAAATTGTTACAAGGCTTTGGGGCAATTACATAATTAGAATAAATGACATAAAATAAATGCGCGAAATTAAATAAATAATGAACACGGGCGTTGGACCCTTTTGCAAAAATATTTAAAGTTAATGCATTAATTAATTAGAACTAATGAAGAATTAAAATTAAAGAAAAAGAATGTTTTTGGTATTTTGTATTTCTTTAAGATTTAAAAGAAAAAAAGAACTTTTTAGAATGAAATTTGAAATGCAAATCCTAATTCTAATGTTTTTAGTTATTATGAAAATGTTATATTAATCTAAATTAAACCCTAATTTTACTTATGTACATTTAATTATAAAAATAAAATAAATAAATAAATAATATTGTGATAAAAAAAGGAAAAAATTTAAAAGGTATAAAAAGTCATTAAACCTAATGCTATATTTTTGGATTTTTAGTTATTAAGAAAGTATTAAAATCTAACCTAATGCAACCCTAGTTTAATTATGAAAATTACTAATATTATGGCAAAAAACAAGGAAAGTTAAAAGGAATAGAAAAGTCATTAACCTAATGCTATATTTTTGGATTTTTTTATGGAAGAAAGAATTAAAGTTGCAACCTAAATTAATACTAAGTAATTTACATACAATTTATTTATGAAAATAACTAAAATAAAATAAATATTATATTGTTCTTTTTTTCTGATTTTTGTGTATTTTATAATTTGTAAAGAAATAATAATTAGTTTAAACAAAACAAAGAAAATAAAATAAGAATTAAAAATAAAACAAGAAAATATAGAGAAAGCAAACCAGGGGGTGCTCAGGCCCCAAATGGAGGTTTTTGTTTCAGGGCATTATAATCAAATTAAATTGTACCAAAAGCTTCGTACAGTCCCTGTGAGCACAAAACAATCCACAAAATACGTTAATGATGCATGAATCGAAGTATGCGTTTATGGAAAAAATTCAAACCGTGTGACTTGTTCTTGCGTGTTCTTGGAGCTTTATGGCTTGTTTTTTTTTATTCCAATCCGTTCCTGGAAATATCAGCAGTGTGTTGGAATCACTCTAAGGCTTTGAATTGTGCTTGAATGTGGAATCGGTTTTCAAATTTTCCTTGAATTTTGGAATTTGCTTATGGTGTTCTGTAGCAGCTTGTGCCCTCTTGGCTTTAGGGTTTGCTTCAATATTTATGTTGGAAGGGAATTATGGTACAAACTAGGTCAAAGATCCATGAAATAAGAGAATTAGGTTTAGGTTTTCCACCTTTAACAAACTTTCCCTTTTTTTAAGCAAACCAAGACTTGGTGTACAACATAACCCTAAACTAGGTCAAAGATCCATGAAATAAGAGAATTAGGTTTAGGTTTTCCACCTTTAACAAACTTTCCCTTTTTTTAAGAAAAACCAAGACTTGGTGTATAATCTAACCCTAGCATGAGTTTGTGAGCTGGCACATGATATATGGAAGCTATCCCAATTCAAATGACACTATTTCATTGACTTTTGAATTTTATTTGAATTTTTAAAGATTTAAAATGAATTAAATTATAAAAAATTAAATAAAATAGAAAAATCAATATTTGGTCTTCAAATTAATCATGGGACACGTGTGTGGCATGACAAGGCTGAATCAAGTGGAAGAAAGTGGGCCCTTTTGTAAAAAATTGAAGTTTCAAGGATAGTTGACTTTTGCCATTTCACAAAAATTTCCCAACTTCTACAAGGCATAACTTGCTCAATTTTTAAGCTTTTCTCATGTTCTTGGACATTTTGGAAAGGTCTTTGAGTCCTTTAACCAATGCCTTTGGTCCCATGTCATTTTGATTTACCAATCTCAAGTTATGGTCTTTGACTTAAAGTCCCTTTTTGTTGACTTTTGAAAATGACCTATAATGTTGAAATTGATAACTTTTTGTGAGAGCATTTCTTGGACTTGAAGTATGAAGATGAGTTGTAGGAAATGTCTTTCTCTTCAAAATGAGCTTTGGATGGAATTTTTCTGATAATCCATGTGAAAGTTATGCCCTGGTCAATTTCAGTTGACTTTTTCAGCTGTCCAAATATAGCAACTTTTGCATCTTTGATGATTTCTGAGCCAAATTTTGAGAATCATGATCAAGCATTTATCAAATGATGTTTGTGGCTTCAAAATGATATGTTGACCAAAAATTTGAACTTTTGACTGTCAAATGACCATTTTGCCCCTACAGTTGACTGTAGTGCAATTTAGGGTTTTGACTGTGCAATCTTGAGCTGAATGCCTTGAAATTTGATATGGGGATGCTTGACCATGTTTGTAAGCATGTGAGACTTGATTGAGCCTTTGAACACTTCCTTCTCTTGATCAGACTCAAAACCCTAGTTTTGACTGTATAGGAGACAGTTGAACTGCATAACCCTTGGGGAATTTTGTGACTTGGTTTGGCAATTTCTTGAGGAATATGGGAGGGCAAATTTTGGGGTATAACAGTTGCCCCTGTTCAATCTTCTTAGACCTGAGGATGCAGATTGGCTGACGTGCCTTTCGTAATCCGAGGGTAGAAGATGATTGGACACTAGAGTGCCCAGAAATTTGCGCTCACATGTTAGCAATGATGGGGGAATGGGCTTATAGATGCCATCTGGATGTTTGATTGCGTAAGAGATTCCTTGGCGAGAACCTGCATACCTGCAAAACAGAAAATGAGTACCTGACACGTTGCAGGAGCTGATATTTAGATGCCTGGTATAGATGTGTCCTGACTGGTTACAGGAGCTGAGTCTGGAGCTTCAAACGGCGATGAAAGAACCAGGGATGATTACTTCCTTAGCATGAATGGTAAGAGAGCCTTGGGCGACTTTAACTTCAACAACGCTTGTTGAGAAAAATCTTGGGGATTTTAACTTCAACAACGCTCGTTGAGAAAAATCTGGGGGATTTTAACTTCAACAACGCTCGTTGAGAAAAATCTGGGTGATTTTAACTTCAACAACGCTCGTTGAGAAAAATCTGGGGTGTCTTCTACTGGGATAAGAATCAGGGAGATCTTAGGGTCGATCTGACTGAACCAGAGAGGCCTTTGACTGGGTAAGAATCAGGAAAATCTTAGGGTCGATTTAACTGAACCGGTCTAGGTCTTGAAATGTCTTCAACTGGATAAGCATCAGGGAGATCTTAGGGTCGATCTGACTGAACCAGAGAAGGCCTTTGACTGGATAAGTATCAGGAAAATCTTGGGACGATTTAACTGAACCGGTCTAGGTCTTGAAATGTCTTCAACTGGATAAGCATCAGGGAGATCTTAGGGTCGATCTGACTGAACCAGAGAAGGCCTTTGACTGGATAAGTATCAGGAAAATCTTGGGACGATTTAACTGAACCGGTCTAGGTCTTGAAATGTAGCTTGAGAACTTAACTGGATCTTTCCTGAAAGATAAAAGTCAGTCATATGCAATGCATGATATGGATCAAGCAATGATGTTCTCAACATAAATGAGATTCGTATGATGCAGTGCGTTATGCATGCTATAATGATGTATGTGATGTTTCATGTATATTTTTGTCTAGGAAAGTGAATCCTTGACGGGTGCCGGGAAGTCGTATCCTGGGCTGATGTCGAAGAATAGATTTTGCTTCCACTAGGGATGATAACTGCAAGGATACCGGTAGGAGAAGATGACTCCGTTGCGGAATAAACTTGGCGAATGGAAGATTCTGCGGGGAGAAAAGATATTCTAGCGATCATGCTGGGAAGCAATACTCTGTGGGGATAGAGATGCTTTGCTGAGTGTTGATAGCAGTAATTTGCTGAGGATGTCTTTGTTGTTGGAAGTGTTAATGGACTTCGCTGGGGATAGGAAAGAACTATGTTGACGATGACCTTTCCGTGGCCTTTGGCTGAGGATAACCCAGTTATATCCTGTTAAGGAAATAACTCTTTGAATAAAGCCGGACGACGCGTTCGTGCTCTGCGAGGGGATAAGCTTCCAGAATCTACTGGGGATAAGCTTACTGCTTGGAGAGATGAATTCCAATTTTCCTGGGGAAACTGGATTGGACTCTTCTGGGGAGTTTTGGAATGTAATTTTATAAGTTGAAAGGGGGAACCTATGTAGGGTTGCATGCTGATGAGTTTGTGTAAAACTGTATCTGAAATGGAGAAGGAACCTGGGTAGGGTTACTTTGATGATGAGTTCGTGTAAAACTTCGTTTTTTTGGAAAGGGAGAACCTGTGTAGGGTTTCTGGGTGACGAGTCCATGTAAAACTGCATCTTGAAGAGAGGGAACCGATGTAGGGTTGCTTGGTGAGGTAAGTTCATGTAAAACTTCTTGATGAACCGGGGTGAGGTTATCTTGAGCTAAATCCATGTAAGACTTCTGGGGGGAACCAGGGTTAGGTTGCCTCAGGATAAGTTCGTGTAAAACTTCTTGACGAACCGAGGTAAGGTCATCTTGAGATAGGTCCATGTGAGACTCTTGGAGGAACCGGGGTTAGGTTACGGCAGGATAAGTTTGTGTAAAACTTCTTGATGAACCGGGGTTAGGTCATCTTGAGATAGGTCCATGTAAGACTTCTGGAGGAACCGGGGTTAGGTCACTTCGGGATAAGTTCGTGTGAAACTTCTTGACGAACCGGGGTAAGGTTACTTGTGATAAATCCATGTAAGATTTCTGGAGGAACCGGGGTAAGGTTACTTGGATAAGTTTGTGTAAAAACTTCTGGAGGAACCGGGGTAAGGTTATTTGGTTGAGTTTGTGTAAAAATCTCTGGAGGAACCGGGGTAAGGTTACTTGGATAAGTTTGTGTAAAAACTTCTGGAGGAACCGGGGTAAGGTTGCTTCGGGATAAGTTTGTGTAAAACTTCTTGATGAACCGGGGTTAGGTCATCTTATGGAGGAGGAGTCTGTGTATGACTTTGTCTGAAGGTTGAGCAGAAACCGGTGTTGGGTTGCATGATTTTGATTAAGTGGATAATTGTCCTGTTTGGTCTCGGACGTTAGCCCACGATCTGGAATTTGTAAAGGTAGATGGTAATCATTTTTATGTTGATCTGTCCTTTGTAATTTGGTTGACAGAGCAATTGGATCGCCTGGATAGCTCATTATTGCCCCTGCTTCGGAGGTGAGGGAAGAGGATACCTGTGCGGGTGATCGACAAATCTTCGGGTAGGCAAGTGACGAGATACCGGAACATAGTCGTACGCTTCGATCCCTAACTTTTTCCTGGACCGCCCTTTCGGGTTTTCAGTCCACCGGGATACCCATTTTTGCCCAAGCCGCCTTTTCAGGTTTTCGACTTGCCGGGTGTACATGTTTTTCGTTTCATCCCTTCATTTTGCCCGAACCCTTTTAGTTCGCCGGGAAGCCCTTATTGTTGCCTAGGTATGTCAACCTAGCGGGTCTTTGATTATGCGCAGTATTTTTTCGACTATGTCCACGCCCTCAGAATGTAGGGAGTTGCCCCTGTTGGAAGTATTTTGCCATGCCCCAGATAATGAGCAAAGTGCCCCTTGATTGGAGGTTCTTCTGTTCACAAGGTGTTCATCGTGCGAATTTCCCTGCTTGTTCAAACAAGTAGTCATATGCAAACAAGGTTATTTTAAGAATGCAAAAGTCTATGTCTGTCTTGAATTTTGAAAATGCATTTTTTGTAATACAGTGCGATGTCAACTCAATATTTTACAGCAAACCTTCAGGAGTCAGGATACCTTCGTAACAGTATGCTTTCGAACTAACCCATGCTTCAGCTAGGACTTTTAAGAGTTATATCGTGGCCTGGTTCACGGTTTAAGAAACAAAGGATAAAGGCTCAAATTATTTGTACCCACCCGCTCTTCGTGATGTTCTCCAAACCTAAACTCAGTTGATCGTGCGTTAGACCTTGTTTGAGTCTTTGCTCTGATTTTCCGGTGATGATTCGGATATTGAACGTTTATTTGAATAGGCAATCATCCCCTTTTTTGCTGAGGGTTTGTGAGACCTCTTTTTTTTTTTGATTTAGTTATCCCTTTCTTTTTTTTTGCCTGAACTGTTTCCTTTTTGGGATTACAGTCAGCGGGATGCCCCAGTTTGGTAAGTCTTCTTTATTGGTTTTGACTTTTTGGGCTTTTCATTCATGAATTTTTTTTGATAATGACTGCCTGTCCTTATGATTGTTCGGAACCGTCACTGTCTTTTGTTTTTGAAAAACTCATTTAGTGACATTCATTGTGCACTTGGATCGACTGAGAGAACTACCCTGCCCCAGGTTATGATTAAGGGTTTTGATTTTCGAAAATACAAACTCCTACTTCTTTGGCTCTAATGGGTTGACGAGGGATTATCATCCTTATAACTCCAGTGTTTAGGAATTGAAACAATGCCTGTACCTCATCAGCGGGGTCTGTTCAAAAGCATACTGTAAATTGTGGTATTGTTTTCGTCATCCTCCCTCAAGAGGTTTAGAATTTTCAATTAAGAATTGACCATCGCAAAAAATATGAAAGCAGTTTTAAGCATAGTAAACATAATTAATTCAAGACAGACATGTGTAATGCATTCATGAAATAAAAGAGTTTAACACAATAATTGTTTATCTGAACAAGAAAAGGAAAAATACAACTTGAAATCAAATGAACAAAAATTTAGCCATGCTTTGGCAATGGAGCGGTGATCACGTTGGGAGTCTCCGCAGGCTCGAACTCGATCTCTTTGGCATCGATCATGTTCTGAATTTTGTACTTCAGTGCCCAACAGTCCTCAGTATCGTGCCCCGGGCTATCAGAATGATAGGCACACCTTGCTTCTGGATTGTAGCTAGGAGAGGAGGTCTTAAGATTGGCAGGAGGGTCGATTACTGCAATCAGGTTCATCTTCACCATATGCTGCAATGCTTGTGACCAAGGCATGTTAATGTTGGTGAATTGCCTTTTAGGCCCTTCCGGCCTTTGCTGGTTTCCCCTTTGTGGTTGACGGCGTGGTGCAGAACCAGAGATCATGACTGCCCCTGCATGTTGATCACGGCGACTCTTTTGACTGTATACAGCATTGGATTCCTTCTTTCCCGTGTAAGGTTTTTTATGAATATCAGAAGGTGTGGCCTCTTGAATCTTCCCCGACTTGATACCAGCTTCAATTCTTTCGCCAGTCAGGATGAGGTCGGTAAATCCAGCAGATGAGTTACCAATGAGGTGATTGAAGAATGGCCCGGATAGGGTCCCCAAGAACATATCAACGAGTTCCCGGTCAGTTAACGGAGGTTGCACCCTTCCAGCAAGGTCTCTCCATCTTTGTGCGTACTCCTTGAAACCTTCACTTGACCCCAACGACATACCCTGGAGTTGGGTACGTGTGGGAGCAAGGTCGGCATTGTACTGGTACTGCTTATAGAAAGCAGTCGCCAACTCCTCCCAGTTACGAACTTTGGTCCCATCCAGTTGATAGAACCATTCGAGGTGAGTCCCTGAAAGACTTTCCTGGAAGAAGTGGATCCACAAGTTCTTGTCTGCTGAGTATGGTTGGATTTTCCGAACATAAGACCTGAGATGCAACTTGGGACAAGACGCCCCGTCATACTTGGTAAAGGATGGTGCCTTGAACTTCCGAGGAATAATCACACCAGTTGACAAACCCATATCTCCAAAATCCAGCCCAGGTACCTGTTGGATCTCCATAGCATTCAGCCTATCCTCCAACTGTTTGTACTTGTCCTCAGCCGGAGGGTACTGTTCGTCGTTGAAATTTGTCTCGCTGTCGGAGACCACTGGACTAGGCACCTCTCTCTCATGGTGACTGCTTTCCCTCACAGATGGGGTTGTCCCCTCAGTTTCCTCCTGCGGTGTATTCCCAGATCTGCGTCTAGGGCTGAACAGAACAGTCCTCTTCTTCTTCTTGTCCTTCTTCAAAAGCAAAGCCTTCAGATCTTGTTGACCCTGAGCCAAGCCTTTGATCAGCTCCTGAAATTGGGCGTTCTGCGCCTGAAATTGGGCGTTCTGCGCCTGAAGAGCCTTGATAGATGCCTCGGTTGATGATTCAGGATTCATGACGAGACTGCTGAAATAAACAGCGAAGAAGGTAAGCAACCTGCAGAGAAAGGGTACCTGTTATGCAATGATATGTATGATATGCATGCAATGATTTCAAGGACCTCGTGGGGTAAACAGAGAAACTTGTTAGAGTTGGAAACTGGCAACTTGATTGAAAGTACTTCATGTTGTTGAGAGTCCTTCGTCACGGGTCAAAGGCTCACCATATCCAGTGGGTCATAGCCCCTGACTTTAGTCATCATGTCTGGTTTTGATTTCCAAACAACCTTGGTTAGGGAACCTTCTTCAGGAGTCAGAGCTCACCATATCAAGTGGGTCATAGCCTCTGACAACATTGGCTAGAGGAAAATAAATCCTCTTTGCCCCTTGCTAGATGTTTGATTTATATGACCTGTATCACAAGCCCTTGAGATCCTTGAAATGGGTTAGGAGGTATGCAATGGTATGATGTCATGATATGCATGGGGTAATGTGAGTAACCCTGTTATGAGTCCCAATTAAGGACTATAAACAGACCCTGCAAGAAATTCAGTATACTTTGTTATGAGTCCCAATTAAGGACTATAAACAAAACCTGCAAGAAATTTGGTAAACCTTGTCATGAGTCCTAGTTAAGGACTATAAACAAAACCTGTAAGTAGTTCATGTGTCAGCTAACAAGCATGCAAGTAGGCAAGTACAAAGGCACACAAGTCACACAAGAGAAACCCTTAGGGTTTAGGCCAGCATGGGGTCTGGGTAGTACCCTCTTGAAGTTGGTGGGCTCAACCTGTCCTAATCAAAGTAACCGGGTTCTAAGGTTCCCAATATCACGGGACTGCTTTCATTGTTCATCGTTTCGATTTAGCCACTGAACTGGCGACCGAAATATTCCAGGAAAGCAACCCTCAATTGAGTGTAGTATCGAGTATCAACCAACCTCGGACTGCACCAAAGTCAGTTATCTCACTACCCTAAAGAGGCCAAGATAGTTCAATTAAGGTTCCTAAGGTCTGTTGATGCTTCACGACACCACGCGGAGGCCCCGTACTCTCCTTGACTGAACTCAAGGGTTACCGGTACACACCAAAGTGCCACATCAACGTAGCAGACTGTTTCAACCATGTCGGTATACCCCGCACAGTTCCCTCACAGCCTTGTTGCTACTTTCTAAAAAGGTATTCCCCAGATCCGGGTTAGGATCTATAGAACTCCCAAGACAGTCCCACAATAATAAAGCAAACAAGGAAAGCAATTGAAAACACAGTGATCTTAGTCCTAAGGTACACCTCACTTTAAGTTAATCCCCAGCAGAGTCGCCAGTTCTGTGATCGGTGGATCTGGAACTGACTGTTTTAAAGCTGGTTCGCGAAATGTCGCGGAAGCAAGAGTCGCCACCGTCTTTTATTTTCTCCAAATGGAAAGGACAAAAGCACAGAAAAAATCCTTTATAGAGATTGCTCTCGGTTCGGGAGGTAGGTTATAGAAAGGGAAGGTGTTAGCACCCTTTCTATCCATGGTTATCCATGGGCTCTTAGATACTTGCTCAATGTGTTTTCAAAAATGTTTGCTTGCTTTTCAATTGTGGGTTTTAAAAAAAGTTTCTTTGAAAAATTTCAGTTCGACTCGTACGTCAGAGTGTTTGAAAAATTTGCTTTGAAAGCTTTTGAAAATGTGTTGGTGAAAAGATGTTTTGATTTGTTTGAAATTTGAGCAAGTATCCTTGAGAACCTACCTACCCTAAGGAATTCGTCTGTGTAAATGTCCTTTAAAGTAGTGCCATCCCACCATTGAGAGGTAGGTAGCACCACCGTTGGAGGTGTTCGGGTCAATTCGAGTTTTAGGGACGTGGTGATCACCAGAGCAATGGGAAGACACCTTAGAAGCTACCCTCATGCCAGGTTCCCGGATCATGAGGACTTACTAAGACGTCCTCTACTCGACGATCACCTTTCGAAAGGCAACAGTGAGGCGTACCCTAGGGGTGGTGTGTGCGGTTCGTGTGTTGTTTTCATTGATATTTGTCTTGTCATGTTTATTGGTGTTCTACGCTTGATTTTAATTAAGACATTCATTCTTGCATGCTTTTTAACAGTTATATATTTGCGGGAAAATAAATCTAAACTATTACAAATGGCGCGGGTCCACATCGCCAAAATTAAACCGGACCCGATTTGACGGAAAGTAAATAAAGCAAAAAAGTAAAAGTGCGAGAAATAAAATTGTTACAAGGCTTTGGGGCAATTACATAATTAGAATAAATGACATAAAATAAATGCGCGAAATTAAATAAATAATGAACACGGGCGTTGGACCCTTTTGCAAAAATATTTAAAGTTAATGCATTAATTAATTAGAACTAATGAAGAATTAAAATTAAAGAAAAAGAATGTTTTTGGTATTTTTGTATTTTTTAAGATTTAAAAGAAAAAAAAGAACTTTTTAGAATGAAATTTGAAATGCAAATCCTAATTCTAATGTTTTTAGTTATTATGAAAATGTTATATTAATCTAAATTAAACCCTAATTTTACTTATGTACATTTAATTATAAAAATAAAATAAATAAATAAATAATATTGTGATAAAAAAAGGAAAAATTTAAAAGGTATAAAAAGTCATTAAACCTAATGCTATATTTTTGGATTTTTAGTTATTAAGAAAGTATTAAAATCTAACCTAAATGCAACCCTAGTTTAATTATGAAAATTACTAATATTATGGCAAAAAACAAGGAAAGTTAAAAGGAATAAGAAAAGTCATTAACCTAATGCTATATTTTTGGATTTTTTTATGGAAGAAAGAATTAAAGTTGCAACCTAAATTAATACTAAGTTAATTTACATACAATTTATTTATGAAAATAACTAAAATAAAATAAATATTATATTGTTCTTTTTTTCTGATTTTTGTGTATTTTATAATTTGTAAAGAAATAATAATTAGTTTAAACAAACAAAGAAAATAAAATAAGAATTAAAAATAAAACAAGAAAAATATAGAGAAAGCAAACCAGGGGGGTGCTCAGGCCCCAAAATGGAGGTTTTTGTTTCAGGGCATTATAATCAAATTAAATTGTACCAAAAGCTTCGTACAGTCCCTGTGAGCACAAAACAATCCACAAAATACGTTAATGATGCATGAATCGAAGTATGCGTTTATGGAAAAAATTCAAACCGTGTGACTTGTTCTTGCGTGTTCTTGGAGCTTTATGGCTTGTTTTTTTTTATTCCAATCCGTTCCTGGAAATATCAGCAGTGTGTTGGAATCACTCTAAGGCTTTGAATTGTGCTTGAATGTGGAATTCGGTTTTCAAATTTTCCTTGAATTTTGGAATTTGCTTATGGTGTTCTGTAGCAGCTTGTGCCCTCTTGGCTTTAGGGTTTGCTTCAATATTTATGTTGGAAGGGAATTATGGTACAAACTAGGTCAAAGATCCATGAAATAAGAGAATTAGGTTTAGGTTTTCCACCTTTAACAAACTTTCCCTTTTTTTAAGCAAACCAAGACTTGGTGTACAACATAACCCTAAACTAGGTCAAAGATCCATGAAATAAGAGAATTAGGTTTAGGTTTTCCACCTTTAACAAACTTTCCCTTTTTTTAAGAAAAACCAAGACTTGGTGTATAATCTAACCCTAGCATGAGTTTGTGAGCTGGCACATGATATATGGAAGCTATCCCAATTCAAATGACACTATTTCATTGACTTTTGAATTTTATTTGAATTTTTAAAGATTTAAAATGAATTAAATTATAAAAAATTAAATAAAATAGAAAAATCAATATTTGGTCTTCAAATTAATCATGGGACACGTGTGTGGCATGACAAGGCTGAATCAAGTGGAAGAAAGTGGGCCCTTTTGTAAAAAATTGAAGTTTCAAGGATAGTTGACTTTTGCCATTTCACAAAAATTTCCCAACTTCTACAAGGCATAACTTGCTCAATTTTTAAGCTTTTCTCATGTTCTTGGACATTTTGGAAAGGTCTTTGAGTCCTTTAACCAATGCCTTTGGTCCCATGTCATTTTGATTTACCAATCTCAAGTTATGGTCTTTGACTTAAAGTCCCTTTTTGTTGACTTTTGAAAATGACCTATAATGTTGAAATTGATAACTTTTTGTGAGAGCATTTATTGGACTTGAAGTATGAAGATGAGTTGTAGGAAATGTCTTTCTCTTCAAAATGAGCTTTGGATGGAATTTTTCTGATAATCCATGTGAAAGTTATGCCCTGGTCAATTTCAGTTGACTTTTTCAGCTGTCCAAATATAGCAACTTTTGCATCTTTGATGATTTCTGAGCCAAATTTTGAGAATCATGATCAAGCATTTATCAAATGATGTTTGTGGCTTCAAAATGATATGTTGACCAAAAATTTGAACTTTTGACTGTCAAATGACCATTTTGCCCCTACAGTTGACTGTAGTGCAATTTAGGGTTTTGACTGTGCAATCTTGAGCTGAATGCCTTGAAATTTGATATGGGGATGCTTGACCATGTTTGTAAGCATGTGAGACTTGATTGAGCCTTTGAACACTTCCTTCTCTTGATCAGACTCAAAACCCTAGTTTTGACTGTATAGGAGACAGTTGAACTGCATAACCCTTGGGGAATTTTGTGACTTGGTTTGGCAATTTCTTGAGGAATATGGGAGGGCAAATTTTGGGGTATAACAGCATACATAACATATCAAGTTGGAGTTGATGTTCGGTAAGTTGGCCTGGATTGGCAAATTAAGTTGAAGGCTTATGCCTTGTTGACGCCTCTATTAATTAGCGGATTTTTAAGCTCGGAGTTTTGCTCCATTGGTACCACATGCATGTGCATTGTAACGAGTTGTATTATGTGTTGCATAATTAAGTTATTGTGTTATTGACTTGTGATGATTGATGTTGGTTGAAAGTTGTGAATGATGATTTTATATAATCTGATCTAATATATTATTTATCATACACTCAATTATATGGTTCGATATCTCACCCATTCTGTTTGAATGTTGTCCTCTGTTGGTAACGTGCAGGTAATCAAGAAGGATTGTTGTTACCTTCGTTAGTCTGAGTCGGTGTTGTCGCTCTGATACGTAGCATTCGGGGGGACGAGCGCATGTTTTCTTTCTTGTTGATTTTCATTATGTTGATGAATTTTTAAGTTATTTTCATTAAAGACTTGTTGTCTTAAAGTTGTTTTGAGTATGACAAGATGTTATGGTGTTTTCAGTTGAATTTTGTGAATCCGCTACTTAGTAATGAAAGTTGTTTTATTTTTAAAGACTCAGCAGGTTGTTATCGCTTCGCCCGAAATATTGTGTTATGTAACCGATTTACAGGTGATTGTTTGTCGTTGTTTTAAGTTGAAAGTGCAACATTCCATATGTTGTTGGAAATTTTGAAACTCTGATTTTATATAATTCGTTGGATAGAAATGGGATGTTACAATAAACCCTAACATACCCATCATTATACGATACTCTTACAAAGTTGGAATCCCACCCTTACCTTAGATTGATGGTACCCAAGTTTCAACAATGGATTTCTCTTGACCTAGCTCTTTCTCACCTTCGTGCTTCTACTTCTCTCAAAGTACGATTGTTCCAGTTGATACGATTCAACTCTCTATTCTTCCCTTTTTACTAGATTAGCCTTTAGACCCCTAATATGACATTCCTTCCTTACTCCCACCAAACCTCATGACAATTATCATCTTGCCTATACCTTTTCTACACATTTTATTTTATTTATTTAATAAATAAATTCTAAACAATTATTCTTAAATCCAAATAATTCTAACTAAATTATTTAAATTAAAAACAATTCTTACTAATATTTTAATCTGACATTATCTCCCACATATCAACATCAAACCACCTATTACGTCATATAATTCACAAACAACCACTCAAATAATAAATATAATATTCGGGACATTATAGGGTTGGTTAAAGGGATGAGGAAGTATCAAAGCTATTCTGGAGGAATTTACAGTTACACAAGAGTATTTTGAAACATAAATCCAAGGTTAAATGGATAAAAGAAGGGGGACTCTAATTCCATATTTTTTTCAAACACATCTCTAAAAGCAAGAACGATGAGGAATTAGTTGGTAAGCGTTAATACAGATCTTGATAGAACTCAGAGTGTAACCGGAGTGAAGGAGGAAGTGAGAAGGTTCTTCGAAGTACAGTTTAAAGAAATAGAGATAGCACGACCTTTGTTGGATGGTGTCAATTTTGATCAATTGTCGGAGGAGGAGGTTTGGCATATAAAAGAGGTTTTTACAATGGAATAGATTAAAGGTGTAGTGTGGGAATGTGATGGAGATATATGTCCAGGGCCTGACGGCTTCAACTTCAATTTTCTTAGAAATTGCTGGAATTCCATATCTACCGATGTTTTTAACTTCATTAGGGATTTCGTATTAAAGTCAATCGACCTAAATCAATTTCAGTGTCCTTCATCAGTCTTATACCATAGGTAGACAACCCCAGTTGTTGGGTGAATATAGACCAATAAGTTTGGTTGGAAGCTTATATAAAATCATTGCAAATCTCCTGGCGAATAGGTTCACTAATACAAAAAGTACTTTTCATAACGCCACCAAATTTATTTCACCACGATCAAAAGATTCACCGTGGTAGAATCTATTCAAATAGGCACTTTCATTTTTTATATTTTATTAAAAGACATACAACAACAGTTGTTTGATACAACAATTGTTGTATGTAATGCATGGTCATGAATTCGAATCTTATTGTTGTTGTTGTTGTTCTACTGCTGTATTTTTTATATTTTATTAAAAGGCAAACAACAATGACATAGTTGAGTCGCATTACATAAATGAGTTATATATATGTTATATGTTTTATGTGTGATTGTTGAATTGGGTGTGAGAATGTCACTATAACAAATAATCCTTTTCATGACGAAGCTTTCACATCATCTAGAAAAAAAACCGAAGTTTCATTCCAAGGCGTGCCATATTTTATTTTTTTTATTTAAAAAACAACTTGATTCCTCGGTTATTTTAAAAACCAAGGCGATATATCATTTCGGACATACTTCGAATGTCAGCTATTGTCTTTATGTTTTTATTAGTTTACAAGTGTAAAAATAAATGATCTAACCCTTCGATTTCTTTGATAACCCGAAGAATAAAATGATCATATTTTATTATAAAAGCATTCTTTGAACATATTTCACCATAATACTAACTTATAGTTTCACAACACACAATCAAAACAAATGCTGTTAAATTGCATACAAAAAATAGTACATAACACCGAAAATAGAAATTTCAACAAGTAGATAACAATAGCAAGATTGACCTCATAAAGAGGACTTTAGGTTTTATTTTAAAACTCAAAGATAGTGTTGTAATTGCTTCATTTGTAAAGTTCAATGACTCCTAAACAAGAGAAAGCACGGCAAGCAACATGGAATTTGGAAAATCCAGAGAGTTTTCCCAAATTCAGATATTGTTTCTCAGTTCTTTCCCTTCCACCAACAGTGATAAACATGAGATTGTCAAGAGTTGAAACAAGTTTTGATTCTTGAGTTGATGTTGGTTGTTCTGGCAATATGAATTCCACAAGAATGACTTTCCCATTTGGTGACAATGCTTTGTGACAAATGGTTAAAAATTGAATGCATTTATGATCAGACCAATTATGACATACAGCTTTTAGTATGATGGCATCACCTTGTGGAACACTTTGAAACATATCTCCTCCAACATGGTGAATACCTGGAATTGGTGGTGCATTTTCAATAACCTGTGGCAGATCAAAATTAATTCCCTTAATTGATGGATATTTGGATATAATCATTTTCAGATTTTGTCCACTTCCACCTCCAACATCAACCAATGTTGATATTCCATCAAATCCAGTGTATATTTCAAGCATTCTTTTCATCTCCGTTGCACATACATCAACCATTGACTTGTTAAATACTTGGTTCATTTTTTTATCTTGTCCCATGTATTCATACTTTGTCACTCCATGTACTTTCTTGAACAAATCAATGTCTTCATCAACCACTGCTTCCTTAAAATTCATCCTGAATAACAAAACAAGTATTTCTTTATACAAATTTATATAGAGTTATAAAATATTATAAAAGAACTTACCAAACTTGTAACAATGCAGGATAACATAGAAATGTAGTGAATGAAGCCAAGTAGCCTCTAGTTTCATCAGGGACAAGGTATTTTCCTACCGACGAAAGTCCATAGACAATCTCAGTGCTACCGTTGTGAGCAGTTCGAGTAGAGGAAGTGAGAAGGGAATAGCTAGTGAGCAAACGCAACATTCGGTCGAGCCTATTAGACAAGTCGGAGTGTTGGGTTGATGATGGGAGATGAGAAGCAATTTGTGATGGGGAGATGAAAGCACCAGGGGGTGTTGCATTAGAAATAATCTCAAATAAATTGAGATGAACAGCAGCATTTAAGACAGCAGGATAAACAAGATTAGTGGTAAGTACCATTGCTGAAAGGCAAGCACTGTCTTCAGAGGAGACATTGCTTTTGTTATCTTCCTCTTTAGTAAAGTTGGTATCTCCCATTTTCTTTTGATAATAGTACTATTCTTGTTCTTGTGTTTGCATGGTTTCATAGTGTGCTATGTATCGCTATTTATAGGCAAAATAAAAGACTTTGTGGTAGCTAGCTTCCAGGATTTATATCTACTCCTTAATTATACTTGGTTGTGTTATGTCACAGGTAACGACGCTCCCTGTTTTCTTTTGTATTTAACTTTTTGATTTGTATAATACTTAATCATTATTCATGCATGGCTAGTTGTTAGCTTTCTCAATTACATATATAATATTCTTTCTTGTAGTTCCCATTTACCTTAGTCTTAATCCTTTAGTAAATGCTAAAAAAATTTAATAGTAAAACAACTCTAATTAATAAAATATAAAATTTGGTTCATAAAATTATAAACTTGATTAATCATACAATCTATAATATATAAAAAATCATTCTACTCAAAAAGTTTGTTTTGTCCTTTTTTCCAAAAACACAACACGTGGATAGCATATTTGTGGTTCCAATTTCATATGTTCCAAATGTCTATCCTGATTTTTTTCTAAAAATTTCATTTTGTTTTCTCAAAAACTCTCTACCAATCAACACAAGGCGGTTGTGAAATTGAGAATTCAAAACAGTTTCTCCATCATTAATCTACTCTTCCTCTCTCTTCCTCTTCCTATTCCGTGCGCGTTCTAAATCGTTCCTACAACCGCCACACTATTTCTCCATCCACCTACTATCCCTGTTTCTTCCAAACCCTAACCCCCAAAAACCCTTACTTCCACCACTGTTTCATCCTCTCCCATAAAACGGAAACGGAAAAAATGAAAACAGAGTTCGAAGGAATTGAACGAGAGAGAACTAATCGCATTTCAATGCCATCAGGTTTTTTTTTACGATTATTTATAAAATTGGAGCGTAACATTTATAGTATTGTAGTTGTTGTACCCCAAAATTTGCCTCTCATTTCTCAAGGAATCACCCTGGATCCTCAAGTGTCCTTCCATCCAATTCCAAGCCTTGAATTACAAATTTTCCAAGAATATCACTCACAAGGGCAAAACGGTCATTTGCACATTGAAAAGTCTAACTTTGACTTTTGATCAAGATCAAATCTCAAAAATCATAATTCATCAAGACATGTTGAAATATGAAGTTTGTTTCATCAAGGAATTCAAAAGTTAAATTTTACTTTGGAAAAGTCAAATTCTAAATACTTAGAAATTTTTCTAAGTGTTTAAGAAATATGACAATTTCAGAACTTCTGACCAGATTATCACCATAACACTCAGCAAATTCTAGACACTCTCAAGGCAGAGTTTGGTCAGAACTTCTGGGCATGTTTTCATAAAAGCTTCAGTCAGAGTTTGCCAGCGTAATCCAAAGAAGGTTAAGAAGCGTGCTGCAAGCTTCTTAGAAAGGCTGAGAGCTCCTTCAGAACATGTTAGAGCCAGAAGATAAAAGGATCAGAAGATTGGATGCTACGCTAAAGCAGAACTTCTGATCCAGAACTAAGCCGTGGTGTAGAATATCACGTTGCAGGATTTCTGGTTGTGATAAGTCACATCATCATTTAATGCTCACAACCACTTTCTGAGTCTTTATCCAAAGGATTTTCACCATGTGTACCTCTATTGTCTTGGGATAGCAAACTTTGGTACTAGGCCCATGCTTTGCTTTTCACTTTTCCTTAATTCCTGCTGACAACCACCATGCTTGTTTCAAGAACAAGGCAGCGTTTTAGCATATGGAGGCTATGTTCAACGCTTTGGTCATAACTTGACAAAACCCCAAAACCTTGTTTATAGAACTCACTCCAGACCTATAACAAAACAGCTAATTCAGCCTACGCCTGCATCCCATAATTGCACCAAACTAGCATACGAAAACAGTGATGAAAAAGCAAGGGAGCAGGATGTTAAATTGATTTAAAATCCCATTTGTCTTTCCCCCCAAAATCACAACAAATTAACCTATAAATACTTTGCTCCATCACACGTTCAAGGGGCTGGGCTTTGAAGGAGGGGATGACTTTGGAAGAGAGATTGGCAAAAAGGGAGAAAAAAAGAAGTTGAAACCTTCATAAAAAAATCCAGAAATCCCAAACAGAAAATCAAACCTTTGTTCTTCCTTTTGAATAAAAGAGCTTGGCACTTCCTCTTCCGTTACTCTTGCTGATTCCAGAACATCCAAAGGTAGCAGCTCAAAGCTCCAAGCCCACGTTCCAAGTTCAAGGTAAGTCTTTCTGACTTTGCATTCTTTCATTCAGAACATCATTAAACATGTAAATATCATAGTATTGATTTTGTCTATATCATTGCATGAATAGAAAAACTATGAGTCAGAACTTCTTGATTAAGGCTAGGCTCAGGATCAAGACTAGAACTTCTGTAAACTGTTGTGTTTTTTATCCTTCTGATTTGCTGTTTGTTGAAAACTGAATAGATTACTGATGTGCTGATTGAGAGTTAAAATATAGCATAAAACTTCTGATGTTCATCCATAGTCTTAACATACAAAACTTCTAGGATTTTCTCACTGTTTAAGCACGTAGAACTTCTGAGTTCTCTTCACTGTTTTAACACACAAAACTTCTATGATTTTCCTCACTGTTAACACACACTGAACTTCTGATGCTTACATGTTGATAACGCATCAAACTTTCAATGTTCACTCGCTGGCTCAACACAATTCAGAATTTCTGATGATTCACTCACTGTTCTAACACAACACGGAACTTATGAGTTCTCCTTACATGTCAAATACACTAAACTTCTGATGTTTCCACTCGCTGTTTTCAAACACTCAGAGTTTCTGATTTTTACATGCTGATAACGCACTGAACTGCTGATATCTCCTCACTGTTTTAGTGTAATACAAAACTTCTGACTTGTAGCCCACTGTCTAAATACCACCCTGAATTTTTGTGTTTTCCCTCTAACATTTCTTGCAGGACCTCAGAGTGTACCAATCCAGAACTTCTGATTCCATTGACGTTCCTTTCAGAGTCATCATGCGCCTGGCTTCAGAACTTCTGATCCCCGTTGGTTTTGCTTGCAGTAGCACGCTATTTTTGTCTTTCATTTATTTCCCTTTTCATCATTTTTAATATTAACATAAAAAGAAATAAAAATATTTTATTTTATTAATTTATTTATTTCTTTTTCATTAAGACAAAAACATTTTCTAAAAAAGTCCATTTCTTTCTTATATTATGCATTTCAATATGGTTGTAATAGATAATTAGGACTTAAACTCCTTGCAACCCCCATTTGTAAATATGTATCCCCCATCCCTACAATATTGTAATAGCGTAAGACTTTATATTTCTGCAATTTATCGCTTTCGAATGGAAATTCTAGTAATTAGGGTGTGTATGGCAAGATAAAAACAACAAATAGACAATCCTAATCAAGACTAAAATGCATGTAATCAAACACACTTGCACACTAGCACCCCTAGGGTAATCCCACTTGTTGCCTGTCGGAAAAATAGTCATGTCCCTCGAACATGGGAGTTTTAGCAAAGACCCTCGATAAAAGATCGTAGTCCCTCGATGACCCTCAATGTTGCCTTCGGTAAATGATCTAGTCCCTAAAACGACATTGCTAAAATGTCCCATAGGTTGCCTATCATGATTATACGATGACCCGCGCCCGTCCCTTCACATCCAACGATGAGGATTCTTGCCAAAACAATGGTAAGATAGCAACACCTAAAGGAGGAGGAAAAGCACATTTAAGACCTTTCGAGTAGGTAGATTCTCTTTTAGTTGCTCGCTTGCTCACAACAAAAACATTTCATGCACCAACACTCTCACTTTGAAACATTTTCAAAAGACAAACACTTTGTACACATTCTTATAGAAACGAGAACCATTCACTACTACGAAAATGGGCTTTCACAGTGCTTTTTTTTGCCCTTTAAAAGCGCTTAAAAGCGCTGCCGTAGCCAGCGCTGGCGTAGGCTACGAAAGCGCTTTTTTCTGGCCAAAAGCGCTGTCGTAGGTGGACCTATCACAGCGCTTTTTCCTTAAAAAGCGCTTTGATAGGGGGGTCTTTCCCAGCGCTTTTTGAAAAGCGCTTTGATAGGTGCGCTATTTAAATTTTTTTTTTTTATTTATCAGGCCTTTTACAGCGCTTTTTATGGAAAAAGCGCTTTGATAGGGGGGTCTTTCCCAGCGCTTTTTCCAT
This sequence comes from Vicia faba, assembly GCA_948472305.1. NCBI lineage: Eukaryota > Viridiplantae > Streptophyta > Magnoliopsida > Fabales > Fabaceae > Vicia > Vicia faba. The sequence goes on from CATIWC010001350.1 coordinate 25,150, forward strand.
AAAAAGCGCTTTGATAGGGGGTTTCTATTTAATTTTTTTTTTTATTTATCATGGCTTTTACAGCGCTTTATGGAAAAAGCGCTTTGATAGGGGGGTCTTTCACAGCGCTTTTTCCATAAAAAGCGCTTTGATAGGGGGTTTCTATTTAATTTTTTTTTTATTTATCATGGTTTTTACAGCGCTTTATGGAAAAAGTGCTTTGATAGGGGGGTCTTTCACAGCGCTTTTTCCATAAAAAGCGCTTTGGTAGGGGGTTTCTATTTAATTTTTTTTTTATTTATCCTGCCTACGAAAGCGCTTTTTAGCCAAAAGCGCTTTCGTAGCTCATACAAATTTTTTAAAGTGAAACCTATAATTTGAGGTTCCCTGTGCGGCCTGTAATTTTTTTTTGGTCCAATAATTTAACCTGTAATTCAATCCTTATAATATTCACAGAAACCGGTATTATATTAACAGAAACCGGTATACCATATAATACATTTGTAACCATAACTAAATCCTTATATACATATGTAACTAAATCAGATACAAAGTATATATACATTTGTAACCATAATTCAATCCTTATATACATTTGTAACCATAACTAAATCACATACAAAGTATCGTGTTAATTTGTAACCATATATATATATATACATATGTAACTAAATCATATATAATTACATCGAAAATAATGCTCCACCGACACGGTCGTCATCCTGCAAAGTATGAATATGAACAACACGGTAAATTAAACAAACAATATTAAAGGCTCCAACACAATCAAACTAACACGTACAATAATATTTTATTCATACCCATCAGAATAATCTGTTTTCAACATAAAATTGACATATTTCCTCTTTGACTTCTTCCACTTGAACTTTCGTGTACGACATAGTATAGAGGTCATCAAAGTACTACATAAGAAATTATTACTTCAGTATATGCATGATGTTATTAAATGTAGAAATCATACAAAATTATTCTAAGTTATAAATCCATACCGTGCTTGGAATCTCTACTTGATTTTTATGAAGGATTTCTTTCATAAACCTCAAGCAAAAGTATCCGCAATCTACATCGTTATTCTGTAACGGACACTGCATAGAAAAACAGAATATATTTTATAGTTGTCGTGTAATTTTATCAAGTAACATTATTATTATAAGCAACTAATTTTGTACCTGCACTTTGATCCAAGTAATATTTGATGATTTACTCCGGGGTACCTGTGCGTCCCTTTGACTACGAAATATTTGTATTGATCTAAGAAAATAAAAACATATATTTAGATCAATCTCACAGAAATAATTAAATATATAAATATACACGAATAGTTAGAACGATCTCACTTACTGATCAACAGTTTCCTTCATAGCGGGATAGTTAGTCCATTCCCCGTCTACCGAATTCAGAAAGTACACAACTTCTTTAATCGGATCGATAGCCAACAACAACCAGTGTTTTCTAAAAATTTAAGCAACAGTTTAGAAGAAAAGTTTCTACGCAAAATAAACAAACATATATTAGAATAAATGAAAAACTCACCCCACTGGAACAGTGTTATACGGCAAAATAAACAAGCTATCTGGGTTGCCGACGTAGGCCGTGTATCGATTCACTAAGTACTCCCTAACTGAACCCGGGTCCCTGACAATTGTCGCTCCGCTGACAATATGGGCAGATAAGAAATGGAAGCGTCTTGCCAATACAGTCTCGCGCATTTTTTTATCGTACAACAACCTTAAATAAAAACATATAAACATTAGACTATTTTCATTGAAATGTGTAAATAAATTGTTCAACTAATTAAATGATATATTTATCGGAATACCGGATGTATGCGTGAACATTGCCGATGCCTAATTCACCATGCGTCATAATCTCAGTCATTTCGTCCATTCCTATCGTTTCTTGGCAGTCAAGACCAAAGATATCTGCATCCATAAGGATTGTACGAATACCACCTGACTTCAAATCTGAGGTTTCCAAAAGTACTCCAAGTGTATTCCGATATCGAGGTACAAAAACGCCTCTTCCCCCGCCTCTTCCCCCCTTATGCATTGACTTTTTCGGGGGTGGTCTGCTACGAACAGGCTGGGTCACTTGTTGTGACACTTTCGCAGATACCTAACAATCATATAACTTAGGTAAATTATAAAATCGTTCAGTTTTAAATTCATATCATATAATAAACAATTTAAGTGTACCTCTGGAATTGATGCCATAGACTCGCCGCCTTGCTACAAAATCTCCTTACCCTTATTAGCGGGTTTTGTAGGAGGCTAATATTAAAAAATAATTAACTTAACGGTTCAGAATTGACATTTGAAATCTAAATGATTCATATTAACGGTTTTAAACATACCTCATCATCAATGAAAATGAGGTCCAAGGGCCATGCAACAAACGACCCTACTGCGTCTCGCACCGATCTTATATCCAAGGCCACGTCAGGTACCGGTACCAACGCATCGGGATCAATAGGATAATCTACTGATACTCTCAGGTGTCCAGCCGGGATCGGTGTATTATGAATTAAATCTCCCAAAGTGTTGTACACTTTTCCCTTGCCAACAAGGTGATAATCTGATGCCATTACGTATAGTTGGCAAGATGAAATGCCCTAAACCAATATGCATACATATTACTTTTAATTCAATAATAGAAAGAGGTGGAATAAAAATGAGAAACTTGAACAATAGAGATTTATCAATATACTTATAATTACCTCAGGAAATTTATTCTGACGGTTGATACTAGCGTTGTCACTAGTTTCTTTCGCCATTGCCGCATTGCCCTTTTCCCTCATTAATACCTCTTTATCTCTTTCCAATGCATTGACTTTTGCTTGTAATTCCATAAGTACATTCATCACTTCTGCATTGGTAGGATTTCTTTTCCGATGATGCTGGTAGAAAGAGGTTGGAGTCACACCGTGACCTTTACCCCTAACCCGACCGGAATACTCAGGAACATTCAGTGCTTTACTAAGTACGCTCCTCGTATCCTGGTCGTCACCGGTGGACTCCGTTTGTGACAATGTCTCCTGAAAATAATGGAGATAAAAAAATCAATTAAATAGTCATAAAAATTTGATTTAATTAAAGACACATTGTTATACTTACGCATTCATCATAAATTCTTAGAACACTTGGATCAACAGCTTGATTCTTGCCCACACGGGCTTCCTTCCACAGCAAATGTGCTGGAAGTGAGGTTTCATCACTTTTCGTCTCCTCTAACTATGCATAGAAACAAACGGTTAGATCGTCAAATACAACACATTTAGACAATTAATAAGAACATATCATTTCTATTTATTACTTACAACTTTTTCCTCTAAGCGCGCATATCCCAAACGCCTTTTTTTGTATGGGTACGCGGGCTTTGATGCTCTCTCACTATTTTTGGCACTCTTTTGCCGGAATTCGTCATCTCTTTGTCTAATAAACTCAGTCCAATCTTCTTGTTTAATGAAAAGATTATACTTTTCTGGCCTTCCGGCCGGGAACTCTTCCAGCCACTTTCCTTTGTCATCCTTAAGATAGGTGTTCGTCAACAGATTTTTCCACCCTCTAAATCTTTTCCCGGCCAACCCAAGTACGAAGCCTTTACGCTCATCTGGAACGTTAAAAGACCGCTGCATATAAACCATATAAACATATAAGTAATTTAAAAACAATATAAACCATATAAACATATAAGTAGTTTAAAAACCATATACACCATATAAACTTATAAACTTATAAACATATAACCATATAAACCATATAACATACATACCTTAACATCTTCCCAAAACATTTCTTTTCCTTGCTTCAATGCTTCACATTGTTTCGCATTCCATCTAGATATGGAGATTGGCACATGCATACGAACAAGTGTACCAACGTAGCTTGTGAATTTTGAAGCATTAACCCCAACTACTTGATTTGAATGATTCCAATCTACATTATATTTCACTCCCTTATCTCTAGCACGAATGATTTCGCGCATTATGGTGATGCCTCGTGCAACATCATTTGCTGAAGTATCATCCGCTGCATGATTTGTTTCTTGTGAGTTTTCATGATCTTGTTGGTTTCCTGGTGGGTTTTCTTGTTGGTTTCCTTGCGGGTTTTCTTCATTGCTAGCCATTAGACCTGTAACAAAAGTCAAACAAGCACATTAGTACACTACATGAAAATGGATAGTCGAAAAAGATATGAATAGCACTAAAGGAACTCAAAATTGAATAAAATGCTAAAAAACCAAACTTGCAAGAAATAAACCTCACCATCAGATATGCCAAAAATTCAAAACGGTTCAAAAGATATGCCAAAAATTCAAAACATTATTCACATATTACTTACAATATTAGGCTATAATTATAATAATACCTTTTTCACTAACGTCTCTTTCTTTTCTTGGTAGCAATATATTTTACGCTTCTGTTAACAACTCGGATGGTTGGATTGATCCAAATACCCTCATTATGATCATCTCTAGTACAAGGTTCATTCTCATTTTGATCGTTTCTTGTACAAGATTCAATGCCAACGCCAATATCACCTTGATCTCCAATGTTTTCATCAATTACTTTGTTAGACAAAAGCACTATAGACCATTTCGTACTTGTCGGATCATTGACATAGAACACTTGTTTAGCCTGAGAGGCTAGAATAAAAGGTTCATCTTTGTACCCCACCCTATTGAGATCCACTTGCAAAAATCCTGACTTATCCATTCGTACGCCATTATTATTTTCAACCCACTTGCAATCAAATACAGGAATCTGAAACTTCCCGTAATCAAACAACAAAATGCGCTCGATAACCCCAAAATATGACAGATTTTCAAATTTCGGGTTTAAGTCATTCGCACTTGATATGTGCATCGCTTCAGCTACCAAGGTAACACCACTATTCTGCATAGTACTTTTATCATCCTGTTCTTTGGTATAAAATGTGTATCCATTAATTGCGTATGCGCTATAAGAAAACACAATCATACTTGGACCATATGCTAAACATCTCAACCTTTCTGTTACTAAAGCAGGATCCGAACGATACTTTGAATAAATTTGTTCCTTAAACCACGGTATGAAACTTCGATTGTGCTCTCGTACTATCCAATTCTCATTTCTATTCAGATTTAAACCTCGAAGAACACCCTTGTGCATTTCAGCATACGGCTCAACCTCAATCTCATTGTGCAGAACATACAAATGCACCTGATCCCGTTCGACCATTGACACTGTCACAACTTTATTTCCAATTAGTCTTTTTCCTTCTTTTTTCTCGACAATATGAGATTTGGGGAGTCCAATTGATTGAACATTTGACAGATATTCAGTGCAAAACTCAACCGCTTCTTCAACAATGTATCGTTCCGCAATACAACCCTCCGGTCGACTTCGGTTTTTCACGTACCCTTTTAAAATTTTCATATAACGTTCAGCAGGGTACATCCATCTCATATAAGCTGGTCCGCACAACTGTGTCTCTTTGACAAGATGAACGACTAGATGAACCATTATGTCAAAAAATGAGGGAGGAAAATACATTTCAAGCTCACATAAAGTAACAACCACCTCTTTTTGCAATGTTGGTAAGATCGCAGGATCGATCACCTTGCTGCAAATTGACTTGAAGAAAAAACACAACTTAGTTATTGCGCTTCTTACTTTTTCTGGCAGAATAGAACGTATACCTATTGGTAGAAAATGTTCCATTATAACATGGCAATCATGAGTCTTTAAACTCTTTAACTTTAGGTCTTTCATTGACACAAGTCTTCTAATATCTGATGAGTAGCCTTCTGGAACTTTAACTTCACTGAGGAACTTACACAATATTTTCTTCTCCTTTCTAGATAGAGTGTAAACAGCAGGTGGTAGATATGTGCGTCTTCCTTTCGTCACGGGTGCCAATTCAGTTCTAATTCCCATGTTTAACATGTCCTTCCTTATGTTAATGCCATCCTTAGACTTTCCTTGTATATTGAGTAACATACCAATAACACTATCAAATACATTTTTTTCAATATGCATAACATCGAGGAAATGTCTTACGTACAACGACTTCCAATATGGAAGTTCAAAAAAAATCGACCTCTTCTTCCACCCACTCGTGACAAGTCTATGTGCAAAAGGCTTGCCAAACTCAGTACTCACATCTTTCACCTTTTCAAAAATCTGATCACCTGTCAACATATGTGGAGCTCTACCGTGTTCTGCCTCTCCATTGAATGCCTTTCTCCACCCACGATAGTGATGATTAGAATTTAAGAATCTACGATGACCGAGAAAAACATTCTTCTGACAAAAGTTCAATCGCATCGTATCGGTTTCATCTTCACAAACAGGACACGCTTTTTGACCCTTAATGCTGTACCCTGATAGATTTCCGTACGCCGGAAAATCATTAATTGTTCCAAACAACATCGCCCTCAAGTTGAAACTTTCTTTCCTATACCCATCGTAAACCTCCACACCGGTCTCCCACAAAAACTTCAAATCTTCGACTAAGGGTGCCAAGTACACGTCTATGTCATTCCCTGGTTGTTTGGGCCCAGAAATTAACATAGATAGCATCATGTACTTACGCTTCATACATAGCCACGGAGGTAGGTTATATATCATAAGAATCACAGGCCAGGTGCTATGCGAGATACTTTGAATACCATGCGGGTTCATTCCATCAGTAGACAACGACAAGCGAAGATTTCTTGCTTCTTTTCCAAATTCAGGATAATCAATATCAACTTTCATCCACTGTGGTGAGTCTTCCGGATGTCGCAACTTCCCATCAATAATTCTTTCATCTGCATGCCAAGTCAAGTGTCTTGAATCGGTCTCACTACGATACATGCGCCTAAATCTCGGAATTATAGGAAAATACCATAACACCTTTTCCGGAGACAACTTTTCCTTATATCGAGGGGCACCACATTTAGGACACTCATTTAACACTGCGTACTCGTTTCGAAATAAAACGCAATCTTTTGGACATGCATGTATCTTTTCATAGCTCATGCCAATAGAGGACAACATCTTTTTGGCCTCATACGTTCGATTGGGAAGAACATTATCCTCTGGTAGCATTTCTTTCACGAGGGCTAATAACTGTGTGAAACTTTTATCCGACCATCCGTTGTCCGCCTTTAAGTTGTACAACTTTAACACCGCAGACAATCTTGTGAATTTTGTACAACCATCATACAACGGTTTCTCTGCATCGCTTACCAACCTCTCGAACATTTTGGGACAATCCTCAAGATCTTCTTCAAGCGCTTCTGCAATCTCTTCGACTCGATCATAATCGTATGCGTCTGCGAAATCCTCATCTGAAGCATACGTCGTATTATAACTCGATTCAACATTCCCGCTACTTTTCTCACCATGCAAATTCCAACATGCATAACTTCTATCAATTCCATGCATCAGTAAATGCGATTCCAACTGAACCGCGTCAACCCGTCTCCCATAACAGCATCTCAAGCAAGGACATATCATTCCATTGGGTTCTCTGGCGTGCGCAACGGCAAACTTAACGAATTCTGATACCCCATCCTCATACTCTTTCGACAATCGATTGGCAGTCATCCATTTTTTATCCATGGTTTGACTATAGCAACTAATTAGTCACGCAACTATAGCAAAATAATAATTAATTACCTGTAAAGAAATTCAACATATCAGGTAATCAAATTCATAGTTATTCTTGCCTCACCTTAAGCATGTGCTAAACAACTCATAACTAATTACTAACTAGTGAAGTCGGATACTAGTGATTCAGTCTTGGATACAGGTAAACAACTCATAACTGTTATGGTATGCATATTTCATCAACATGATTAATGATGCGTGTGTACTAAATTAATTATATTCTAAAATGCAATAGATTTGTACTATGTTTATGTTGTTTTTTGTGCTAAACAATATTAACATTACTAAATAAGGAAACAATAATGTTGATCTTGAAATACACAAACTTGTTGTCAAAATGGTTTTCTTTTGAGGATAAATAACACATGCAATGTTTGTATTCAAAGTGAGTTTGACAGAATCTGTCACCTAATTTTGATAATATTTATTGTTGAAAATATTGAAAAAACCACTGATATACAATATTTTGGATTGACAGTGACTTTGACAGAATCACGCTATAGTTTTGATAGCAACTTCGTTATTTAGACACATAAAATAAAACACTAGTCCGAAATTCCACTTGCACGTATGTGGTTTTAGAATATGAGAGAAAAAACAATAAAAAAAAAAGTCGAAATTTCGTGTTAGATATCGCAATTTAAAACATGAATGTGATTCAAACAACATTTAGAGCAAAGTTCAAACAAGCATTGATTTCAAACATGCATGTGATTCAAACAACATTTTGAAGCTAAATTAAAACATACCTTGCAAGATGAAAAGAAAAGATGATGATTCAAACTGGAGGTTCCGATTCCAATATCGGGTTTTCGATCACCAAAGTATTCTTTAAGAGCTTTATTCTTCACAACCAAGCCAGAAGAAGTAAGACAACCAGTGAAGTAGCCACCAATAGCATGCAACTCAGTCCCTATAACATCACCGACACTCAAATATTCCTTCAAAAAACCCTCAACCATAACTCTAGGAACATTTGTGATAACAACTTTAGAACCAGTTCCAGCAAAAATCTCACAAACATGAACATTAAGATTCTCTAAATAAAACTTAGGTAAAACAGCCCTTGAAACATTCTCCATGTCCTTGATTTTCAAACCACAAAAGGTTATGAAAGTCATAACCTTTATCTTCATCTCATGATCACAAACCATGAGAAAAGGACAAGACATAAGCAAGAGAAAAGCTCTGAAAATGCTGCCACCTTCAAAAGCAACAAGCATGAAAAAAGGAAAAAAGGCTTGAGTTTTCAAGATGACTCCATGAATGTCACAAACTATTGTTTGTGACATTCTATTTCTACCTTGTACATCACATTTTGCTATACTAGGATAAGAACATGTTTGATGAGATGGTTTTGATGAAAGACTAAGACCAAAGGTTATCATTTTTCTTGCTGCTCTATAGAATGAATTTGCAAGTAGTTGGTATAAAACCAAGTCTACAAGACTTATAAGAGAAACCATGAATGATATTTTGAAGAAAACAACAAAAAAATGTAAATAGAAAATAGTAAAAATGGGAGAAGATTAAGGAGAGGAATCTGAAATGTGTGAGTGTGTGAGAGGTGAAGAACAAACTGTACAGATAGTAATATTTATAGAGTCATTAAAGCAGTGATTGAAGCATTTGGTTAACCACACAGTTGGCATTAACTTCACCTTACACATTTTTTGGTTTTGTTTTTGAAATTGAAATTCTATTTACATGTTGGACCAAGGGGGCACACACTATACCATTCATTTTAAATCTCACATAGTTTATCTTTGGTGTCACAGAGAGACTTTTTCGAAATTAAGATAAGTATAGGCATGTGCACAAAAAATTCTAAATTAACCTTGATTGTTGTTTTACATCCAATTTGCATCCATTTTAATATTTTGCAGCTATTTTACTTGTTATATGCTCTTCAAACTATACAATAATGTACATTATGTTTGGTCTCATTTGACACAACCATTATATAGAAATACATTGGTAATGTCATCTTACATTGTCAAACTATTTGTCCTAGTGCAAGGGAAGTGTGGACATCTCGGAATATGCTAATGATGTCAACAAGAACAATAACATTAGAAGCTAAGCCATTATTCAAACTACAAGACTATGCACCAAAACTTCTAAATTGATTGTTTCAATCCTTGTTGAATGTTTAAAATCTTGATCATCAACCTATTTCAATTCTATTCTCCTATTAGGGAATTTAGCGCCGCTGGTAGTACATGTTATCAGCATCCCATATAACAACACTTTTCCTATGAAGAAAACAAAAAAAAAGAAAAGAAAAAAAAAACTCTCTTCCTCTTTGTTAACCAAAGCATGACCCATATTTCTCTTCTTCTCAAATCACATATCATAATCAACAACATCAAAATTAATTCCAGGAAACAAGAAGCGATTTTTACGTGAGGCAAGATCTTAGTGGGTGGCAGCGAATGAATGGTCTCCAGCAAGTAAAGGGCGACGAGTGAAGGAGATGTCCGTGGAGCAGTGGTCGCGGTGGGTTTGAGTTCTAAAGCGGAAGGATCTAAAGCGGAGGTTCGGGTCGGAGACCGTGGCGGTTGTCCAGCACGCAAAGAGGTTGTCGGCGGAAGGAGGAGTTCGAACAGCGGCAAACGGAAGGATTGGCGGAGGAATCTTGTCGCATAAGAGAAATATTATAAAAAAATGTTGTTGTCTTTGATTATTGATGGATTTAGTGTTGTTAATGGTGCTGGAAAGTATATGTGAGTGAATGTGATATGCGGGAGAAGAAGAGCTTGTACTGTGCGTTTGAAGAAGAGAAAAGAATGAAATGTTATTTTGATGTTTTAATTTATTAAATTAAAAATAATATAAGCTATAACAGCGCTTTTGAAAGCGCTTTCATAGGGGGGCTTTTACCAGCGCTTTTTAGGGTAAAAGCGCTTTCATAGGTCCAGCTATGCCAGCGCTTTTGAAAGCGCTTTCAAAGGCCATTCTTCCACAGCGCTTTTTAAAAAGCGCCTTCATAACCCTATTATTTCATTTTTATTAATATTTTTATTTGACCTACCACAGCGCTTTTTAAAAAGCGCTTTCGTATCCCCCACCTATGCCAGCGCTTTTAAAAAAGCGCCTTCATAACCCTATTATTTCATTTTTATTAATATTTTTATTTGACCTACCACAGCGCTTTTTAAAAAGCGCTTTCGTATCCCCCACCTATGCCAGCGCTTTTAAAAAAGCGCCTTCATAACCCTATTATTTCATTTTATTAATATTTTTATTTGACCTACCACAGCGCTTTTTAAAAAGCGCTTTCGTATCCCCCACCTATGCCAGCGCTTTTAAAAAAGCGCCTTCGTAGGTTTCCCTTTTTTTTAATTTTGTTTTTTGTGAAGGCTATGGCAGCGCTTTTTCAATAAGCGCTTTAGTAGAGGCGCTGCAAAAAGCAGTTTTTGGCGTAGTGATTACAAAGAATACACCTTTTCAAAATACTTTCAAAACACATCTCACAAACACATCTTTGAACTATTTTCAAAACAAACACTGTGTATGCGTTCTTATAGAAACGAGAATCATTACAAAGTTACATTTTCAAAATACTTTCAAAACCCACACCACAAACACATTCAAACAAAAGCAAGTGATCTAGCAAGCAACTAAGAGCCCATGGAAAACCATGGATGAAAAGGGTGCTAATACCTTCCCTTTTCATAATCTACCCCCCGAACTCAAGAAAACATCTCTAAAGGTCTTTCCTGTGCTTTTTCACCTTTCCTTATTGGATAAAAGAAAACTCGGTGGTGACTCTTGCTAAACCGCAACATTTGCAAACACAAACGCAAAACACTTCGAGTCAGTTCTCCCACCGTATCACAATAGTGTTTTGAATTTATTGTTGTTATGTTTAGTGTAGGAATTGAGGCCTTTGTTGGTGAAGGCGCATGAGTTTTTTTGAATGCAATTCTGTAATATTTGTATTCCGTTAATTCAAAAAAATTTCTGCATGATAATGTATTTTCTGACAGTAGTTGAGATGGAGAATGTATAGTAAAGATAATGATAATCTCTTTGTCCTTACAAGAGTCGAGTCTCCCAGATATATTCACTAAAAATAGTTGGGTTTGACCAAATGATCTGAAGTCCCAGTAGTGGGAAATCTTGGTCATAAGGGGGTTTGTTAAATGTGAATAAGGATTTTGTGTTGGTATCATCTCCTGAAATTGCAATCAGATCAATCTTAACAAAGGTGATGCTCCTATTCTTCTCATTGGATACTCCTAAGTTTATAATTGACCTTATCCTTTTATTGATTTTGCCAATTTTCTATGTGTTGTTTAATTGTAGACATGAAGCAGAATTTGTCATACAAAATAATTTTATTAGCTGATGCTGAGAGGTGTCAATTCATAATGTCGATGATGCATAATTACGGCCTCAAAAAGCACACTTCTTATTGAGAAGCTCAGCCCTAAAGTAATTGTTTAATCTCTTTGGAAAGGAGAGGGATCATTTGTTGAGAAGCTTCTCCAGTGCATAACCACTTATGTTGAAGAACACATCTTGAATGATCTCAAATCATAAAGTCATGCTCAAAATCATTCAGGTTCGAAAGATATTTAGAAAGAGCTACGAAAATCTACATTACGGTAATTGGTTCTTACTTTTAGCTTGTCTGTATGTATTTAAACTCGGTGGAACTTGCAATCTTAAAAATTTATTTTATGCCCCTTTGTTGATAGGTTGAGGGTAGCCACAAGAAGGTGGTTGCTGGTTTTTAATTCTAAAAGGGAATTTGATAACTTGATTTCCACAAGATAAATTTTCTGGACAGTAAGTTGCAGTGAATGTTGTTGTTGTTGTAATAACGAAGTAAATCATGAACAACAAGAATCCCATAATATGACGATTAATGTTCATAATTATCTTGATTCTTGAGCAATAATAGTAGTATTTTGTTTCTATGAATTTATCAAACTCACTTGGACTATAGCTTCTTAATGAATCTTAATATAGAAAAGGAAGGAGTAGAAGTCAACAACACAAATCTTATAGGTAGCTTATGATTGTCATTACGCTTCCACATAGATCTTGAATGGGTACGAATTGACACTGATATGTGTTTCTGCGATGTCATCAAGTGCATACAACATTTTTCAGACGATACTGTCGCTATCAAGATTCTAAACATTCTACAAACTGATATCAATCCTTTTAATGTTCTCATTGAATACCACCTAGATGAATCTCCTTTAGTCAAGCTATATGGTATTCGTGCACCCAAAACTTATGTTCATGTATGATACTATATATACTTTCTCTTTTTTACATTGTTAAAAACAACCTACGATAGTTTAAACCATTAAAACTAATGCTTTTGTAATTTTGTTTTTGATTTGCTGAAGGCTCATCCTAGATATACAACACCTGAACTTTTGATGGGCTCAACCAATTACTCACCTGCAGTTGATATCTGGTCTATGGGCTGCATATTTGCTCACATTATTAAGCGTCGACCTCTCTTCAATGATATAGACAAGCATAGGGTATTGCCTGAGATAGTTTGGTAATTTCATCAAAACACAGTAACTATTTCCATGATATCTCTGCATGTATTAAACAAACAAAATCAATTAATTGGATATTTTCTATGTAAAGTTTGTTTGGTATGCCAATTGAAGAAACTTGGTCGTGCGTGTCTTCTATATGCAATTTTATTCAAGCATTTAACCTTCCAATATAGCCAAAGGTATCCATTAATGTTTTGATTTTTATTCCATTTCATTTATAAATTCAGGCCATCCAATAAGCAATGTATGTAAACTAATTGATTTTGTAGGACCTAGCTGAAGAGTTCCCAATGCTCGGACCTGCTAGTCTTCATCTTCTTTCGGTAACTTAATTGCCTTCTACACTGGACTTTCTCTCATTTGAGTCATTCTTGTATGTTATTCTTCCTCGACATATTGTTGCTAGCTGATATGGTTTCATTCCTTATCAAGTGTGGAGACTGGAATACTGGTGGTGGTTGTCATTCAAACTGACATGCATTTCAGTACCGTCGCTAATGTCTTGCCACAACACACAAATAAATCAGAAGTGTTTAATTTTAACTTGCTTAATGTCACACAAATGTCCACACGCAGGAAAGACGGCCATGTATCTATTTACTATATCGGGCCAAAATGTACAACCTCTATGCAGCGGCAAGATTGTAGTCATTGGTGCCTCCCTAGTGTTCCCGATTCATGGAACGGGATTATTTATTCTCTATTTCTCAATAAGACTTTTTTAGATCACAATTCAACCAAACTTTATCAAGTTTCACTATAAATAGCTTATACAGTTTACGTGGAATCACACACACAGGTTGAAGTAGTTATTTAGAGTTTTAGATGTACGGTGAAACGTTAAACTTTGTTTGCTGCAGAACTAAATTTGTATAATTTGCACAAAATTGATGTTATTTGACCTATATACACATTGTCTTTGTGGTACAAATGATACACATGCTTTCGTGCCATTTTACTAAAAATAAACAAAAGATTAGCACCTTACAAAAAATAACTATATGAAAAATGTTAAATAAAAAACGGACATCTTATTAAGGCTAATAGTAGGCAAATGTGTATTTGTATGAAATTTGTATGTTTTTGTTTAATTAAGTCAATTCAGTTGATAACTGTTCATAGACATCAAATGCAGGAGCGCGGGTTCAAACTTGTGACATCCCGTCTTAATGTTAGGAGTGCAGGTTCGAACTCGCGACATTATCAATTTATAGTGAAATATTCTAACTGTCAATTTGTAAGTTAACTGATTTTTGACAAGTTATATTTGTTAATGCCTAAAGTTTTGATTACGGCGCTTTCGTAGTCATATTTTAAAGTTTTTTGAAATTGCTTGATTCACAAGTGCTCATTTCAAGCAAAGTATGCTCAATACCACAAACTTAAAACCTTATTGTTAGATTCTTTTAAAAAAAATTGGTTTTTGATTTGAACTAATAAGGTGTAATGACATTTTACATTTCAACAAATGTTAAAATAAGGTCATTTTTTCAAAGTTTTAGATTCAATGTCACCAAACGTCCGAAGTTGTCAGTTAGAAGGATAAATGATTTTTTTTTGTTTATTCTTGAAACTTTAAATTAAATGAAAAAAGATAAATGATTTTTTTTTTATTCTTGAAACTTTAAATTAAATGAAATGACTCATGATACAATTCTGCCTAATTTATAATATTAACGGAAACATGAAGTTATTGATCAAAATATTGAATATTAACGGGAACATGAAGTTACTAACCAAAATTTTGAATATTAACGGGAATCTGAAGTTACTGATCAAAATATTGAATATTAACGGGAACATGAAGTAACTGATAAAAATATTGAATATTAATGAGAACATGAAGTTACTGATTAAAAATATTGAATATTAACGAGAATATGAAGTTGCTGATAAAAATATTAAATATTAACGGGAACATGAAGTTACTGATTGAAATATTGAATATTAACTGGAATATAAAGTTACTGATCAAAATATTGAATATTAACGGGAACATGAAGTAACTAATAAAAATATTGAATATTAATGAGAACATGAAGTTACTGATTAAAAATATTGAATATTAACGGGAATATGAAGTTGTTGATAAACATATTGAATACTAACGAGAACATGAAGTTACTGATCAAAACATTGAATATTAACGGAACCATGAAGTTAATGATCAAAACATTGAATATTAACTAGAACATGAAGTTACTGATCAAAATATTAAATATTAACGGGAACATGAAGTTACTGATCAAAATATTTAATATTAACGAAAATATTAAATTGCTGATCAAAATATTGAACATTAACAAGAATATGAAGTTACTGATCAAATTATTGAATATTAACGAAAACATGAAATTACTGATCAAAATATAGAATATTCATAGAACAACTTACCATTAGTTTAAATATTTTTTTACAACAATTCCAAAACAAAAATAATATTTTTATAAAAAATATATATTATTCATTCAAATATTTTTATATATTAAAAGAATTATATACACTAATTTATTATTATTATTTTTAAATTATTTTATTTTTATTATATTTTGAGAACAAATACACGTACCATATATATACCGTGCGAACGTACAGATATTTCACTACTTTATATAAATATCACTTAATCTAAAAAGTTAAAAAAAAATATATATATTTTTAAAAAGTTATTTTAATATTATAATATTTCAGAATTTACTATTGGTAACAGTAAAATCTGGTGTAGTGTGTATGTTTAGTATATAAATATCATTTTTGTTCATATTGTTGGAGCAGAAGGAAGATAAAAGGCAAAAGGAATATTTACTGATAGCTTCAAAAGTAAGGATTTATAATAAATTACAATAACCTACTCCACTAGGCTATTTATACACACAGATTAAATCTAAAATATATCTTCTACAAAGATATAAGAAGATCTAAGATATATATCTTCTAACAAAGATATAAACAATCTAAAAGATATTCCTAAATATAAACTAATATCTAACTAAATCTAAATTAATTCTAACACCATCCCTTAATTTATATTTACCCAAAACTGACAACACCAATTCCATCCCTTAAACCAAGAAATTGATCAGTTTTGATAGCCTTTGTCAGAACATCTGCCAGCTGCTTCTGAGTGCTACAGTGCACGACCTCTATTATTCCATTCTGAACTTGATTCCTCAGAAAATGATACTTGGTCTCAATATATGCTTGCTTCTCCCATGCAACACTGGATTCTTGGAAAAATTGATTGCAGACTTGTTATCAATCATCAGTTTCAGAGGTTTATTAACCTCAATCTTCAGATCTTTCAGCAAGTTCAGAATCCACACAACTTGACATGCAGTCAGAGCACCTGCAATATATTCAGCGTCACAGGTTGACAGAGTAACAACAGGTTTCTTCTTGGAACACCAAGAAATAGGACCTCTCAGAAATTTTAATAAGTACCCAGAAGTACTTCTTTTTTCAACTCTATCTACGCACCAATCAGAATATTTTAGAAGTTCTGATTCGATCTTTCTTCCAGACGGAAATAACACTCCATATTTCAGAGTTCCCTTCACATACCTCAGAATCCTGATTGCAGCTTGGTAATGGGACCACTTTGGTTTGATTATAAATCTGCTAACCATTCCAACTGCATAGCAAATATCAGGTCTGGTATTACACAAATACCTTAGAGAACCAACCATCTGTTTGAAGGTTGTAGCATCCACATCCTCTCCATCAGAATCAGAATCCAACTTCTGATTCGTATCAGCAGGTGTGACAGCAACCTTGCATTTTCTAGCTCAAATCTCTTCAGAAGCTCTAGTTCATACTTCATCTGATGTAAAATGATTCCTTTCTCAGAGTATATAAATTCCATCCCTAGAAAGAAACTCATTTTTCCAAGATCTGTCATCTCAAACGCATTCATCAGAACTTTCTTGAACTCAGCTATCTCTTGTTCAGAACTTCCTGTGAGTAATATGTCATCAACATACAAACAGACCAAAATCATATTACCTTCTGAAGTGTGCTGAACATAAACACCATACTCTATCTCACACTTTTGAAACCCTTGTTCCTTGAAAAACGAATCAATCTTCAAGTTCCAAGCTTTGGGCGCTTGCTTCAATCCATACAATGCTTTGTGTAATTTGAACACCATCCCTTCCTGATTCTTTTTCTCAAATCCAGGAGGTTGTGAAACGTACACCTCTTCTTGTAATGGACCATTCAGAAATGCAGATTTTACATCTAAATGCATCAGAGGCCAATTCCTGTTAGCAGCTATTGCAATCACTAGTCTGATTGTTTTATGTCTCTCTACAGGTGCAAACACTTCAAAGTAATCCAGCACAGGCTTCTGTAGGAAGCCTCTTGCTACTAATCTCGCTTTGTGTTTGCCAATTGATCCATCTAGCTTTAGCTTCTGCTTGAAAACCCATCTGACGCTGATGGCTTTCTTGCCTTTTGGAAGTTCTGCCAGCTTCCAAGTCTTGTTTCTCCCTATGGCATCAAGTTCTTCTTTCATGGCCTGTAACCAAACTTGGTGCTTAAGAGCCTCTTTCGTACTCACGGGTTCAGAGTCCACTAACATTGCACACTAAATAACTTCTCCTTCAGAGTTTACTTCAGAGTTTACTCTGCAAATCTTATTGGGATGCTTCTAACTCTTTGTTGCCTCTGAACTGGACCTTCAGAACTTTGCACACTAAGTTGAAGGTTTATGCCTTGTTGACGCCTCTATTAATTAGCAGATTTTTAAGTTGGGAGTTTTGCTCCATTGGTACCACATGTATGTGCATTGTAACGAGTTGCATTATGTGTTGCATAATTAAGTTGTTATGTTATTGACTTGTGATGATTGATGTTGGTTGAAAGTTGTGAATGATGATTTTATATAATCCGATCTAATATAGTATTTATCATACACTCAATTATATGGTTCGATATCTCACCCCCATTGTTTGAATGTTGCCCTCTGTTGGTAACGTACAGGTAATCAAGAAGGATTTTTGTTACCTTCGTTAGTCTGAGTCGGTGTTGTCGCTCTGATACGTAGCATCCGGGGGGTTGAACACATGTTTTCTTTATTGTTGATTTTCATTATGTTGTTGAATTTTTAAGTTATATTCATTAAAGACTTGTTGTCTTAAAGTTGTTTAGAGTTGGACAAGATGTTATGGTGTTTTCAGTTGAATTTTGTGAATCTGCTGCTTAGTAATGAAAGTTGTTTTATTTTTAAAGACTCAGCAGATTGTTATCGCTTCACCCGAAATATTGTGTTATTTATCCGATTTGCAGGTGATTGTTTGTCGTTTTTTTAGTTGAAAGTGTAACATTCCATATGTTATTGGAAATTTTGAAACTCTGATTTTATATAATTCGTTGTGTAGAAATGAAATGTTACAATAAACCCTAACATACCCATCATTATATGATACTCTTAGAAAGTTGGAATCCCACCCTTACCTTATATTGATGGTTCCCAAGTTTCAACAATGGCTTTCTCTTGACCTAGCTATTTCTCACCTTCATGCTTCAACTTCTCTCAAAGTACGATTGTTCCAGCTGATACGATTCAACTCTCTATTCTTCCCTTTTTACTAGATTAGCCTTTAGACCCCTAATATGACATTCCTTCCTTACCCCACCAAACCTCATGACAATTACCATCTTGCCCCTACCTTTTCTACATATTTTATTCTATTTATTTAATAAATAAATTCTAAATGATTATTCTTAAATCCAAATAATTATAACTAAATTATTTAAATTAAAAACAATTCTTACTATTATTTTAATTTGACACTACCCCCCACATATCAACATCAAACCACCTATTGCATAATATAATTCACAAACAACCACTCAAATAATAAATATAATATTCGAGACATTATAGGGTTGG
This sequence comes from Vicia faba, assembly GCA_948472305.1. Lineage (NCBI taxonomy): Eukaryota > Viridiplantae > Streptophyta > Magnoliopsida > Fabales > Fabaceae > Vicia > Vicia faba. The sequence continues at coordinate 44,213 of CATIWC010001350.1, forward strand.
TTAAAGGGATGGGGAAGCATCAAAATATTCTGGAAGAATTTACAGTTACACAAGAGTATTTTGAAACATAAATCCAAGGTTAAATGGATAAAAGAAGGGGACTCTAATTCCAGTTTTTTTCACACATCTCTAAAAGCAAGAACGATGAGGAATTAGTTGGTAAGCGTTAATACCGATCTTGACAGAACTCAGAGTGTAACTGGAGTGAAGGAGGAAGTGAGAAGGTTCTTCGAAGTACAGTTTAAAGAAATAGAGATAGCACGTCCTTTGTTGGATGGTATCAATTTTGATCAATTATCGGAGGAGGAGGTTTGGCATCTAAAAGAGGTTTTCACAATGGAAGACATTAAAGGTGTATTGTGGGAATGTGGTGGAGATAAATGTCTAGGGCCTGATGGCTTCAACTTCAATTTTCTTAGAAATTGCTGAAACTCCATATCTACCAATGTTTTTAACTTCATTCGGGACTTTCATATTAAAGTCAATCGACCTAAATCAATTTCAGTGTCCTTCATCGGTCTTATAACATAGGTACACAACCCCAGCTTTTGGGTGAATATAGACCAATAAGTTTGGTTGGAAGCTTATATAAAATCATTGCAAATCTCCTGGCGAATAGGTTCACTAATACAAAAAGTACCTTTCATAATGCCACCAAATTTATTTCACCACGATCAAAAGATTCACCGTGGTAGAATCTATTCAAATAGGCGCTTTCATTTTTTATATTTTATTAAAAGACATACAACAACAGTTGTTTGATACAACAGTTTTTGTATGTAATGCATGATCATGAATTCAAATCTTGTTGTTGTTGTTCTACTGTTGCATTTTTTATATTTTATTAAAAGGCATACAACAATGACATAGTTGAGTCGCATTACATAAATGAGTTGTACATATGCTATCTGTTTTATGTGTGATTGTTGAGTTGGGTGTGAGAATGTCACTAAAACAGATAACGCTTTTCATGACGAAACTTTCACATCATCTAGAAAAAAACCAAAGTTTCATTCCAAGGCGTGCCATATTTTTTATTTTTTATTTAAAAAACAACTTGTTCCCTCAGTTATTTTAAAAACCAAGGTAATATACCATTTCAGACATACTTCGAATGTCAGCTACTGCCTTTATGTTTGTATTAGTTTACAAGTGTCAAAATAAATGATCTGATCTTTCAATTTCTTTGATAACCCAAGGAATAAAATGATCATATTTTATTATAAAAGCATTCTTTGAACATATTTCACCCTAATACTAACTTATAGTTTCACAACACACAATCAAAACAAATGCTGTTAAATTGCATTAAAAAAAATAGTACATAACACCGAAAATAGAAATTTCAACAAGTAGATAACAATAACAAGATTGACCTCATAAAGAGGAGTTTAGGTTTTATTTTAAAACTCAAAGATAGTGTTGTAATTGCTTCATTTGTAAAGTTCAATGACTCCTAAACAAGAGAAAGCACGGCAAGCAACATGGAATTTGGAAAATCCAGAGAGTTTTCCCAAATTCTGATATTGTTTCTGAGTTCTTTCCCTTCCACCAACAGTGATAAACATGAGATTGTCAAGAGTTGAAACAAGTTTTGATTCTTGAGTTGATGTTGGTTGTTCTGGCAATATGAATTCCACAAGAATGACTTTCCCATTTGGTGACAATGCTTTGTGACAAATGGTTAAAAATTGAATGCATTTATGATCAGACCAATTATGACATACAGCTTTTAGTATGATGGCATCACCTTGTGGAACACTTTGAAACATATCTCCTCCAACATGGTGAATACCTGGAATTGGTGGTGCATTTTCAATAACCTGTGGCAGATCAAAATTAATTCCCTTAATTGATGGATATTTGGATATAATCATTTTCAGATTTTGTCCACTTCCACCTCCAACATCAACCAATGTTGATATTCCATCAAATCCAGTGTATATTTCAAGCATTCTTTTCATCTCCGTTGCACATACATCAACCATTGACTTGTTAAATACTTGGTTCATTTTTTTATCTTGTCCCATGTATTCATACTTTGTCACTCCATGTACTTTCTTGAACAAATCAATGTCTTCATCAACCACTGCTTCCTTAAAATTCATCCTGAATAACAAAACAAGTATTTCTTTATACAAATTTATATAGAGTTATAAAATATTATAAAAGAACTTACCAAACTTGTAACAATGCAGGATAACATAGAAATGTAGTGAATGAAGCCAAGTAGCCTCTAGTTTCATCAGGGACAAGGTATTTTCCTACCGACGAAAGTCCATAGACAATCTCAGTGCTACCGTTGTGAGCAGTTCGAGTAGAGGAAGTGAGAAGGGAATAGCTAGTGAGCAAACGCAACATTCGGTCGAGCCTATTAGACAAGTCGGAGTGTTGGGTTGATGATGGGAGATGAGAAGCAATTTGTGATGGGGAGATGAAAGCACCAGGGGGTGTTGCATTAGAAATAATCTCAAATAAATTGAGATGAACAGCAGCATTTAAGACAGCAGGATAAACAAGATTAGTGGTAAGTACCATTGCTGAAAGGCAAGCACTGTCTTCAGAGGAGACATTGCTTTTGTTATCTTCCTCTTTAGTAAAGTTGGTATCTCCCATTTTCTTTTGATTCTTGTGTTTGCATGGTTTCATAGTGTGGTATGTATCGCTATTTATAGGCAAAATAAAAGACTTTGTGGTAGCTAGCTTCCAGGATTTATATCTACTCCTTAATTATACTTGGTTGTGTTATGTCACAGGTAACGACGCTCCCTGTTTTCTTTTGTATTTAACTTTTTGATTTGTATAATACTTAATCATTATTCATGCATGGCTAGTTGTTAGCTTTCTCAATTACATATATAATATTGTTTCTAGTAGTTCCGATTTACCTTAGTTTTAATCCTTTGGTTGTGTTAGTCACCTTATACAATTCGGATAACTAACTTGTAGAATCAGTTTATATGTTAGGTGATGACTATATTAGTTAAAATAAAGCTACCAATTCTATATATTTAATTAGGTGAATTCTTATTTAGCAAACTCAAAAAATTGAGTATGGTTATTTTGTTAGGGGAAGGGTTTAAATTTTTTATAGGGGGACTCGTTACGATTTTTGATCGTATGCCTACGTATCCTCTTAAGAGGAATCAGAGTCTCAATTCATAGTTCGTATGGGTTGGTGTTTTTTAGGGGTTGCAAACGTATTTTGAATCACCTCGCATTTTGGACGGGAGTAGTGATTGTGGATATTTTGACTAAATACGCTGTAAGTCAAAATCTGTTTGAAACCCTTTTGGAAAAACAGTTGATTGGCTTAGTTTATTGCGAAAAACAGTTTGTTGTTTGTTGAATGTTTTTTTTTAAATGCTAGAAAAATTTAATAGTAAAACAACTCTAATTAATAAAATATAAAATTTGGTTAATAAAATTATAAACTTGATGGGCTCAACCAATTACTCAACTACAGTTGATATCTGGTCTATGGGTTGCATATTTGCTCACATCATTAAGCGTCGACCTCTCTTCAATGATATAGACACGCATAGGGTATTGGCTGAGATATTTTGGTAATTTCATCAAAACACATTAACTATTTCCATGATATCTTTGCATGTATTAAACAAACAAAATCAATTAATTGGATATTTTCTATCTAAAGTTTGTTTGGTATGCCAATTGAAGAAACTTGGTTGTGTGTGTCTTCTATATGCAATTTTATTCAAGAATTTAACCTTCCAATATAGCCAAAGGTATCCATTAATGTTTTGATTTTTATTCCATTTCCTTTATAAATTCAGGCCATCCAATAAGCAATGTATGTAAACTAATTGATTTTGTAGGACCTAGCTGAAGAGTTCCCAACACTCGGACCTGCTGGTCTTCATCTTCTTTCGGTAACTTAACTGCCTCCTACGCTGGAATTTCTCTCATTTGAGTCATTCTTGTATGTTATTCTTCCTCGGCATATTGTTTCTAGCTGATATGGTTTCATTCCTTATCAAGTGTGGTGACTGGAATACTGGTGGTGGTTGTCATTCGAACCGACATGCATTTCAGTACCGTCGCTAATGTCTTGCCACAACACAAATGTCCGCACGCAGGAAAGACAACCATGTATCTATTTACTATATCGGTCCAAAGTGTACATCCTCTATGCAGCGGCAAGACTGTAGTCATTGGTGCCTCCCTGGTGTTCCCGATTCATGGAACGAGATTCTTTATTCTCTATTTCTCAAGAAGACTTTTTTTGGATCACAATTCAACCAAAATTTATAAGTTTCACTATAAATAGCTTATACAGTTTACGTGGAATCACACATATACAAATCTTCATCAACTCTACTCAATCATTAGCGTATTGCATGAAGTTGGAAGTTAAATCCACATTATTTGCACTTCTGGATTATTTTAGTTTTTGTCTGAAATAGATGCATGGTCTAGGCTAACAATGAAATTTGATTGAGAATTGTGATTTTGCATTTGTTTAGGAAGTAGATCCTTATGCACCTGAAGAAGACGAAGACAATGACGTTGAAGACGGTGATGAAGATCAAGACGAGGCTGAACTTCTGTGAGAACTGATATTCAAAAGAAGAGAAAAACACCCCTGGAAATAGTATATAACGTTGAGATAGCCTTAGCAGTAGGATTGATGAGAAAAATTATGGTGATGTGTTGTGCTGCTATCTAGGCGTTGGCGAACGATTTTCCGAAAAATTGTAGAGATGTTCTGACATGTCATGCATTTTGCTGAAATTTCGATTTAGTGCGGGCGTGCGTTGGACTGGATCAAGGATTTGTTGTTGCAGCATGATTTGTATTCCTTCTACTGAGTTTTATATGTTTCTCTCTCGGTTGTTTGGGAATTTCTTTCGTCGAGTAAGAGTCTTTGTTGAACCGGTTCATTTTTCAATTCTACGGCAGATGAGGCAGGGGATAGTTTTCAAACTGAGTTTTTTATTTTGTAAGCTTTACTGCATGTTATTATGGTCTTTTATTAGGTAATTGAACATTACGAACTAACGTTAATGTAGTAAGTTATAGTTACATTTTATTGTTTTCTATTATGAACTAAGAACTTTCCAATTTGGTCATTGTTTGATTGAACAAAATTTATAGTATGATCATATATATGTTGGTTTCTGCGGTGTATTTATCAGATAAAGCTCAAAAATCATATTGCCGCTGAAGCTTGGTTTCTTCTCTAAATACTGATGGCACTATTATTTTAGATCAGGATCAATATTGTTGGCCATGTGGTCACATAATACAAAGATTTATTTAAAACTGTTACTGTTTTGCAAGAGGATAACGAGAGGGTGGTCAGACGAAAGTTGTCATACGGTAAAATTCTGTGTAAGTTAACAACCATATTCATTTTCAACATGATAGACAACTATAGCGACAAACATTTTGTATGGTGATTCGTGGGTCAATAACTAACACATGTTCCTAATTCAGGTGGTGCTTAAAGAAAATTGTTCACAACAGAATATGCTGAAGGAATTGTTTCACGTCAACTATCATTATTTGCTAGAGAAGAGTGTGTGAATTAAAGGAATATGATCCTTTTATGACTGCAAACCTGGCGGAAGGTTGCAGATATCTCTAGAATATACAGAAAGGGAATTTGATCATGTTAGAAATAATGGAGAGTCAGTTGGTTGGATCACATACGAGCTTATTGCAAGGTTTTTCGTACCTGATATTGTGAATGACTGGTGGTTTTTCGTACCTGGCCACTTGCTGCATTGTTTTCCACGAGGATTCAAGTTGTACTCAAAATGTATAGGTCCTAGAGATTTGTGACGAGCACATTGATTGATACTTTCCCATTGTTGTTGACAAAAGCCTATTCCATGGTGCAATGGCAGGTACACAACTACAAATTGTTGAAGCTAAAATCACAAGCCAAATTTCCAATTCACATGCCTTTTGTCAATGTATGAAAAATGACTGACCCAAAAATAATTAGGAAAAGAATACAAGACAGATTTTACGCCCAATAGATTGTATCCAACACACAATTTGAAGTAGTTATTTAGAGTTTCAGATGTATGGTGAAATGTTAAACTTTGTTTGCTGCAGAACTAAATTTGTATAATTTGCACAAAATTGATGTTATTTGACCTATATACAAATTATCTTTGTGCCATAAATGATACACATGCTTTCGTGCCATTTTACTAAAAATAAACAAAAGATTAGCACCTTACAAAAAATAACTATATGAAAAATGCTAAAGCAAAAATTGACATCTTATTAAGGCTAATAGTAGGCAAATTTGTATTTGTATGAAATTTGTATGTTTTTGCTTCATTAAGTCAATTCAGGACATCAAATATAGGAGCGCGGGTTCAAACTTGTGACATCCCGTCTTAATGTTAGCTGATTATCAATTTATAGTAAAATATTCTAACTGTCAATTTGTAAGTTAACTGATTTTTGACAAGTTATATTTTTTAATACCTAAAGTTTTGATGAATGCGGATTCGTAGTCATATTTTAAAGTTTTTTGAAATTGCTTGATTCACAAGTCCTCATTTCAAGCAAAGTATGCTCAATACCACAAACTTCTAACCTTATTGTTAGATTCTTTTTTAAAAATTGGTTTTTGATTTGAACCAATAAGGTGTAATGACATTTTACATTTCAAAAAAATTTAAAATAAGGTCATTTTTTCAAAGTTTTAGATTCAATGTCACCAAACGTCCGAAGTTGTCAGTTAGAAGGATAAATGGTTTTTTCTGTTTATTCTTGAAACTTTAAATTAAATGAAATGAGATAAATGATATTTTTGTTTATTCTTGAAACTTTAAATTAAATGAAATGACTCAAACTACAATTCTGCCTAATTTATAATATTAACAGGAATATGAAGTTATTGATCAAAATATTGAATATTAACGGGAACATGAGGTTACTGATCAAAATATTGATATTAACGGCAATCTGAAGTTACTAATCAAAATATTGAATATTAACGAGAACATAAAGTTATTGATAAAAATATTTAATATTAACGAGAATATGAAGTTACTGATAAAAATATTGAATATTAACGAGAATATAAAGTTGCTGATAAAAATATTAAATACTAACGGGAACATGAAGTTACTGATCAAAACATTGAATATTAACGGGACTATGAAGTTAATGATCAAAACATTAAATTTAACTAGAACATGAAGTTATTGATCAAAATATTGAATATTAACGAGAACATGAAGTTACTAATCAAAATATTTAGTATTAACAGAAATATCAAATTATTGATCAAAATATTGAACATTAACAGAAATATGAAGTTACTGATCAAATTATTAAATATTAACGGAAACATGAAATTACTGATCAAAATATTCAATATTTATAGAAGAATTTTACTATTGACTTAAATATTTTTTTACAACAATTTCAAAACAAAAATAATATTTATATAAAAAAATATATTATCCATTCAAATTTTTTTATATATTGAAAGAATTATATGCACTCATTTATAATTTTTTTTAAAATTATTTTATTTTTATTATATTTTGAGAATAAATACACGTACTATACCTATATCGTGCGAACGCACAGATATCCTACTAGTTTATATAAATATCACTTTATTTAAAAGTAAAAATAATTTAAATATATTTTTAAAAAGTTATTTTAATATTATAATATTTCAGAAATCACTATTGGTAACAGTAAAATCTGGTGTAGTGTATGTGTTTAGTATATAAATATCATTTTTGTTCATATTATTATATTATGTCTATGTGCTTCAAATATTATTTATAAAAATTTAATTTAAAAAAAAAATCATTTTCTTCTTGTTTTAAAAATACATTATTTTAAAATTAGCAAGTAACAAGCAATAGTATAAAATTGTAAAGGGTAAATTAGTTATGGTTCAAACTTATGTTCGAATGTTTGAAAGTATCAAGGTTAGTTTTCCTTTCTCTTGATTTTTGATTTTTTTATTATCGCTAGTTTGCATTTGCTATTGGCTTTGTTTTTGCATTTTTTTTTTTTTGGTTACAAAGGCAGTTTGCTTTAACTAGCGACTATATTTGCTAGTTTTCTAATTTGCTTTTGCTATTGACTTATTGCTAGTTTGCTATCAGTAGTTTGTTTAAGTAGGTCATTGAAATTTTTATTAAGATGATATGATATATTTTTACTTTATTGTAAAATTAAATTTTTGAATTATTTACATTTAAATATTATATAATATAATTGAATTTTTGAATTATTTACATTTAAATATTATATAATATAAAGTCACCAATATTTGTCACAATATCATTGGATCATTCCATAATTTTTTCAGCATTTAAAAATGTGTAAAAGTATTTTTAAATATTTTAAACAAATCAAATAAGTACAAAATTCATAAAAATACCAACAAACAAAATTAAATTGTGAAAAAATAAAAATCAGAAAAAGAATAATCAAAAATATTTTTCATATCTTTTTGGACTAAAAATGAATTTTCTATGATTTTTTGATGTTTAAAACATTAAAAATATATAAATCACAAAAAGAAAATAAAATAAAAAGATGTGGACCATTAGATGAGAGTCAAAACGCGTTAGTAATCAAATCCAAGGGATCTGGCGCGCTGTGCATATCATGGTCTTTAATGAATAATGTACAGAATCATTAGATAAATCAGAATTTGAAAATAACAAATGTCACGCTTTCATTGGTTAGAAGATGACACGTTGGTCGTCTTCAACCTCCAGCCCTCACGAATTGCAGGTCTCTCAAACTGTAAAATCAAAAGCTCAGACCTATGTCATTCGCTTAGTCTCTTCAAGACGAAGACAACCACACCCTCGCGACAAATTTATATAAACTGTAACTCAAGCAATTTGGAAAGAAAGTTTTGAAAAGGGATTCGAAAATTCATGGTCAAAATGTGCTTCCAAATGAAAGTAAATGTTGCGACTAGAACCAGGACAATGAGAGCAACACAATGATACCAAAGTTTTGGAGAATTGATGACGGAATCTACCTATTGGAGTTGAGTTGCAGAGCTCTGAAACTGGACTTCTATGGAACAATGTAGGGCACGATTCTTGAATGTAATTATATGGTTAGCTTCAGGGAAGATCAAGGAAGGTGAATTGATGAAAAATGGATTGAAAAGGGCTTGAGAATAGGATTTGAAGTAGCTGAATTCTGAGTTGTGAAGCAAGTTTGGCAGGGTGATTCTGGTTATCTAAGCTTGGGAAATTGAATGGGGGATGACCCTCTATTTATAGAGAATCAAATGGAATGTTCAAGCATGTGAAATGATGCAAATTGGAGGGAAATCGTGTGAACCTGATGCACGAGCAAAGTGTGATCTGATTTGCATCAAAACTCATCAAATCCTTGTGTTTCAAGACTCTAATCCACTTTGGCAACTTGGTTAAACATGTTTAGATCACAAACGCGTGCTAATTTGATGTTTAAAGGCCAAAACATGGATTTCAAATTCTGACTTATGGTGAAACTTCAGTTCCAAGTTACCAAGTTCAATCCAATGACATTTCCACCTCAGGGGTCTTAGGGAAAAATTCTTGATGCTTTGGAAAGATTAGGTAACAATCTTTGCAATGGAGAAAAAAATGGAATCAAATGGATGCTTGAGCTGAAAACTACATGGAGTCAAAGTTGAAGAAAAAGAGTTGACTTTCCATACTTAGAAATATTTTAAATTCTTCTTTAAAAATGACCTATAATCTCTTGCATCCAAGCATGGCCTTCCACTTAGAATTTGCTCTTGACCAAAAAAGATGGAATGAATTAGATCTCTTGAATGACATTTTTCAATTTGAACCACTCAAAATATCCAAAAATTGAGCAAGTTATGACTTGTTGAAGTTGGACAAAAATCATGAAATGACCTATAATATCATGCATTCTTAAGGCAACTTCCATCCATTTTCTTACTTTGCACATAAAAGAAGTCATGAAGTACACATCCTTAGGGTCATCATGAAAAAATAATGGGCTCAAGGTGATTAAAATTGACCAAGTTATGACCATTTGAAGTCACATAAAAAAAATTGGGGATTCATCTGGATGACTTGTAATCTTTCTTCTTCATCAAGTTTTTTCCACATGAAAACTACTTGGAACTTTTGAAGTGATTTTTCGGTAACTCATTGAAGAGCATGATGTATTTGGAATCACTCAAAAATACCAAAAGATGAGCAAGATATACTCCTCTTTAGTCCAAAACCCTAGCCTCTAGATCAAGAGAATGCTTGGTGGAACTTTGCCAAGTTTGAACAAACTTTTTGTGCTAATATTCTTCTTTTGTGAATAGAATTTGTTGAGGATGATGATGAGGACTCATGGCCACCAAAACTACTTCCATACCAACTTCAAAACAACTTCAATGGTGAGGTTTGAATCTCTCAAGCTTTTGACCAGGGCATGGAAATAATCTCATGAACCCAGAATGCAACTTGCTAAACCTCATTGCCTTTACCTACATTATTAACAAGTAAGACAAACCAATATTGTATTTTGTTAATTTAGAGAGAAAATAAAAGCAAAATATCCATGATCACCAAAGAAAACAAGTCAAGGTGCTTGGTAACTCCTCAAAGAGCAAGGCTAAAGATAGGGAGAAGAACCAAAAGCCCTAATGTGATTTTGTGGTGATTGAAACAATATGGTATGATGAAGGGATCTTAGGGGAAAAATTGGGGTGCTTCAATGTCTACTTCAGTGTCTTGCAATATGTCAAACTCTGCAAATCTTCTTGGGATGCTTCTGACTCCCTTTTGCCTCTGAACTGGACCTTCAGAACTTTGGACACCAGAACTTCCCCCTTCAGAAGGACTTGCTTCAGAAATTGGACTTTCTCCAGAACCTTGACTGTCTTCAAAGTATGGATCATCATCGGAGTCAGAGTCAGAATCATCTTCTCCGTCTGTATCTTCTTCAGAGTCAGAGCCTTTACCAGCTTCAAAAACATGTGTTTCTGACTTTTCTTCAAGAGTTCTCTCATCAGAGTCAGGACGAGACCTTTCCCAATTCCAAAATTCTGATTCCTTTACAATAACGTCTCTGCTGAACTCAACTTTGTTAGTTTATGGACAATAAAGTTTGTATGAACCTGTACTGTGGTACCCCACCAGCAACATCACTTTAATTCTATCATCCAACTTCTGCCTTCTGGCTTCTGGGACATGTTTGTAACATACAAAACCAAACACTTTCAGATGACTAACACTTTGCTTATCTCCAGTCCACTTCTGAATAGGAACTATTTCTTTCAATTTATTCGTTGGACATATTTTGAGCACATAACATGCAGTTGCAACACCTTCTCCCTACAGAGTATGAGGAAGCTTCTTCTCTTTCAGCATGCTTCTCACCATATTAAGCAAAGTACGGTTTATTCTTTCAGCAAGACCATTGTGTTGAGGAGTATAAGGAGCAGTAACCTCATGCTCAATTCCATTCTCCTCACAGAATCTTCTGAATTCTGTGGAGTTATATTCACCACCACCATCAGTTCTAGGAATATTCAGAGTCTGGCCACTCTGATTCTCAACCTTCAGTCTGAACTTCTTGAATTCAGCAAACACCTCGTGTTTAAACTTTATGAGAGATACCCATGTCATTTTGGTGAAATCATCAACAAATGACACAAAATATTTATTCCCTCCAGTTGATGCTACTGGAAAAGGACCGCACATATCAAAATGCACTACTCCCAAGGCATGTTTTGCTCTTGGAACTACTTCTGATGCAAATGGTAATATTGGTTGTTTCCCTTCCATGCACACCTTGCATGACTTTTCAGGCTTCAAGATTATAGGAATTCCATGTACCAGATTCTTGGATTTCAGATGTCCTAAGCTTCTGAAATTCAAATGACCAAATCTTTTGTGCCACATCTCACTCTCCTTGATAACACTTATTGCACTAAGACATTCAGAGTCTGCAGTTCTAACATTCACCTTGAATGTTCTGTTCCTTCCCTGTTCTGACTCCATAATCAGCTTCTGATTACAGTCATACAACTTCAGAAGATTGTCCTTTTATGGTAACTGAAAAACCTTTCTCAACCTGTTGTCCCACACTCATCAGATTGCTTTTCATGCCAGGTACATACCATACATTCTGGATCACTACTACCTTCTCATTGTTTAGAATGATTATGACATTTCCCATACCTTATGCATTGAGGTATTTATCATCAGCACATTTGATCTTTTTACTCTTCCCAGATTAAAAATCAACCAACCATTTCTTATTCCAGTAATATGGTTTGAACACCCTGTATCCATATACCACCATTCTAATGAATTCAGATCATCAGGTTCAGAAGCCAACAATAGCACAGGTTCATCATCTGACTCTCCTCTGGCTATATTTGCTTCTTCTGACTTCCTTTCTTTATTTGACCAACAATCTTTATCATAGTGACCAAAGTTCTTGCAACAGTAACACTGGACATTCTTCTTGTCAGACTTCTCCTTTCCCTTCCGGACATTCTTCTGCCTATCAGAGTTTGAAGCTTCTGACCTTTGACCACCATTAGTTTTCTTTCTGGCTTCTGACTGAGTCTGCTTCTGATACTTCTTACCAGAAGTTACTTTAAGAGCCTACTGCTCTACTTCCCTCTCAGAAGTTCTCGCAGTCATACGCAACTCATGCGCCTCTAGACTACTTTGTAGCTCTTCAACTCTCATGGTGCTTAGATCTTTGGAATGTTCAATAGCTACCACAATGTAATCAAACTGAGAAGTTAAAGATCTCAATATCTTCTCAATAATTATTTGTTCAGAAAGGGTTTCTCCATAAGATTTCATGTTGGGATTCTCATATTGCTTTCTCATATTGAGATTCTCAATATCTTCAATATGTTGTTCAGAAAGAGTTTCTCGTTGTCCTTCATGTTGAGATTCTCATATTGATTTCTGAGAGACTGAAACTTCACCTTCTTCACTAATGCGTCACCACTGTAATATCTGACCAGTGTGTCCCACGCAGCCTTTGCTTTTTCAGAATCAACAATCGTCCCAAGCACATTTGCATCCACACATTGATGGATGTAGAACAACGCCTTCTGATCCTTCTTCCTTAGCGTCTATTGTGTTATCTTATATGCCTCTGTTGCGTCTGCTTCTAATAGATCATAGCCATCAGTGACAAGATCTAACACATCTTGAGAACCAAATAACATGCGCATCTGGATCTTCCAACGATTCCAGTTTTTGCCATCAAATACTTGAAGTTTGGAATGGACATCGCCGCCGTTTCCATTCATCTTCTACCTTGTGCAATTTACGCAGAAACTCAGAATCAGAATCAGTGTTTCCCAAATTTCCAGAATCAGAAACAACGATTATCACACATCACCTCACTGTTCTCTCGTGTTTCCCCTTTTCCCGTGGATTTCGAACTGGAGCTCTAGATACCAATTGTTGGTGCACAAAGAAGAGATGAAAGGCAAAAGAAATATATTTAATGATGGCTACAAAAATAAGGAATAATGATTTACAATGAATTACATTGAGCTACCTCACTAGGCTATTTATACACAAAATAAAATCATAAATATCCTCTAACAAAGATATAAAAAGATATTATAATATCTTCTAAAAAGATATTCCTAAAATATAAATTAAATCTAATAGTTATTGATAAAAATATTGATAACGAGAATATGAAGTTGCTGATAAAAATATTGAATATTAACGGGAACATGAAGTTATTGATCAAAATATTGAATATTAACGGGATCATGAAGTTAATGATTAAAACATTGAATATTAACTAGAACATGAAGTTACTGATCAAAATATTGAATATTAATGGGAACATGAAGTTACTGATCAAAATATTTAATATTAACGAAAATATTAAATTATTGATCAAAATATTGAACATTAACATGAATATGAAGTTACTGATCAAATTATTGAATATTAACGGAAACATGAAATTACTGATCAAAATATTAAATATTTATAGAACAACTTTACTATTGGTTTAAATATTTTTTTACAACAACTCCAAAACAAAAATAATATTTATATAAAAAAACATATTAATCATTCAAATATTTTTATATATTAAAAGAATCATATGCACTGATTTATTGTTATTTTTTAAAAATTATTTTATTTTTATTATATTTTGAGAACAAATACACGTACCATAACTGTACTAGTGCGAACGCACAAATATCCCACTAGTTTATATAAATATCACTTAATCTAAAAAAAAAAATTTAATATATTTTTAAAAAGTTATTTTAATATTATGATATTTCAGAATTCACTATTGATAACAGTAAAATCAGGTGTAGTGTATGCGTTTAGTATATAAATATCATTTTTGTTCATATTACTATATTATGTCTTTGCGCTTCAAATATTAATTATAGAAATTAATTTTAAAAAAAAAATCATTTACTTCTTGTTTTAAAAGTACATTATTTTAAAATTAGCAAGTAACAAGCAATAGTATAAAATTGTAAAGGGTGAATTAGTTATGGTTCAAACTTATGTTCGAATGTTTGAAAGTATCAAGGTTAGTTTTCCTTTCTCTTGATTTTTAATTTTTTTATTATTGCTAGTTTGCATTTGCTATTGGCTTTGTTTTGCTTTTTTTATTTATTACAAAGGCAGTTTGCTTTAACTAGCGACTATATTTGCTAGTTTTCTAATTTTCTTTTGCTATTGACTTATTGCTAGTTTGCTATCAGTAGTTTGTTTAAGTAGGTCATTGAAATTTTTATTAAGATGATATGATATATTTTTACTTTATTGTAAAATTAAATTTTTGAATTATTTACATTTAAATATTATATAATATAATTTATAGAGTTCATATTTTCTCTTAAAAAAATTCTTTATTGAAAGTTAGTTACAACAGGAGAAACAAATGCATTTCTAATTGCAAACTGTTTAGCTGATATAGCAGGCTATTCCTATTACAATTTGATATCTTTCAGTCACCTTATACATATCGGATAACTAACTTGTAGAATTAGTTTATATGTTAGGTGATGAACTATATTAGTTAAAATAAAGCTACCTATTCTATATATAACATCCTATTTTTTTTCTGAAGAATAATAATTAAAATCAGATTAACTTTTAAAAGATTCAACATATAATTAGGATGTTATATTCTTCAAAAACATACAAAAGATGCTCATAATTTATATAGGATGTATAACATAATTATGGATGAATCAAAAATAATAAATTATAATCTTTCACTTTAACTTTTATTAAACAGTAGAAAAGAATCATATTTAAAATTTAAATCATCATCATCCAAAAATAATTAAACATTTATTTAAGTAATAAGGAGTTCATATGACTCCAAAAAATTATTAAGTCAACAGAAATAACTAAACGTTCATCTCCTCAGTGTTAAGTATCAGACCAATGACGTCAACTCGAATTTAAATGAAGAGCAGCCTCTTCCTATCGCTGAAGCCTCAGACTATTCCTGATTATCTGCATAATGTCGTATAAAACATCGTTTCAACAAAAGGGTAAAAAATCACAATAATATAAGAAAATATATAATAAGAAGTAGACAATAGTTATATTCATGCATAGTCACACATTCCACCTCTCAGAACTTCACACAACCAACAACAATCGTATAACATGGTAATTATACAAACACATATCGTCAAATTATCATGTAAAACATACATCAATCACACAACTCAAATATTATGCTAACGACAATGTAATGCGTTGAGATTGACTCACAGACTCCATGCATGTGGTACCATTCCTGAATAATTAAGTTCACTCACTCCTGATCCACGCCATCTAGGACCAAAGCCATCAATATCGTGAACAATTAGGTTCACATTGCTCCCGATCCACGCCATCTAAGACTAGAGCCACCAACAAGACTAAAGACCTCACCATGAATGCATGCGACATAATCATGCAACAATATACCATACATTGATATCCACATTAATCAATGTAACACTCCATTACAGGCTACCAGTTGTTCGCATATACAACATACAATCCAAAATACTCAAACAATACCATATAGTATCATCACACGTAATTTCATACACACATCTCAAACATAATAGACAATTTCATGTAGAAAGGCATGAGCCCCCAACAATTACTCAACCACTATATTCGAAAATATTTTTATATGATAGAAAATATTTTTAACTTTCCATGGATTCAAACGACGTGTGAAAAGGACACCCGAATCAAAAGTTATGGACTTTTAAAGTTTTCAGAAAGTGTTGTTCAGACCGCATCGCCTGATGCTCGCCCAGTGGCGTAGTGGCGACAGGCTCGCCCAGCGAAGCTAAGGCTCTTCGCTTAAAAACTAGGAGCACCAAATTTCTTCCCTTTCCCTCACCAGTTGTCTCGCCCGACGCTGCTTGGGCGAAGACTTTCACCCGGCGCTGGCTTCCTGACAGCAACATTGCTGTTGCGATTCCTGCATAGTTCCTCCTCAATTTTCCATACGATTTCATTTTCATTCAGTCCAAAATACTTTAAAATTCACCATACTATCACAGATCAATAACAACACATCAACATACATGTCATACACATCAAATCATGGTATCTCAATATTATATTTTTATCCATTTCATCACCAAATCATCATATTATCACATGGATTCAATCACACAAAACAATTCCATGAACAAGAACACACAACAACTATGGCAGTCATAAATGTAACGCCTGATATTTAATTAAATATTTTCGAATATTTTTCCGATTAAATTTTTAAAGTTGTGAAATGTTGATTTAAGTTGTGTCGTTTTTATTTGAATTAATTTATTTAAGTAAGTCATAGGGTTAGGGATTAAATAAATAATAACAGTATAATAGTTAGGGATTAAATATTTGAGTTTATTTAGCTGATTTAAGTTATTTTTAATTTCGATAGAGTTGTTACAATTGTCATTTGAGTTGTCAATAGGGTTGTTAGAGTTGTCATTAGTGTTGTTAAAATTATCAATAGAGTTGTTTTAAGTTATTAAAAGTCACTTTTTATTTGTTTTGCATAATTCTGACATGTTTAGAGTTGTCAGTAGGATAAGTTGGAGTTTCTAAATAATAATACATCTTTGTTAAATTATGGTTTATTATTAGTATGAAAATTTGTTTTAGTCAAAGAAGTAAGTGACCACAAAATTACTTAAGCTTAAATAGACCACCAAGTAGTACATCTAGCATATAAAATAAAGTAGTATATATAATTAGCAGAATAGTGGAATTAAAGGTAGCATGTATATCTAGTAGGAATAATGAACTATCAGGTAGCAGAAAGTAATTCAATAGCAGAAAGTGGTAATAGCAGAAGCAATAACATTATTTAGCAGGATCGTTTTAGTAATAGATTGGTTTTATGTAGCAGAAATATTGAATAGCAGTCTAGTAACTTTTGAAAAAAAAACAATATCAACAGTATAGACTATTCAATAGCGGTGTTGTATTAATTTAATTGAGTCGTAATAAGAAATTTAGTATAAAGTAGAAATAATAGAACTTTTTGGCCGATAATTAATTAACCGGTTTTAGTCGAAAATAGTCTGAATAATTACGCGGTTTATTTGTAGTAATTTTTTGTTGATTCATTGGGTGGTGTTTTGGTTGAAAAATGTGAAATTATAGGTGAAGTTATATTTTGTTGAATTGCCTCTATTTATGGACAAAATATAAGTTGTAGGCACATGGCCGATGCTGATTTGTTGTTGTGTTGCTATGTAACTTGTTCTGGACTGGGCCCGACAGGCCCAATAGCATTGCTAAGGCCCAATCCAAATGGACTTGCTGAGGACCACGCCGACCAAAGGGTCACAGTCGTGCCCGACGTGCTCCCTGAGGTTACTTGCTCGACCTCTACATCTCCAGCTCGACATCCTGCTGTCCAGCTCGACATCATCTCGAGCACCCCAGCTAGGGCAGACTCAGTCCACTGCACTCCCAACGAGACCCCGAAAAGACCGTGTCTCCATCCGCCCGCACTTCACGCAGAACATCCAAGAAGGGGACCACGTGCGGGTCCCCACTACGCACGTAGAACCTGGCAGTTCCTCCATTGGGCCAAACCTGCCCGGCCCAAGGAAGGAACCTTGGCCCAGCGCTGGGGGCTATAAATACCCTCTGTTTCCAAAGGGTCGGGTATTCATCATTCTACCCATACTTACTATTGCCTGCTCGTTCTTCTACTTACTTCAGCATCGGAGTGTCTTGCAGGTACCCCCCCCCCCCCCCCCCACCTCGTTCAAAAAGCTTTCAGCTCGGAGCCAGCCTTGACGGTCCAAGTCTGATCAGGTTAGATCAGTGGCGCCGTCTGTGGGAATCTAGCTTCCCCGTCTTACAAACAACTCAAAAGACCAAAGCTCAAAACTCAACTACCTCTCATGGCTGATCCAGCTCGCGATGAGAAGAACGTCCGTGTCGCCGACACCAACAACGGCACGGCGGACAAAAACGGACATCTCGACAACGTCGGCAATCCCGGCCATAACACCGCTCCTGCAACAACCGTCCTCGGAACTTCCTCGCACAGGGACGGAGCCACAGCATCACCCTCCTCGCTCCCACCACCACTCGAGGACGACCCGGCGGCCCTCGCCCACTACAGAGCCGTCCGGTTTCAGGAAGTCCCCGTCCCCCCCGGGGCGGATGTCACCACACAAGCGTTGTTCGCAGCAATTAACCAAACGAACTATCTCATCTTCGCCCAAGGAGAGAGATTAAAGGCGCTTGAAGACGAGCGAAGACCCTCGAGGAGGCATCGGAGACCACATACCCCCCCTCCTCGGGTGACTGAAGCCCGACACCCTTCTCCCCCGCGGAGACACTACAGGGAAAACTCTAGAAGCCCTTCTCCCCGGCCAAAGCAGAGGCGACCATATTTGGAGAGAGATCCCATCATCCCCGCCGGAGAACCCAGTCGCGACCCAGCGAGGCACGACAAGAGACACGCCGGGGACGGGCGTGTAACATTCAACCAGCGAGCAACACGCTCGAGGGAGACTCAGCACGACCACCGTGCCAGACAATACTACAGGTCCCCATCTCTGTCTCCGGAGAGGAGCGACGAGGATGACCCCCGCGGTCCCCTGTCGCAGGCCATCATGGATGCACCCATCCCCCCGGGCATGGAGAAGCCCCCACATCTGAAGGAGTATGCCGGAGTTGCGGACCCGGTCGACCACATTGACGGGTTCAAGGCCATGCTCCATTATCATAATGTCGGGGGGCCCATCAAGTGCCGTCTTTTCCCCACGACTCTCAGGAAGGCGGCCATGGACTGGTACAAAGGACTCGCCCCGGGCTCAATCACCTCGTGGAGGAACCTGAAGAACCAGTTCATCAGTTCCTTCACCGCTTCTCGACGCCATCCAAAGACCGAGGCGGCGCTCGAGGCCATCATCCAAAGACAGGATGAGACCTTGAGGGAGTTCATCAACCGCTTCAACCGAGAAGCGATACAGGTCCCCTGCACGGACCACATGAAGAGATATCTGCTGGAGAGGGGGCTCCTCCCCGGCACAGAATTCAGAAAAGCCGTGGGAATCGAGCCGCCCAGGTCTTTCGACGCCCTCCTCGATAAAGCTCGAGCATATATGGATTACGAGGAGAGGGAAGCTGCCAACAGGGCCCGAGACTCCAGGACTCGGGGTCCCAACAACAGCAGCAGCTCACGCCAAGAGGCTCCTCCCCGACGTACCGGGGAGAAAAGGAAAGAGGACCGACCCCGGGAAGTCCGGGAACAAAGGGGCCCCTCGGGCCGTTTCACCGAGTACACTCTGCTCACAGCTTCCCGCGAGCGTATTCTGGCGGAGTGTGCCAGTACAGACTTCAAGGACAGCGGCGTCAAGCGTCCCCGACCTGCTCCCGCCAAGCGTCCCCGACCTGCTCCCGCCAAGCCAGGGGCGGACAAAAATAAATATTGTCAATACCATAGGAGTCATGGTCATCTGACAGAGGACTGCATCCACCTCAAGGACGCCATTGAAACCCTCATCAAGGGAGGGAGGCTGGCGCAGTACAGGCGAAACGACGCTCCTCGTCGTGACGCCCATGAAGCCAAGGAGCCAGAAGAAGACGCCTGACCATCAGACGAGTCGGTGCCTATCCAGACCGCCTTCTCGGTGACCAGGCCCGAGGATTTCGACATTCCCGAGCACCTGCAGGATCCGCTGACAACGCACAGCAGGTGGGAATACTTTCCCTCCGCCATGGTCATTAATGGGGGCGGGTTCAACGACCTCACCATCAATTCAGCTAAGAGGAAGTTGGACGAGCTGGTCGACGCGGCTCCCCCGCAAACAGTAACATTCGAAAGGGTGAAGGGCAGGTCAGAGCCCATCACCTTCTACCATGAAAAACTCCCCGGCGGAGCCCCGAACGCGGTCATCCCCTTACTGATAAGGGCAAGAATGACCAATTTTGACGTGCACCGCATCCTGGTCGACGAAGGGAGTTTCGTCGACGTGATGTACAGCCAGCTGTTCCGAACCCTACAGCTGGGCGACTCACATCTCTCTCCGTATGTGGGGTCGGATCTACAAGGCTTCAACGGCTCGACTTCCAAACCTTGGGGTTATGTCGAGCTCCTGGTTACGTTCGGCG
This sequence comes from Vicia faba, assembly GCA_948472305.1. Classification (NCBI taxonomy): domain Eukaryota; kingdom Viridiplantae; phylum Streptophyta; class Magnoliopsida; order Fabales; family Fabaceae; genus Vicia; species Vicia faba. Next base: position 64,828 of record CATIWC010001350.1, read on the forward strand.
AAGGAACGGCTACGAGACAAGTTAAAGTCCGTTTCCTCGTCATTGACTGCCCGTCTCTGTACAATTGCATCTTGGGGAGACCGACACTGGCAGAGCTAACAGCGGTTCCCTCGACCGTCCATCTGAAGATGAAGTTCTACACCAGGAGGGCACGGGTAGCCACCATCCAAGGAGACCTAGCCGCTGCCCGTAGGTGCTTCAACGCTGCTTCTAAGGGACGGGATACCGTCGACATAGGGACCAGACCCGCTAAAAGGACAAAACAGGAGCCCCACAGGAAAGCATCCCCCGAGGAAGAAGTCCAGAAAGCTCCACCAAAGGTCGACTCCATAGCCCTGGACACCCGCTTCGATCAGGACGAGCCATCCAGCAACGAGCAAATCCCACTCCGACCAATACCGGACGGGGATTTTGAACTCGTTCCCCTCGGCACAGACCCGACCAAGGGAGTGAAGATTGGCAAAGACCTCCCCGACTTGGCCAGGAAGCAAATCAAGGCATGTCTGCGCGAGAATGCTGATCTCTTCGCCTGGAGCGCTGCGGAGATGCCCGGACTCGACCCTGAGGTCGCCTGTCACCACCTCGCCATTGATCCAACCGCTAAGGCTGTAGTACAACGTAGGCGTAGGCAGTCTCCAGAAAAAACGGAGGCTGCTGAAAAAGCTGTAAAAGACCTCCTAGAGGCAAATTTTATTTCTGAAGCCCGGTATTCCACCTGGCTGTCAAATGTTGTACTCGTGAAAAAGAATAATGGAAAATGGAGAATGTGCGTTGATTATACTGATCTCAACCGGGCTTGCCCGAAAGATGCTTTTCCCTTGCCTAACATAGATATGCTGGTCGACAACTCGGCCGACTATAAAACTTTGTCGTTCATGGACGCCTATTCGGGCTATAACCAAATCCCAATGGCCCTGGGCGACAAACACTGCACGGTATTCATGACCAGCTCGGGCAACTATTACTACAACGTAATGCCCTTCGGACTGAAAAATGCCGGAGCAACTTACCAACGCATGATGAACAGAGTTTTCAACAAACAGATCGGCGACATGCTCGAGGTATACATGGACGACATGATCGTCAAATCTTGGGCAGACACCGACCACGCAGCTCATCTCAAGACAGTCTTTGCCCAAGCAAGGCAATGTAAAATGAGGTTCAACCCCGAGAAATGTACGTTCGGGGTTAAGGCAGGAAAATTCCTTGGATTCTATCTAACAGAACGGGGAATCAAAGCCAACCCCGACAAATGCCGTGCATTCTCCGACCTCCCAACACCGATGTCGAAGAAGTCGATACAAATCATGAACGGCATGCTCACGTCGCTGTCCCGCTTCGTCGCGAAATCCGCTCAGCACGCCCTCCCCTTCTTCAAACTCCTTCGAAAGGAAGCAGCCTTCGAATGGAATGAGGAATGCGAGCAGGCACTACGCCACCTAAAGCAAAGTCTGTCTCAGCAGCCCGTGCTATCTCGACCAGACGACAGGGAACCGTTGTACTTGTACTTGACCGTCTCGAACGAAGCCATCAGCGCAGCTCTTGTCCGCGAGACCCCCGACGGGCAGAAACCCGTCTACTTCACGAGCAAGGCCTTACAGGGGCCCGAAAGCAGATACCAGCAGATAGAAAAGGTTGCTCTGGCCCTCGTCAACGATGCGAGGAGGCTCAGACACTACTTTCTGGCCCACACCATCATCGTGCGAACCGACCAACCGGTGAGGCAACTCCTGGGTCGGCCAGATATGGCGGGCAGAATGCTGAAGTGGTCCTTGGAACTCTCCGAATTCGACATTCAGTACGAAAGCAGGAAAGCCCTGAAAGCACATGCCTTGGCCGACTTTGTCGCGGAAATGACCACTCACGACCCTCCCCCGGGGAAAGAACACAAGTGGACCATCTTCGTCGACGGAGCATTCAGCTCGTCCGGAAGCGGCGCAGGAATCCTCTTGGAAAACGAAGAAGGCGTAGTAATCGAGCACTCCTTAGCTCTCTCCTTCCCGACATCAAACAACCAGGCAGAATACGAAGCCCTGCTAGCAGGATTGAGACTGGCCGAGGACCTGGGAGCCCGCGAGGTACAGATCTACATCGACTCCCAGCTCGTCGCCTCTCAAGTACAGGGGAACTACCAGGCCAAAAACGACAACCTCATCGAGTATTTGAACTTAGTCAAAAAATACATGACAAAGTTCGTACGAGCAGAAATTTCACATGTTCCCCGCGAGCAAAACACGAGGGCGGACATATTGTCCAAACTTGCGAGCACACGAAAGAAGGGCGGGAACAAATCCGTCATCCAGGAATCTCTAGCGCGTCCAAGTATCGAACGACCCTCGACTACAGTCGAGGTCCATGCCATCGGGGATGCGACGTCCTGGATGACCCCAGTTTATAATTTCCTGACAAAAGGCGAACTCCCATCAAACCAGGCCGAGGCTACCGTCACAAAGCGACGAGCATGTTCCTACGTGGTTCTCGAGCAGAAGTTGTACCTAAGAGGATTCTCCATCCCCCTCCTAAAATGCATCGATGAGTCCGCCGTCCCCGAAGTACTGCGGGAGATACATGAAGGGATCAACACCCAGCACATGGGCGGTAAATCTCTAGCAAGGAAAACCCTTCGAGCGGGATACTACTGGCCGACGATGCAGCAGGATGCCAAGGAACACGTCAAGAAATGTGATAAGTGCCATAAACACGGGGACATGCACCTCGCCCCTCCGCACGAGCTGAGCATACTGTCGTCCCCGTGGCCGTTCGCCTGGTGGGGTATGGACATCCTCGGGCCCTTTGTGCAAGGAACCTATCAGAACAAATTCCTCATCGTCGCCGTGGATTACTTCACGAAATGGATCGAGGCCGAGGCCCTCGCAAAAATCACCTCGCACAATATCCTCAGTTTCTACAAAAGAAACATCCTCGCTAGATTCGGAATTCCGCGGGCCCTGGTGACCGACAACGGTACCCAGTTCACCGACCACGGATTCCAAGACTTCGTCACTAAACTAGGTACAAAACAACACTTCACGTCGGTCGAGCACCCTCAGACCAACGGGCAAGCCGAAGCCGCGAACAGAGTCATCCTCCGAGGACTCAAACGTCGACTCGGTGAAGCCAAGAGGGGATGGGTCGAGGAGCTCCACAGCGTCTTGTGGGCATACCGAACCACGCCCCACTCAACGACGGGCGAGACCCCATTTCGATAGACGTATGGCACCGAGGCCGTTATCCCAGTTGAAATCATGGAACCGTCCAAACGAACAGAGAACCCCCTCGACGAAGAAATGAACGACGAGGCGCTAAGGGACGAACTCGACCTAGTCGAGGAAATCCGATCGGGTGCAGCCCTGTGCGAAGCCACCCTAAAACAACGAGTGGCTCTACGCCACAACGACAAGGTCATCAAGCGCGAGTTCGAAATCGGCAGCCTGGTATTACGTAGGAACCAGAAGGATTCCCGTGAAGGGAAGCTGGCCAAGAACTAGGAAGGACCTTATCGCGTCCACGGCACCACTGGTACCGGGGCGTACTATCTCGAGCAATTAGACGGAGAGCCATTACCACGACCCTGGAACGCTGCTAAGCTAAAGCAGTATTATAGTTAAAAACTACCAACACCTAGGACCCTCGACCATCGGCACCCGCGCCCAGTCGACGAGGAAAAACGTCCGACTCCGTATAGAGGCTGAGGTACGAGCCCGACATATGGCTAAATCGCACAACATCGCTCAACAAACGAGACCGATCGATAGTGCCCGACGTGGACAACTACACCGAGCACCACCGTCGTAGTACCTGTAAGGCAGAACACCCAGCTCGCGATGGGCAGTTCACGCTGTTGTACCCCAAAAATTTCCCTCCCATTTCCTCAACATTTTCTCATCACAAAACCCTTGGAGCTCAAGATCCAATTAGGGTTTCCTCTGCTCAAGACTTCTCCTTGCACTGTTGACCCAAATTAGGGTTTGTGTTTGAACAAAGATATTTTGACCTAAAATGCCTAAGATGACATTCATGCTTCATGTTGGACTCCCAAGTTTATCCATACCAAGTTTCAAGTCCTGATTCCAAATTTTGCCCAGTCAATTGGACAGTTGACCTAGAAATCAACTGTATTGGGGAAAAAGTCAACTGTGGCCAATTGACAGTCAAATCTCATGAAAATTGACCCACATCAACATTATGAACTCATATGGACCATTTGATCAAGTTTGAATCACAATTCCACAAGAAATTTGATCAGATCATCAAAAGGGCAAAATGGTCATTTTTAGGGTTTTGACTGCACAAAGGCAATTTTTGACTGTTTGACCTAGCCAATGGCAAACCAAGCTCACATATGGATTCAAGGACCCCATGGATTTGTCTTGACATGCTCAACAAGTTCAAAAGATCCCAAATGCACAAGATTGACAGTTGAATTTCCCAGTCAATTGATCAATTTTGACTGTATACTGAAAAGTCAAACTTTGACTTTTTGGTCAAAATCAAGTGTCAAGATTCATTTTTCATCAAAACATGCCAAATCATGAAACTTGTTCATCAAGAAATCAAGAATTGCAAATTAGGGTTTGAAATGAAGATTTTTCATAACTTAGAATTTTTCTAAGTTATGAAAAACCCTAATTATTTCCTAACTTTGTCCCACTTTCTCACCAAGATTCATTTGGATTCAAGAAAAAGTCAAAACATGAAAGTTGTAGCCTATTGCAAAATCTACAACTTTGATTCACAAAGTTTTCCCAAAAGAATCTTGTAGCTCAAGTTATAATTTTTGGAACAAGGGTACCAAACCATTCTTAACTTAGAGAAGATTTGACCTATTTTAGGCAAGGTTTTTACCTAACTTCAAGACCATTTTTCATATACTTCCACTTGGAATTTCAATTTTCATTTCAAAGATGGATTGTAGTACACATTCAAAGCTTTCCAAAATGTCCAAGAACTCATCAAACAACCTCATGGTTAGAGAGAATCGAATTTTGCAATATGGGAAAAACTCACTTTTGATTTGGCCAAGTTACATGTTCATACATTTGTGCCATTTTGAATTCAGCATGCTTTCCTTGATTACAGGCCTCTAAACCATCCAGCACTCAATAATTTAATGCTAATTCATTGTGCCAAGGCCTTGTTTTATGAGTTTAAGCATTACATGTTGAACTAAGCCATAAATAGAAAAAGTAAAATAACCATTCTTGAAAAGTTACACTTTATGTCTAAAGCAAATCCAAGCAAGTACAGTTAAGATCTCTTTGGCACAAGTTTATGAACTAATTGCACTGATCAAGACTGAGTTATGCAGCACATTAGAGGGGCCTGTACAAGCTAGAAACTCAACTTGGCCATTGGTTGCTTAAAGTAGAAGAAACTTGCCATAACACATAACAACTTTTCATCTCAGCAAACCAAGCCTTAGGAAAACTTGTCAAACATATTCTAAAGATCTATCCTAAGCTGAAACACGAGCCTAGCATCCCCAATACCTCCCCATTCCCAGAATCACCCTCAAACTGCCCAAACAGAGCATCTGCTGCAGTTTGAGTTCCATAGCTCAAACCTTCCATGCATTCTTGCTAAAAACACATCAAACACATCCCATAATATCCCTTGAAGCTATTCCAAACCTCAAACACGACCTGTAACACTCCCAGGCAACATCACCATTTTCATTTTCTTGTTTTGCAGCTGAAGTTCCATAGCACGATTCAAAAGATTTCAAGACAAAGTAAAGCTTGGAACAGCATCCTTGGACATCAAGGAAGTTGTACCAATCATCACCTTGCATTGAAGACACCTCAATCACCAGATACAACTTCAACTGAACAGGTAAGTTCATGAACTCGAATCTCTCTATCCAGGCCTTGTTAGCTTTAGGTTTGTGAAGAAAACATGTCACATTCATAGCCCTGAACATGCCCATGTAATTGGATTTCATTTATATTATGTATGCTTAGAGAATTTTAAGTCTGAACATGGAACAAAAACTAGGTCAGGAATTGGGGGAGAAGAAATTCTCTCTCATCTTAGAGAGTTAAGTCAAGTTCTTTATATCCCTGAATTCGTCTCTTAATGCTCTACATTTTTCATGTTGTGAGTTTTGCTTGAAAGTCCAGGAATTGAGAGATGAAAAACGCGCGTGGATTGTGTTCAAACATGTTTTGAGGTTGAAGTTGAAGTCTTCTTGGGCTGGGCCTGAGTTGACTTTCTTTTTGCACCCTTTTGTTACTTTTACACCCCCTGAGCCCATTTTGCTTATTTTAATGATTTTTTGACTTTTCTTTTTTTGTTCTGACTTATTTATTTTTTCTTATAATATTAAAAATATAAAAAATATTTTTTATACCATTTTCATATTTGTTAGGCATTTATTTGTTTGAATGAGTATTTGTGCATAAATAAATAAATAGATATACTTTTTTACTTAAAATACTAAAAATAGTGCAAACACATTTTTATTCCATTTTTATTTTATTTTATCTTCTGAAAATATTTCATATAAAATATACTTTTTTTTATAAATATTAAATATTATTATTTTGTATATATGCAATATATTTAATAAATAATACAAATTCATATATATATTAGTATATTTAGGTTAAAAATACAAAATATACACATTTTTATTTTTATTAATATTTAATATTAAAAATACCTTTTTACAAATATACTTCATTTTATTTTATTTTTGTATATAATAAATGAATATTGTACATATTAAATAATTAATACATTTTATTTAATGAAATTAGGGGTTTGCCCTAAAATACATAAAAACTCCAAAAAAATTAATACTTTCATTTTTGTTTCCTTTATACAATAAAATACCTTTTTTTCATACATATAAAAAAACCCTTTTGCATCTTGCATATTTATTTTATTTCCATTTAATTTGTGCAATTAAATATCTTGTAAATAATTCAATATTGATGTAATAGTCTAGGTTTAAATTCCTTGTCAAAAAACCCCATTTGAACATTTGTACCCTTCCTTCCCATATATTGTGTTGTAATAGCTTAGTAACTTTATTTTTCGCACATTATTGCTTTCTAAATATGCCATGTTAGAATTAGGGTTTGTATGCGAATCAAAAACAACAAAAATAGTTTGACCTAATTTCAAGATAAACAAGCATGAAAATGGACAACACTAATCACACTTGCACCCCTAGGGTATTCCACTTGTTGCCTTCAATAAATGGGCCATATTGCATGTTAGGTCTCTTTGGGCAAAACAAATACAATCAAATGATCATAGTCCCTCGATGACGCTTTCGAAAGTTGACTAAAAATGATCAAGTCCCTTAAAGAAAATTGCCCAAAGATACTTGGCACCATTGCAATTATGGTCTAAACGATGACCCGCGCCCGTCCCTTTCACATCCTAACATAAGATTGTCCACCAAATGCAATGGTGGAACAAACTTGTTAAAAGGGTTAAAACATAGCAATAATCTTTGAGAAATTTAGGAGTAGACAACCTCTTAGTTACTTGAATCAAACTTGCAAAACAAAACACTTGCCTATTTTCTAAACCACACATCACTACACTTTCAAAAACAAACTTTCAAAAACAAATGAAAACCTTTTCAAAAGACATACACCTTTGTATACATCCCAACATGGATCATTACAAAGGTTGCCACCATATTGGCCTCTTTTCAAAACATTTTCAAATCCACACACACAAGGCACCATTTCAAACAATTGAAAAATAAGGCAAGTTGATCTAAGCAAGTAACTAAGAGCCCATGGATAACCATGGATAGAAAGGGTGCTAATACCTTCCCTTTCTATAATCTACTCCCCGAACCCAAGAAAACATCTCAAAGGTTTTTGCTGTGCTTTTTAAACCTTTCCTTAGGATAAAATAAAAAGTCGGTGGCGACTCTTGCTCAACCGAAACATTTGCAAAAACAAACGCAAAATCATAGTCAGTTCTCCCACCGTATCACAGAACTGGCGACTCTACTGGGGAAAAAATTAAAAGTGGAGTAACCTTAGGGCTTAGATCACCTTTGTTTTCAATTGTTTGCTTTGTTTGCTTTTACATTTATGGGCTTTGCATCGGAGTTTCATAGATCCTAACCCGGATATGGGGAATACCCTTTTTAGGTAGCATAATCTGTGAGGGACCTGTCCGGCGTAGACCGAAATGGGTGAAGCAGTGGCTACGTTGGTGTGGCACCTTGGTTTGTACCGATATCCCTTGTGTTTCAACGAGGGGAATATGGGTCTTCTAAGGAGTCATTAAACACCAACCGACCTTAGAACCCTAAATTGACCAAACTTGGCCATTAGAACAGTAGCAGTATGCTACACTCATTGAGGCTAAACTCTCGCGATGGTTCTGGCCGCAAGAAAAGATTGCGATGCTGGAGTTATGACCAATTGAGGGTAGTCAATGATTTGAGATCCTCTAGAACCCGGTTACTTTCGATAGGACAGGTTTTAACCAACGAAACTAAAAGAGGGTAATACCTAAACTTCATGCTGGCCTGAAACCTAAGGGTTGTCTTGTGTGACTTGTGTGCCTTATCATGCTTGCCTGTGTGAATACTTGTGGTGTGCTTCATCATAACATCATGCCATCATACCATTGCAGACATCCTGTATAAGGACTAACCCATTTCAAAGATAAAAAAGTTTCATCTTTGCTCTGTTTTGTAGGACATCATGATGCCCGTGCGTAGGAATACTGTCCAGCTCAACTTTGTTCAACCACCAGCTCTGCTCAAAGATTTGGTTGGTAGGATTCCAAACACTACTTCCTTCATCAAAAGGCATGGTTCTCTCCTTGGATTGATCACTGCAAAGTGGGACCAACAACTGATAAGTGTTCTGACCCAGTTTTATGACCCCTTGTATCATTGTTTCACCTTTCAAGACTTCCAGCTGGTCCCTACCCTGGAAGAATTCTCTTATTTGCTTGGTATCCCTGTTTTGGAGCAAACTCCATTCACTGGTTTGGAAAAGACTCCTAGGCCTGAAGAGGTTGCTGCAGTTCTCCCCTTGACCAAAGAAGAGGTATTGGCTAACTGGGAAACTAGAAGTGGAGTTAAGGGCTTTTTGGTCAAGTTTCTGGTTGGCAAAGCTAATGATTTCTGGAATGACTTGGACTTCAAGGCGTACAAAGACATTCTGGCTCTTTTAATCTATGGTCTGGTATTGTTTCCCAATCCTGACACCTTTATCAGTATCCATGCCATAAGGATCTTCATGTCTCGGAATCCTGTACCCACTCTTTTGGGTGATATCCTGCAACAACTCTATGCTCGTACTGCCCGAAAACGGGGAACTCCGTGGTGTTGTGCTCCTTTGCTAGTGAAGTGGTTTATTTCGCACCTTCCTAAGTTCGTGCTGAAGAATGAAGAAGGAAAGGGTTGGGCTCATAGGTTAATGTCTCTCACTGATAATGACATCACTTGGACTCTTAGAGGTTTGGATGAGGTAGCTGTTATTGATCGTTGCGGAGAATACCCTAATGTTCCGTTGATTGGTATCCAAGGAGGAATCTCTTATAATCCATATTTAGCTCTCCGCCAGTTTGGAAGAGCCAGAAGAGTAGGGCCCCATGAAATGTTGGTTCCTCACTTCCATTTTGAATTTCAGGTAGACAGTGACAAACTACGCCATGGATTCATTAAGGCTTGGGACAAAATTCACAAAGCTGACCCACATGAATTGGGACCAAAGACTTCTCTACCAATGGAACCCTATTGCAGATGGGTTCGCATCCGTGCTCAGAAGTTAGGTATGCCGTACGAAGCTATCATACCTATCATTCTGGAATCTCCTGATGAAGATGGGGTTCCTCCAACTGTCCTCCCTCCTCAGATACCCACTGATTTTGACACAATGAAGAGATCTTGGGCGCAACTAAAGGAAGAACGGGATTTTTATCGGGAAAAGTTCAACGAACAGGAACGGAAGATCCAGAGGCTGACTAAGCAATTGGAGGAGGAGCGGGTCCTGAATAACTATATCCATACTGAGAAGAGGAGGCCATGGGAGCACTGATGGGCTTTGGATGTTTCCTTTTTTACAACTTTTATTTCCTTTTCAGTATTTTTCATTCCTGTAATGCCTAAGGGCAAGTTGTTGAACAATTTAAAATTTGAATCTAATGAAGTGTGTTTCCCTTTTTGTCTACAAAGTTGAATCTTGTTTGTCTTTGAAAACATAAAACATACGCATCTCATTGCACCATATGCATAGCAGGTACCTTTTTTCACATGTTGCTTAATCTTATTCGCTGTTTATTTGAACAGTCATCATAAATCCAGATTCATCCAGTGAGCAAGCAATCAAGGCCCTTCAGGCCCAAAGTGCCCAGTTTCAAGAAATGGTCCTGGGCCTGGCCCAAGGTCAGCAAGATTTGAAGGCTCTACTCCTGAAGAAGAAGAAGAAGAAAAAGAGGACTGCGTTATTCAACACCGGACACAGGTTTGGGAACACACTCCATAATGAAGCTGATCCAACTACTTCTTCTGCAGAGAAAGATAGTCCCCAAGGGGGAGGAGCTCCTAGTCCTGCAGTCTCTGACAACGAGACGGACTACAATGACGAACAATACCCACCTGCTGCTGACAGATACAAGCAATTAGAGGACCGCTTGAGCGCCATGGAGATTCAGAATGTGCCGGGGCTGGATTTTGGAGATTTGGGGTTATCTTCTGGGGTAGTAATCCCACACAAGTTTAAGGCGCCTGCCTTTGCCAAATACGACGGGGCTTCCTGTCCAAAGCTGCATCTAAGGTCGTACGTAAGGAAGATCCAACCTTACACAGCAGATAAGAACCTTTGGATTCACTTCTTCCAAGATAGCCTTTCGGGGTCACAGCTTGAGTGGTTCTACCAACTAGATGGAACTAGTATCCGACATTGGGAAGATTTGGCAACCGCATTCTATAGACAATATCAATACAATTCTGATCTCGCTCCTACGCGTACCCAACTTCAGGGTATGTCTCTAGGAACGGGCGAAGGGTTCAAAGAATATGCACAAAAATGGAGAGACTTGGCTGGTAGGGTGCAGCCTCCATTGACTGATCGTGAGCTGGTTGATATGTTTCTAGGGACTTTGTCTGGTCCATTTTTCAATCATTTGGTTGGTAACTCCTCCGCTGGGTTTACGGATTTGATTCTGACGGGTGAAAGGATAGAAGCTGGCATCAGGTCAGGAAAGATACAAAAAGCTGCCTCCGCAAGTACTGAGAAGAGGCCTTTCAAGAAAGAAGCAAGTGTCGTCTATGGTCCTAGAAGACAAGTCAAGCCAGAAAGTCGCCAAGCCGTCAATGCCTTGGTCATTTCAAAACCTGTTGCTGCTCCTCAGCAGTACAATCAACAAAGAGGTGAAAGGCCCAAGAGGCAGTATACTCGGCTGAGTATGACCTTGTCACAAATCTTACCGCAACTGTTATCAACCAACTTGGTGACCATCAAAGAGGCTCTGAAGGTCGGGAATACTGCATCTCCTAAGTATAACCCAAATGCCCGTTGTGCTTATCATTCCGATAGCCCCGGGCATACTACCGATTATTGCTGGGCCTTGAGAAATAAAGTGCAAGACCTTATCGACGCGAAGGAAATTCAGTTTGAGGCGCCTGAGAGGCCAAATGTTGTAACTGCTCCTATGCCCCAGCATAGAGTAAATGCCGTCGAGGAAGATTTGTATGCTGTTTCGGTGAATGATGTTGCTACCCCTCTTTTGACTGTTAAGAGGAACTTACTACTAGCCGGTTTATTTCCAGGTTGTAGCAAGGGTTGCCTCCTGTGTGCTGTTATCCCTACCGGTTGTCCACTACTGAAATCAGGCATCCAAAGCCTGATGGATAGCAAAGAAATTCTGTTCAAGAAAACTGCTGTTCCATTTGTTTCCGCTGAAGAAGTATCTGTTGTCACAATTTACAATCCTACCAAAGCTCCCCCGAGGAAGCCAGTCCAAATTATGTTTGTTGCACCCATTACTATTACTGTTCCGAGGCCTCTCCCCTATGAGTCTGATAAAGCTGTCCCATGGCATTACGGGGCCGACGTGTATGTGCTTGGAGTGAAGCAGGAGTTCAACACCAGTACCAGTATCAGTAACATCACTGGTCCCGCCAAGATTACTCGCAGTGGCAGGCTCTTCTCGCCTGACATTGCACCGCCAGTTATCCGAAAGCCTCTTATCATCACACCCGCAAGTGTGCATGTTCCAAATCAAATTCCTGTGTCTACTACTGCCGCCGAGTCCTCTGATGCTCGGGGCAAAGAAGTTGCTATCGATATGCCTGCCAGGACGGAGGCACCAAAAAAGACTGCTGTTGAAGCCTCCCAACAAGAGATGGAGGAAATTCTTAAAATCATTAAAAAGAGTGACTTCAACGTTATTGAACAGTTGGGGCATACCCCCTCCAAAATCTCTATGCTATCATTGCTACTATGCTCAGAGGCCCATGCAAAGGCCCTGATTTCATTTCTGAAAACGGCCCATGTGCCGCAAGAGACCTCTGCAGATCAATTCACTGACTGTGTGGCTAATTTGACAGCTGACAATGGTTTGGGGTTCTCGGATGCTGACCTCACCGCCAAAAGGAAAAATCACAATGATGCCCTGCACGTCTCTATAGAATGCAGGGGCACGACTCTCGCACACGTGTTGGTGGATACCGGTTCTTCCCTGAATGTTTTGCCCAAGAAGGCATTGGATCGCTTGGATTGTGAGGGCCTGGAATTGAAACCTAGTAACATCATTGTTAGAGCTTTCGACGGTTCTAAGAGGATGGTGCACGGTGAGGTAGACATTCCTATTCGTGTGGGTTCCCAAGTCTTCGACTCAAAGTTCTATGTAATGGATATTCGTCCATCTTATTCCTGCTTGTTGGGTCGACCCTGGATTCACAAGGCTGGGGCAGTAACATCCACTCTACACCAAAAGCTCAAATACCCTGTCAAAGGGAAAATTGTTACTGTGCAAGGTGAGGAGGAATACATGGTTAGTCACTTGAATTCATTCTGGTATATCGAGATGGATGGGGAGTTTATTAAAACCCCCTTTCAGCATTTTGAGGAGGTACCTCCAACTTTGGCATCAGCTGAAACAGTGGTTGAAGAAGACTTTCCGTTGAAGATGGCGTCCTTGAAGGATGCCCGGGCTGTAATCGAGAAAGGCAAATGTGCAAACTGGGGTCAGCTTCCTGACTTCACTCAAAAGAATGACAAGTTTGGGCTGGGCTTTACTGCAGAGGCTCAGAGGGCTGTGCGCAAGGAAAAGATCAGAAAGGCTCCAGTGTTTATCACCAACCCAAGGGTGAATGCTATCGAGGAGGATGTAGAGGAAGCAGAGTTTGACAGTTGGATCTATCCAACCACCAGCAACGGACCAAGCAACTGGACGACAAAGGATTTTACACCAATTACATTTGTTACGCAGTAATTAACTCTTTTGATTTTCAATTTGTAACAAACAATATGTTGAAACTTTTATTGGCTCGGTGTCCTACCCGGGGCATCGTAGCTCCATTTGTGAGGGCTTTTTGTATGACATTTCCATATATCATCAATCAAAACATTGGACGTTTGTTGCATTTCATATCTTGTGCTCTTTTTCTTTCTGTGTTATATATTGCAAAACAACTATATTTACACACACTCACTTATACAGGTTTCAATCCACTCTGGATCTCATTGGTAACAGCTCTGCTACCACCAGTTATGACTTTGAGAATCCGATCAACTTGGCCGAGGACGAAGGTGAAGATGATTGCGAAGTGCCTGGTGAACTCGTAAGACTGCTACTTCAAGAAGAGAGGGCCATTCAGCCGCATGAAGAGCCGGTGGAAACAGTGAACCTGGGTACTGAGACAGATAGGAAAGAAGTCAAGATTGGTGCCAATCTAGAGCTCACCGTGAAGCAACGATTGATCCAGATGCTACATGATTACATGGAGATATTTGCTTGGTCATACGAAGACATGCCTGGTTTGGATGCCGACATTGTCGTTCATCACCTGCCTACCAAGGAAGACTGCCCTCCGGTAAAACAAAAGGTCTGCCGTATGCGTCCAGAGATGTCCGAAAAGATCAAAGCCGAGGTTATGAAGCAATTCGACGCCGGGTTTCTAGCAGTAACCTCTTACCCTCAGTGGGTTGCCAATGTGGTGCCAGTGCCAAAGAAGGACGGTAAGGTAAGAATGTGTGTCGACTAGGGATTTGAACAGGGCCAGCCCCAAAGATGATTTCCCTCTGCCTCACATCGACGTTCTTGTTGACAATACTGCTCAACACAAGGTGTTCTCCTTCATGGATGGTTTTTCAGGGTACAATCAGATCAAGATGGCTCCGGAAGATATGGAAAAGACTACCTTTGTGACTCAGTGGGGCACCTTCTGCTACAAGGTTATGCCATTCGGGTTGAAAAATGTTGGGGCAACCTACCAGCGCGCCATGGTTGCTTTATTTCATGATATGATCCATCATGAGATTGAGGTATATGTTGATGACATGATTGCAAGGTCTCAAACTGAGGAGGAACACCTTGACCATCTGCGGAAGCTGTTTGACCGATTGAAGTTATACAAGCTGAGGTTGAATCCCAACAAATGCACCTTTGGGGTGAGATCCGGGAAACTACTAGGTTTCATTGTAAGCGATAAAGGTATTCAGGTGGACCCTGCCAAGGTAAAAGCCATACAAGAGATGCCGACTCCTAAGACAGAGAAAGAAGTCTGAGGCTTTCTGGGATGACTGAATTACATTGCCCGATTCATCTCACACCTAACTGCTACCTGTGAGCCAATCTTCAAATTACTGAAGAAAGATCAAGTAGTACGTTGGAACGATGAATGTCAGGCTGCTTTTGAAAAGATAAAAGAGTATCTCCAAGAGCCACCCATTCTTATGCCACCAGTGGAAGGGAGACCTCTGATACTATACTTGACAGTACTTGACAACTCAATGGGGTGTGTGCTGGGGCAGCATGACGAGTCTGGCCGAAAAGAGCATGCTATTTATTACCTGAGCAAAAAGTTTACCGACTGTGAGTCTCGTTACTCACTGCTCGAGAAAACTTGCTGCGCTCTGGTATGGGCTGCTCGCCGGCTGAGACAGTATATGCTGACTCACACCACTTTGTTGATTTCAAAGATGGATCTCATCAAGTACATATTCGAAAAGCCTGCTCTGTCTGGAAGAATAGTAAGATGGCAAATGATCTTGACAGAATATGATATCCAGTACACAACTCAAAAAGCAATCAAGGGAAGTGTACTGGCAGATCATTTGGCACACCAACCTGTGGATGATTACCAGTCATTGAACTTTGAATTTCCGGACGAAGATATCATGGTGGTAACTGACTGTGAAGTACCTGGACCGGATGAAGGACCTGAGGAAGGATCCCGATGGTCTATGCATTTTGATGGATCCTCTAACGCTTTGGGTAACGGCATCAGCGCTGTGATCATATCTCCCAAAGGAACTCATACTCCACTCACTGCCCGGCTGTGTTTCAACTGCACCAACAACATGGCAGAATATGAGGCATGTATCATGGGTCTTCAAGCTGCAATCGATTTAAGGATCAAGTTTCTGAGTGTCTTCGGAGATTCCGCCCTCGTGATCAATCAGATCAAAGGCGAGTGGGATACGAAACACCCAAATCTTATTCCTTACAAGGAGTATGTGCTGACTTTGCTTCCCCACTTTGAAGAGATAACTTTTGAGCACTTCCCAAGAGAGGAGAATCAGCTAGCGGACACACTAGCTACGATGTCTTCAATGTTCAAAGTCAAATGGGACAATGAAGCTCCCCGGATCATCATCTGGAAGTTGGACGAACCTGCATACTGCTGCGATCTTGAGGCCGAAAAAGTGACTGAAAAACCCTGGTATCATGAGGTGAAGAGATACTTGGAAGCTCAGGAATACCATGAAGGAGCATCTATCAATGACAAGAAGTTCATGAGAAGGTTTGCGGAAAAATTCTTCCTCAGCAACGGCATTCTCTACAAACGGAATCATGATTCAACTCTACTGCGTTGTATGGATAAGGCTGAAGCAGAGAAGATCATGATAGAACTGCATGAAGGTACATTCGGAACACATTCCAGTGAACACACCATGGCGAAGAAAATCCTACGGGCAGGATATTTCTGGTCCACAATGGAAGCCGATTTTTACCAACATTCTCGGACTTGTCATAAATGCCAGATCTATGCTGACAAGGTGAACATCCCTCCGGTTCCTCTGAACGTCCTTACGGCACCTTGGCCTTTTGCAATGTGGGGCATTGATATGATCGGTGAGATCCGACCGACGGCATCCAACGGGCATCGCTTCATCTTGGTAGCGATCGATTACTTCACGAAGTGGGTTGAGGCAGCTTCCTACGCCACGGTAACCAAGAGCGTTGTGGCACGGTTCATTCGGCATAATCTGATCTGTCGATACGGTGTACCGGAAAGAATCATTACGGACAATGGTACCAATCTCAATAACAAGATGATCACTGAGCTCTGCGAGCAATTCAAGATACAGCACCATAACTCTTCTCCTTACCGCCCGAAGATGAATGGGGCTGTAGAGGCAGCTAATAAGAATATCAAAAAGATTGTGCAGAAGATGACAGTGACCTATAAAGATTGGCACGAGATGTTACCGTTTGCTCTTCATGGGTATCGTACCTCAGCAAGGACGTCAACCGGGGCAACACCTTTTTCCTTGGTCTATGGCATGGAGGTAGTCTTGCCAATTGAAGTCCAGATACCCTCTCTCCGGATAATGAAGGATGCAGACTTGAATGAAGATGACTGGATCCAGACTCGACTTGATCAATTAAACCTGATTGACGAAAAGAGACTCACCGCTATCTGTCATGGTCAGACGTACCAAAAACGGATGATCAGGGCATTTAACAAGAAAGTCAGACCACAAGAGTATCAAGTTGGGGACCTGGTGATCAAACGCATCATCCTTCCTCAAAGTGATCCCCGGGGCAAATGGACCCCTACGTACGAAGGGCCATTTGTGGTTAAACATGTGTTCTCAGGAGGAGCCATGATTCTGACCACCATGGATGGTGACGACCTTCCTCACCCCGCCAATGCAGACATAGTAAAAAGATACTACGCATGAATAAAAGACCCGCTAGGTTGACATGCCTAGGCAAAAATAAGGGCTTCCCGGCGAACCAAAAGGGTTCGGGCAAAAATAAGGGATGAAATGAAAAAAATCTGTACACCCGGCAAGTCGAAAACCTGAAAAGGCGGCTTGGGCAAAAATGGGTATCCCGGTGGACTGAAAACCCGAAAGGGCGGTCCAGGCAAAAGTTAGGGATTAAAGCGTAACACTATGTCTCATTGGATCACCTTGCATCCAGAATTCGGCATCAACTATCTGGCTCAGACTTCGGCATCGACCAATCAGCTTCATCTTCAACTAAGAAGCAAAGTGATGAGACGCTTGAAGACATAGAGGCGATAGCAGAGTTGGAACCCAGTGGGAATATTGTGCACATAGCTGTTTTGTTTCCTTTTCAAAATTGTATAAGCTTTGTGTTATTCGGCGGCGTTCTCTTACTAGGACGTCAGCCTCTTGTACAAAAAAAACGCCTATTTACAGGCAAATTTCAAAATCAATACAGATTCAGTTTTTCCAAACAAATTGCCAATTGTTTTTCCTTTTTCTGTTTTGTCTTGCGAAGAACGTCCAATGTTCATTTTTGATATATGCATTTGACATTAAATTGCTAATTCATAAATATTTGCATATGAAACAAAAGACTAATTACAGGTGACATCAGAAACAGGGGCAATGTAAAGTTGTCTGATGCAGTCTGGTTGCTTTGTCCGCCAAGGTACCAAGGTAGGATCAACTGAAGAATGTGACCAAGTTATCTCAACTCTCCGCAGAGTAAGACAGGATAGCAACATTCCCCAGTGGAGTATAGGCATTCATTAGCAAGCATCCCCGGCAGTCTTGACCTAAGATGGTTCCCCGGCGGAATATCAATACCCCAGTGTAATTTCAAAAGTTTCCCCAGGAAAGTGGAAGTCTTATCCCCAACAGGTTTTGAAGCTTATCCCCAGTAGATTCTGGAAGCTTATCCCCTGCAGGGTACAGACGTCTCTCCCGAGCTTTGTTCAAAGTTATTCCTCACAAGGGCTTATAACTGGGTTGTCCTCAGCTAATTGCCACGAAAGATCGCCCTCGGCAAAGTTCTTCCTATCCCCGGCGGAGTTCATCAAAGTTCCCCAACATAACTTATCAACACAATCCCCAACGGAGTTTATCATCATTATCCCCAGCGGAATCCATCATTGAAATCCTCAGCGGGCCTCTCATCAAAACTTCAGCAAAGTATCTCTTCCACAGAACGATTCCCCGCAGAGTAATCTCTCCAACAAGTTTATTCCCCAACGGAGTCATCTTCTCCTACCAGTGTATTCTTACAACCGTCATCCCCAGCGGAAGCGAAGAACTCTACTCTTCAACGTCAGCCCAGGATTTAATTCCCCGGCCGGTCGTCAAGGATTTATTTTCCTAGATGAAAATACATTCATAAACATTTCACATTTCATACATCTTGCTTACATACATGATAAAGTGCATACAACACTATCTCATGTTGAACATCATGACATCATGCATTTCATACATCATGACATTGCATACAACTGATGTTTTGCCTTTTCATGGAAAAGACAACCCCAAAGACAACTACCTCCAACTGTCACAGTTTCCAGATTCGATTCCTGTATCTAGCCAGGGCACATCTGTGAGTGATCAGTTTCCAGACTCGATTCCTGTATCCAGCCAGGGCACGTCTGAAGAGTTTGAAGATTCGATTCCTGTATCCAGCCAGGGCATATCTATCAACTATCACAATTCCGGACTCGATTCCTGTATCTAGCTAGGGCACGTCTGAGGAGTTTGAAGATTCGATTCCTGTATCCAGCCAGGGCATATCTAGCAACTATCACAATTCCAGATTCGATTCCTGCATCCAGCCAGGGCATATCTGTTGACCACATTTCCAGACTCGATTCCTGTATCTAGCCAGGGCACGTCTGAAGAGTTCGAAGATTCGATTCCTGTATCCAGCCAGGGCATATCTGTTGACGACTATTTCCGGATTTGATTCCTGTATCCAGCCAGGGCACATCTGTGAGCAACCGATTGTAGATTCGACACCTGTATTTAGCCAGGGCATATCTGCATGAGGAGATTGAAGATCAAACACCTGTAACAAGCCAGGAAAACATCTGTCTTTCTCAAATACACAAGTTCTCGCTAAGGAATCTCTTATGCGATCAACACTTCCAAATGGCATCTATAAGCCCATTCCCGACAAGGTTCTGTCACATCTCCAGATGGCATCTATAAGCCCATCTCCCTATCCACCATCTCTCCAAATGGCATCTATAAGCCCATTCCCGACATCACATTGCTGATACTCCAACATGCGAGTGCAAATTTCCGGGCACTCTAGTGTCCAATCTCCTTTTACCCTCGAGTCACGAAAGGCAAACTTGCCAATCTAACTCTTCAGGTTCAAGAAGATTGAACAGGGGCAACTGTTGTACCCCAAAATTTGCCCTCCCATTTCCTCAACATTTTCTCATCACAAAACCCTTGGAGCTCAAGATCCAATTAGGGTGTCCTCTGCTCAAGACTTCTCCTTGCACTGTTGACCCAAATTAGGGTTTGTGTTTGAACAAAGATATTTTGACCTAAAATGCCTAAGATGAGTTTCATGCTTCATGTTGGACTCCCAAGTTTATCCATACCAAGTTTCAAGTCCTGATTCCAAATTTTGCCCAGTCAATTGGACAGTTGACCTAGAAATCAACTATATTGGGGAAAAAGTCAATTGTGGCCAATTGACAGTCAAATCTCATGAAAATTGACCCACATCAACATTATGAACTCATATGGACCATTTTATCAAGTTTGAATCACAATTCCACAAGAAATTTGATCAGATCATCAAAAGGGCAAAATGGTCATTTTTAGGGTTTTGACTGCACAAAGGCAATTTTTGACTGTTTGACCTAGCCAATGGCAAACCAAGCTCACATATGGATTCAAGGACCCCATGGATTTGTCTTGACATGCTCAACAAGTTCAAAAGATCCCAAATGCACAAGATTGACAGTTGAATTTCCCAGTCAATTGATCAATTTTGACTGTATACTGAAAAGTCAAACTTTGACTTTTTGGTCAAAATCAAGTGTCAAGATTCATTTTTCATCAAAACATGCCAAATCATGAAACTTGTTCATCAAGAAATCAAGAATTGCAAATTAGGGTTTGAAATGAAGATTTTTCATAACTTAGAATTTTTCTAAGTTATGAAAAACCCTAATTTTTTCCTAACTTTGTCCCACTTTCTCACCAAGATTCATTTGGATTCAAGCAAAAGTAAAAACATGAAAGTTGTAGCCTATTGCAAAATCTACAACTTTGATTCACAAAGTTTTCCCAAAAGAAGCTTGTAGCTCAAGTTATAATTTTTGGAACAAGGGTACCAAACCATTCTTAACTTAGAGAAGATTTGACCTATTTTAGGCAAGGTTTTTACCTAACTTCAAGACCATTTTTCATATACTTCCACTTGGAATTTCAATTTTCATTTCAAAGATGGATTGTAGTACACATTCCAAGCTTTCCAAAATGTCCAAGAACTCATCAAACAACCTCATGGTTAGAGAGAATCGAATTTTGCAATATGGGAAAAACTCACTTTTGATTTGGCCAAGTTACATGTTCATACATTTGTGCCATTTTGAATTCAGCATGCTTTCCTTGATTACAGGCCTCTAAACCATCCAGCACTCAATAATTTAATGCTAATTCATTGTGCCAAGGCCTTGTTTTATGAGTTTAAGCATTACATGTTGAACTAAGCCATAAATAGAAAAAGTAAAATAGCCATTCTTGAAAAGTTACACTTTATGTCTAAAGCAAATCCAAGCAAGTACAGTTAAGATCTCTTTGGCACAAGTTTATGGACTAATTGCACTGATCAAGACTGAGTTATGCAGCACATTAGAGGGGCCTGTACAAGCTAGAAACTCAACTTGGCCATTGGTTGCTTAAAGTAGAAGAAACTTGCCATAACACATAACAACTTTTCATCTCAGCAAACCAAGCCTTAGGAAAACTTGTCAAACATATTCTAAAGATCTATCCTAAGCTGAAACACGAGCCTAGCATCCCCAATACCTCCCCATTCCCAGAATCACCCTCAAACTGCCCAAACAGAGCATCTGCTGCAGTTTGAGTTCCATAGCTCAAACCTTCCATGCATTCTTGCTAAAAACACATCAAACACATCCCATAATATCCTTTGAAGCTATTCCAAACCTCAAACACGACCTGTAACACTCCCAGGCAACATCACCATTTTCATTTTCTTGTTTTGCAGCTGAAGTTCCATAGCACGATTCAAAAGATTTCAAGACAAAGTAAAGCTTGGAACAGCATCCATGGACATCAAGGAAGCTGTAACAATCATCACCTTGCATTGAAGACACCTCAATCACCAGATACAACTTCAACTGAACAGGTAAGTTCATGAACTCGAATCTCTCTATCCAGGCATTGTTAGCTTTAGGTTTGTGAAGAAAACATGTCACATTCATAGCCCTGAACATGCCCATGTAATTAGATTTCATTTATATTATGTATGCTTAGAGAATTTTAAGTCTGAACATGGAACAAAAACTAGGTCAGGAATTGGGGGAGAAGAAATTCTCTCTCATCTTAGAGAGTTAAGTCAAGTTCTTTATATCCCTGAATTCGTCTCTTAATGCTCTACATTTTTCATTTTGTGAGTTTTACTTGAAAGTCCAGGAATTGAGAGATGAAAAACGCGCGTGGATTGTGTTCAAACATGTTATGAGGTTGAAGTTGAAGTCTTCTTGGGCTGGGCCTGAGTTGACTTTCTTTTTGCACCCTTTTGTTACTTTTACACCCCCTGAGCCCATTTTGCTTATTTTAATGATTTTTTGACTTTTCTTTTTTTGTTCTGACTTATTTATTTTTTCTTATAATATTAAAAATATTAAAAATATTTTTTATACCATTTTCATATTTATTAGGCATTTATTTGTTTGAATTAGTATTTGTGCATAAATAAATAAATAGATATACTTTTTTACTTAAAAAACTAAAAATAGTGTGTTGTACCCCAAAATTTGCCCTCCCATATTCTTCAAGAAATTGCCAAGTCATGCTTCAAAATTCCCCAAGGGTTGCACAGTGCAAGGGTCTCCTAACAGTCAAGATTAGGGTTTTGGTTCTGATCAAGAAAATGAAGTTTCCAAGGGTCCAATCAAGTCCCACATGCCTACAAATATGGTCAAGCATCCTCATACAAAGTTTCAAGACTTTCAGCATAAAATTGCACAGTCAGAAACCCTAATTGCACTATAGTCAACTGTAGGGGCAAAATGGTCATTTGACAGTCAAAAGTTCAAATTTTTGGTCAACATCTTATTTTGAAGCCACAAACATCATTTGATCAATGCTTGATCATGATTCTCAAAGCTTGGCTCAAAAATCATCAAGATGCAAAAGTTTCCTTATTTGGACAGTTGAAAAAGTCAACTGTAAATTGACCAGGGCATAACTTTCACATGGATTATCAGAAAAATTCCATCCAAAGCTCATTTTGAAGAGAAAGACATTTCCTACAACTCCTCTTCACACTTCAAGTCCATGAAATGCTCTCACAAAAAGTTATCAATTTCAACATTATAGGTCATTTTCAAAAGTCAACAAAAAGGGACTTTAAGTCAAAGGCCATAACTTGAGATTGGTAAATCAAAATGACATGGGACAAAAGACATTGGTTAGAGTACTCAAAGACCTTTCCAAAATGTCCAAGAACATGAGCAAAGCTTAAAAATTGAGCAAGTTATGCCTTGTGGAAGTTGGGAAATATTTGGATATTTTGAAAAGTCAACATTGATTCAAATGACCTAAAATTGCTAATGGGCCTATTTTTCTTCCACAATTCATCATCCAAGGCATGTGCACGACCACTTGGCCCAAAGGGAAGTTTTTCTTCATTTTTTATTTATTTATTTGAATTTTTATTAATAATAATTCATTTAAATCAATTAAATACATGAAAAATACTTAACCTACTATTTCAAATCTTTTTGTGCATATAATATCTTCAAAAATTCGTGCATAATCAAATATGGAAAGAATTGAAGAGAATTGGTCATGATTGATACAAAATAGCATGGAAAATATTGAAAAAAGATCTTAAAAAATCAAATCTTCCAAACCATGAATGCCAAGGATTTGGAGTGTTTTCTTTGACCTAATTCACTCTTACATAAGTATAGAACACAACCCTAATGAATTAACCTAAAAAGCTGCGCAGAAAACACCATTGGCAAACTTGAAAATTATCAAAAAATCTCAAATCTGAAAACTAGGTTCTAGGGTGATTCAAGGCCAAATAGCTATTCCATTAGCTTCCTCAAGGATCATAGAACGTGTTCCAATCATTCCCTAAGCCCCATACTCAAGAAAACGCGAAATCATCATTGAAGTTGGTAGAGAAAATTCCAAAATCGTTTTCCATTATTCATGCATTTTTAACATGTTTCGTTGTTGTTTTTGTGTTTAGAATAATGTTTGCAAGCTAACTGCATAGTTTGATTGAAGTTTCATGCCCAAACGAAGAATCTACCATGAAAGCATATTAGGTTTCCGTGGAAATCAATTTGGGGGTTTTCAAACCTGGAACAATTAGGCCATGAGAGATACATAGTTGGAATCATGAGAGAGAGACGATTCTAATGGCCCTAGTCCGAACAATTTATGAATGATCACGTGCTAGTCGCTATTTTCTAGTATAGTGCCTATAGCAACGTTTGAAAACCGTTGCTTATTATGCTTGTGTTTTCAGAAAAAATAAATCAAGGAAGAAGAAGGATGCGTGGCCATCAATGATTGGCTGGTTCAAAATCTCGCGCGAAAAAAAGAAGCACTAACGTGTTTTGTTTTATTATGTTTCTTAATTATATTATTTACAGATAAGCAAGATGGCACAGTTGGTGAAGCGTTTGAGTGGTAATGTTCAGGACCTGGGTTCGAGCCCCAGGTCCTCACCCCCTTTCATATTATTTTCCATTTAATACTTCTATGCAGTTTCAACGCTGGATACCACCGTGCGCCCTCAAAATCTAACCGTCCACGCGTTCAGTTGCATCAAATCAAAGGCACAGATCTGGGGAACACGATGCACTCTAGTCAACGCATATACACGCTAGTGCCAGAGTCAACGAGGCCAGGCTTATT
The DNA here is from genome assembly GCA_948472305.1 of Vicia faba. Taxonomy (NCBI): domain Eukaryota; kingdom Viridiplantae; phylum Streptophyta; class Magnoliopsida; order Fabales; family Fabaceae; genus Vicia; species Vicia faba. Next base: position 89,139 of record CATIWC010001350.1, read on the forward strand.
TGGGCTCAAATCCCTGGGCTTTCACCTCACAATTGGGGATAACACCCCCTGAGGTTTGCAATGTTTTCTTTTTTTGTTCATTCTTTTTTTACTTTCAATTATTATTTTCAATTAATTCTGTCCATTTGATTATTTTCATAAAAATATAAAGAGCCATAAAAATCAGAAAAGAGAAAAAATAATAAATCTTTTTTATTTTAGTATTTCTTTTGTAAATAAATTCATAAATTCACTAGTTTTAAATTAGGTTTTAATTTTAACTCTTTTAATAAAAATCTAAAAAAAAAATATAGAATTAGGTTTTTTGATAACTTTTATTCCTTTTTATTTTTTCTTTCATAATAATTAAAATAATTAAATATTTATTTTTATAAGTAAATTGCATGTATAATAATTAGGTTTAATTTTAGGTTAAAATTTAACATTTTTCATAATAAAACAAAAATTGTAGAATTAGGGTTAGCGTTTATTTTAATTAATTCTTTTTCATTAAAATCATAAAATACCAAAAAATACCAAAAAGACAATTTCTTTTCCTTTTAATTTTAATTAATTCATCGTTTAATTTAATTTTGCAAAAAGGGTCCAACGCCCTCGTTTTTAATTCTTATTCGCATATTTATTTTATTTTTTTTAATATTTATGTATCTCTCCCAAGGCCTTGTAATTAATTTCTCGTACTTTTAATTCTTTATTTTCTTTACTTTCTTTATTTTTTCTGTCAAATCGGGTTCAAGAAATTTTGGCGATGTGGACCCGCGCCTTTTGTAATAGCTTAGAATTTTCCTTCTCGCACTTTAAACTGTTAATCAAGGCATGAAAGAATGTATGGACAAAAAATAAAAATAAACGCTAGATCACCTTTAACATGACAAAAGACAAAAATATCTGAAAACGACACACAAGTCACACACCACCCCTAGGGTACGCCTCACTGTTGCCTTGCCTCGAAAGGTGATCGTCGAGTAGAGGATGTCTTAGTAAGTCCTCATGATCCGGGAACCTGGCATGAGGGTAGCTTCTAAGGTATCTTCCTATTGCTCTGGTGATCACCATGTCCCGAACCTCGAATTGACCCGAACACCTCCAACGGTGGTGCTACCTACCTCTCAATGGTGGGATGGCACTACTTTAAAGGACATTTACACAGACGAATTCCTTAGGGTAGGTAGACGACTCTAGATACTTGCTCTAAACTTCAAAACAAATAAAAAAAATACTTTTCACACCAACACATTTTCAAAAAGCTTTCGAAAGCAATTTTTCAAACACTCTTGAGGACCGATACAAGAGTCGAACTGGAATTTTCAAAGAAACTTTTTAAAAACCCACAGTTGAAAAACAAACAAACCATTTTTGAAAACACAAGTGAGCAAGTATCTAAGAGCCCATGGATAACCATGGATAGAAAGGGTGCTAACACCTTCCCTTTCTATAATCTACCTCCCGAACCGAGAGCAATCTCTTTAAGGAATTTTTCTGTGCTTTTGTCCTTTCCATTTGGAGAAAATAAAAGACGGTGGCGACTCTTGCTTACCGCGACATTTCGCGAACCAGCGTTAAACAGTCAGTTCCAGATCCACCGATCACAGAACTGGCGACTCTGCTGGGGAACAATACTCAAAGTGAGGTGTACCTTAGGATAGCTCATACTTGTGTTTTCAATTGTCTGAATTGTTTGCTTTATTATTGTGGGTACTGTCTTGGGAGTTCTATAGATCCTAAACCCGGATCTGGGGATACCTTCTTAGAAAGTAGCAACAAGGTTGTGAGGGAACTGTGCGGGGTATACCGACATGGTTGAAGCAGTCTGCTACGTTGATGTGGCACTTTGGTGTGTACCGGTAACCCTTGAGTCCAGTCAAGGAGAGTACGGGGCCTCCGCGTGGTGTCATGAAGCATCAACTGACCTTAGGAACCTTAATTGAACCATCTTGGCCTCTTTAGGGTAGTGAGATAACTGACTTTGGTGCAGTCCGAGGTTGGTTGATACTCGATACTACACTCAATGGAGGGTTGCTTTCCTGGAATATTTCGGTCTCCAGTTCAGTGGCTAAATCGAAACGATGAACAATGAAAGCAATCCCGTGATATTGGGACCCTTAGAACCCGGTTACTTCTAATAGGACAGGTTGAACCCACCAACTGAAAGAGGGTAACACCTAGACCTCATGATGGCCTAAACTCTAAGGGCTTCTCTTGTGTGCCTTCGTACTTGACTAATTGCATGCATGTTATCTGACACATAAGCTACTTGCAGGTTTTGTTTATAGTCCTTAACTAGGACTCATAACAAAGTTTACCAAATTTCTTGCAGGGTTTGTTTTAGTCCTTAATTGGGACTCATGACAGGTTTTACCGAGTTTCTTGCAGGTTTTGGTTTGCAGTCCTTAATTGGGACTCATAACAGGGTTACTTACATTACCCCATGCATAGCATGTCATCATACCATTGCATACATCCTAACCCATTTCAAGGATCTCAAGGGCTTGGATGCAGGTCATGGTGAATCAACTATCCCAGCAAGGGGCAAAGAGGATTTATTTTCCTCTAGCCAAGGTTGTCAGGGGCTATGACCCACTTGATATGGTGAGCTCCGACTCCTGAAGAAGGTTCCCCTAACCAAGGTTGTTTGGAAATCAAAACCAGACATGATGACTAAAGTCAGGGGCTATGACCCACTTGATATGGTGAGCCTTTGACCCTTGAAGAAGGATTCTCAGCAATGTGGAGTTCCTTCAATCAAAACACCGGACCCAAGTTCTAACAAATTTTCTTGTTTATCCCGTGAGGTCCTTGAAATCATTGCATGCATATCATACATATCATTGCATAACAGGTACCCATTCTCTGCAGGTTGCTTACCTTCTTCGCTGTTTATTTCAGCAGTCTCGTCATGAATCCTGAATCCTCAACCGAGCACACTATCAAGGCCCTCCAGGCTCAGAACGCCCAGTTCCAAGAGCTGATCATGAATTTGACCCAGGGGCAACAAGATCTGAAGACCCTGCTCTCGAAAAAGAAGAAGAAGAGGACTGTTTTGTTCAGCCCTAGACGCAGATCTGGGAACATACTGCAGGATGATGCTGAGAGGACAACTCCATCTGTGGGGAAAGGCAGTCATCAAAAGGAAAGGGTTCCCAGTCCAGTGGTCTCTGACAATGAGACAGATTTCAATGACGAACAGTACCCTCCGGCTGAGGATAGGTACAAACAGTTGGAAGACCGACTAAGTGCTATGGAGATACAAAAAGTGCCTGGCCTGGACTTCGAGGATCTAGATCTGTCTTCTGGGGTAGTGATCCCACACAAATTCAAGGCACCTGCCTTTGCAAAGTACGACGGGGCATCCTGTCCAAAGCTGCATCTCAGGTCATACATGAGGAGGATCCAGCCCTACACAGCCGACAGGAACTTATGGATCCACTTTTTCCAGGAGAGTCTTTCAGGGACTCAGCTTGACTAGTTCTATCAACTGAATGGAGCCAACATCCGCAGCTGGGAGGACTTGGCCACTGCTTTCTACAAGCAGTACCAGTACAACGCCGACCTTGCTCCCACGCGTACTCAACTTCAAGGAATGTCTATGGGTGCAGGCGAAGGTTTCAAAGAATATGCTCAAAAGTGGAGGGACCTTGCTAGAAGGGTACAGCCACCTCTAACCGACCGCGAGCTCGTCGACATGTTCTTGGGGACCCTGTCTGGTCTATTCTTCAACCACCTGATTGGGAATTCCGCTGCTGGGTTTACAGATCTGATCTTGACCGGGGAAAGAATAGAAGATGGCATCAAGTCAGGGAAAATACAGAATGGTGACTCCTCGAACACTGAGAAGAAACCATTCAAAAGAGAATCTAGTGCTGTCAACGCAGTAGCTATTGCAAAGCCGGCCGGTGCTCCTCAGTGTCACCACCAACAAAGGGAAGAAAGACCTAAGAGGCAATTTACTCCCCTCGGAATGACCTTGTCACAGATATTGCCACAGCTGCTGGAAACCAAGTTGGTAACTCTCATGGATCCCCCGAAGAATCCTAATAGGACACCTTCAAGGTACAATCCCAACGCTCGCTGCGCCTATCATTCCGACAGCCCGGGGCATGCTACAGATGACTGTTGGACTTTGAGAAATAGGGTTCAAGATCTGATCGACGCGAAGGAAGTCCAGCTCGACTCTCCAGAGGCTCCCAACGTGATCACTGCTTCCATGCCAAAACATGGCTAGGATAGAAAGCACTTTTTTTGTTCATTTGAATTCAAGTTGTAATTTTCTTTTGATTGTTCAAACATTTACTCATGTTAAACATTGTTATTTCTTTAATGCATCGCATATAACTGTTCTGAAACAATATATTCGTATTCACTAAATGAAAATTGTTTTCATATTTTTTTCTGATGTCAGTTCTTGATCTAAAATTCTAAGCCTCATGAGGGAGGATGACGAAAACGATACCATGATCTTTACAGTATGCTTTTGGACAGACCCCGCTGATGAGGTACAGGCATTGTTTCGATCCCTAAACACTGGAGTTATAAGGATGATAATCCCTCGTCAACCCCTCTGAGCCAAAGAAGTAGGAGTTTTTCTTTTCTTTAAAACCCTTAATCATAACCTGGGGCAGGGTAGTCTCTCAGTTGATCCAAGTACATAACGAATAGCACCAAAGAGGTCCTTACAAAAAAAAGAAGACAGTGATGGTTCAGAACGATCATAAGGACAGACAGTCATTATCAAAAAAAAATCATAAATGAAAAACCCGATAAGTCAAAACCTATGAAGGAGACTTACAAAACTGGGGCATCCCGCTGACTGTAATTCCAAAAAAGGGAAACAGCTCAGGCAAAAAATAGGGATAACAAAATCAAAAAGAAAGAGGTCCTATAAACCCTCAACAAAAAGGAAATGACTGCCTATTCCAAATAAATCCGAATCATCACCGGAAAATCAGAGCAAAGACTCGAACAAGGTCTAACGTATGATCAACTGAGTTTAGGTTTGGAGAACATCACGAAGAGCGGGTGGGTACAAATAATTTGAGCCTTTATCCTTTGTTTCTTAAACCGTGAACCAAGCCACGTTATAACCCTTAAAAGTCCTAGCTGAAGCATGGGTTAGTTCGAAAGCATACTGTTACGAAAGGTATCCTGACTCCTTAAGGCCTACGGTAAAATAACGAGTTGACATCACGTTTTACAAACATTCATTTGTTTTATGAAAAAGAATGCATTCTCAAAATCTTCAAGACAGACATAGGCTTTGCATTTTTAACATAACTTTGTTTGCATATGACTTTTTGTTTGAACAACATAGAAATTCGCACGACGAATGCCTAATGAACAGAAGTACTTCCAATCAAGGGGCATGATATGATCATGGTCCATTATCTGGGGAAGTCCAATCAAGATTCGGAGAATCTCTCAAAGGCCAAATAGCCTGGGGCAAGTCTCCGCCTGAGTCACTTGGGGCATTCCAACAACAAATCTGGCCTGATCAAATACCTTCTGGTGGCATGACAAAACACTGCTAACAGGGGCAACTCCCTACATTCTGAAAGCACGGACATGGTCGAAAAGAATACTACGCACAATCAAAGACCCGCTAGGTTGACATACCTAGGAAAAAATAAGGGCTTCCCGGCGAACCAAAAGGGTTCGGGCAAAATAAGGGATGAAATGAAAAAATCAGTACACCCGGCAAGTCGAAAACCTGAAAAGGCGGCTTGGGCAAAAATGGGTATCCCGATGGACTGAAAACCCGAAAGGGCGGTCCAGGCAAAAGTTAGGGATTAAAGCGTACGACTATGTCCCGTCATCTTATCACCTGCCTACCAGAAGAAGGTTTGTCCATCTCACAGGTTTTCCTCTCCCACCTCAGAAACAAGGGCAATAAAGAGTTGTCTAAGCAACCTAATTGTTCTGTCCACTAAGGTACCAAGGTAGGTTCAGCCAAAGAACATAACCAGACACCTTAATTCCCCAGAGAGTGAGCCAGCAAGTCAGTGCACTCTCCTCAAGCAAAAGTTATCAAATCTTAAGGAAGTTTAGTGTCCTCCAGCAAATCCCAACATTCCCCAGCACATCATTCTTAAACAAGCATCCCCGATAGTCTTGGTCTAAAGATTGTTTCCCCGGCGGCGTACCAACATTCAAAGGAATCACTCCCCCCGCAGTTCAAAACTTCCCCAGGAGAGTCCAATCTAGTTCCCTAGGAAAGTTGGAATTTATCTCCCCAAGCAGTAAGCTTATCCCCAGTAGATTCTGGAAGCTTATCTGCACAGAGCACGAACGCGTCGTCCGGCTTTATTCAAAGATTTATTTCCCTACCAGGATATAACTGGGTTATCCTCAGCCAAAAGCCATGGAAAGAGCGTCCTCGACGAAGTTCTCTTACCCCCAGCGAAGTCTATCAACACTTCCAAAAGAACAAGGGTATCCCCAGCAAATTATTATCAGGCAACTCAACAAAGTATCTCTCTCCCCACAGAGTATTGCTTCCCAGCAAGATCGTTAGAGTACTTTCTTCCCCGCAGAGGTATTCCATTCGCCAAGTTTATTCCCCAACGGAGTCATCTTCTCCTACCGGTATTCTTGCAACTATCATTCCCAGCGGAATCAAAATCTATTCTTCCACATCAGCCCAGGAGTGACTTCCCGGCACCCGTCAAGGATTTATTTTCCTAGACGAAAAAAAAATACATTCATAAACATCACATTTTCATACATCATGATACATGCATATGTGCGTCATGTCATACAATCTCATTTATGTCGTTGCTTGATCCATATCATGCACTGCATATGATTGACCTTTACCTTTCAGGAAGGATACAGTTAAATAATCAGCTATGTCAGAGTAGACAAATATAGCCAAAAGAGACCAATCTAGTCAGAGAAGACAAATTCAGTCAAAGTAGACAAATTCAGTCAAAGTAGACAAACCCAGTCAAAAGAAGACAAGTCCAGTTTAAGATTACTTCTACTCGTCGTCATAGACACCCGTCGTTATAAACATTCGTCGTTATATACACTCGTCGTTACAGACACTCGTTGTTATAGACACTCGTCGTTATAGACACTCGTCGTTATAGACACCCGTCGTTATAGACACCCGCCGCTATAGACACTCGTCGCTATAGACACTCGTCGTTATAGACACTCGTCGTCATAGACACTCGTCGTCATAGACACTCGTCGTCATAGACACTCGTCGTTATAGACACTCGTCGTTATAGACACTCGTCGTTATAGACACTCGTCGTTATAGACACTCGTCGTTATAGACACTCGTTGTTATAGACACTCGTCGTCATAGACACTCGTCGTCATAGACACTCGTCGTTATAGACACAAGTCATTATAGACACTCGTCGTTATAGACACTCGTCGTTATAGACACTCGTCGTTATAGACACTCGTTGTTATAGACACTCGTCGTCATAGACACTCGTCGTCATAGACACTCGTCGTTATAGACACTCGTCGTCATAGACACTCGTCGTCATAGACACTCGTCGTTATAGACACTCGTCGTTATAGACACTCGTCGTTATAGACACTCGTCGTTATAGACACTCGTCGTTATAGACACTCGTCGTTATAGACACTCGTCGTTATAGACACTCGTCGTCATAGACACTCGTCGTCATAGACACTCTTCGTCATAGACACTCGTCGTTATAGACACTCGTCGTCATAGACACTCGTCGTCATAGACACTCGTCGTCATAGACACTCGTCGTTATAGACACTCTTCGTTATAGACACTCGTCGTTATAGACACTCGTCGTCATAGACACTCGTCGTTATAGACACTCGTCGTTATAGACACTCGTCGTTATAGACACTCGTCGTTATAGACACTCGTCGTTATAGACACTCGTCGTTATAGACACTCGTCGTTATAGACACTCGTCGTTATAGACACTCGTCGTTATAGACACTCGTCGTTATAGACACTCGTCGTTATAGACACTCGTCGTTATAGACACTCTTCGTTATAAACACTCGTCGTTATAAACACTCGTCGTTATAAACACTCGTCGTTATAAACACTCGTCGTTATAAACACTCTTCGTTATAGACACTCGTCGTTAAAGACCACTCGTCCATGAGGATAACCTGTCAGTAGAGACAACTCACCAACCTTTCTGAATACTAGATCCGATTCCTGTATCTTGCCAGGGTGTGTCTGAAGAGTTCGAGGATCCGATACCTGAATCTTGCCAGGGTGTATCCGTTGAAGACTAGCATTACCAGATCCGATTCCTGTATCTTGCCAGGGTGTGTCTGAAGAGTTCGAGGATCCGATACCTGAATCTTGCCAGGGTGTATCCGTTGAAGACTAACATTACCTGACTCGATTCCTGTATCTCGCCAGGGCACGTCTGAAGAATTCGAAGATCCAGCTCCTGTAACCAGTCAGGGCATATCTACCCAAAGCATCTGAAGACCAGCTCCTGCAACATGTCAGGTACTCATTTTTCTTTTGCAGGTACGCAAGTTCTCGCTAAGGAATCTCTTACGCGATCAACCTCCAGATGGCATCTATAAGCCCATCATCCTATTCATCCATATCCAAATGGCATCTATAAGCCCATTTCCACCACCACTGCTACTATGTGAGCGCAAATTTCTGGGCACTCTAGTATTCAATCATCTTCCACCTTCGGATTACGAAAGGCACGTCAGCCAATCTGCATCCTCAGGTCTAAGAAGATTGAACAGGGGCAACTGTTGTACCCCAAAATTTGACCTCCCATATTCTTCAAGAAATTGCCAAGTCATGCTTCAAAATTCCCCAAGGGTTGCACAGTGCAAGGGTCTCCTAACAGTCAAGATTAGGGTTTTGGTTCTGATCAAGAAAATGAAGTTTCCAAGGGTCCAATCAAGTCCCACATTCCTACAAATATGGTCAAGCATCCTCATACAAAGTTTCAAGACTTTCAGCACAAAATTGCACAGTCAGAAACCCTAATTGCACTATAGTCAACTGTAGGGGCAAAATGGTCATTTGACAGTCAAAAGTTCAAATTTTTGGTCAACATCTTATTTTTAAGCCACAAACATCATTTGATCAATGCTTGATCATGATTCTCAAAGCTTGGCTCAAAAATCATCAAGATGCAAAAGTTTCCTTATTTGGCCAGCTGAAAAAGTCAACTGTAAATTGACCAGGGCATAACTTTCACATGGATTATCAGAAAAATTCCATCCAAAGCTCATTTTGAAGAGAAAGACATTTCCTACAACTCCTCTTCACACTTCAAGTCCATGAAATGCTCTCACAAAAAGTTATCAATTTCAACATTATAGGTCATTTTCAAAAGTCAACAAAAAGGGACTTTAAGTCAAAGGCCATAACTTGAGATTGGTAAATCAAAATGACATGGGACAAATGACATTGGTTAGAGGACTCAAAGACCTTTCCAAAATGTCCAAGAACATGAGCAAAGCTTAAAAATTGAGCAAGTTATGCCTTGTGGAAGTTGGGAAATTTTTGGATATTTTGAAAAGTCAACATTGATTCAAATGACCTAAAATTGCTAATGGGCCTATTTTTCTTCCACAATTCATCATCCAAGGCATGTGCACGACCACTTGGCCCAAAGGGAAGTTTTTCTTCATTTTTTATTTATTTATTTGAATTTTTATTAATAATAATTCATTTAAATCAATTAAATACATGAAAAATACTTAACCTACTATTTCAAATCTTTTTGTGCATATAATATCTTCAAAAATTCGTGCATAATCAAATATGGAAAGAATTGAAGAGAATTGGTCATGATTGATACAAAATAGCATGGAAAATATTGAAAAAAGATCTTAAAAAATCAAATCTTCCAAACCATGAATGCCAAGGATTTGGAGTGTTTTCTTTGACCTAATTCACTCTTACATAAGTATAGAACACAACCCTAATGAATTAACCTAAAAAGCTGCGCAGAAAACACCATTGGCAAACTTGAAAATTATCAAAAAATCTCAAATCTGAAAACTAGGTTCTAGGGTGATTCAAGGCCAAATAGCTATTCCATTAGCTTCCTCAAGGATCATAGAACGTGTTCCAATCATTCCCTAAGCCCCGTACTCAAGAAAACGCGAAATCATCATTGGAGTTGGTAGAGAAAATTCCAAAATCGTTTTCCATTATTCATGCATTTTTAACATGTTTCGTTGTTGTTTTTGTGTTTAGAATGATGTTTGCAAACTAACTGCATAGTTTGATTGAAGTTTCATGCCCAAACGAAGAATCTACCATGAAAGCATATTAGGTTTCCGTGGAAATCAATTTGGGGGTTTTCAAACCTGGAACAATTAGGCCATGAGAGATACATAGTTGGAATCATGAGAGAGAGACGATTCTAATGGCCCTAGTCCGAACAATTTATGAATGCTCATGTGCTAGTCGCTATTTTCTAGTATAGTGCCTATAGCAACGTTTGAAAACCGTTGCTTATTATGCTTGTGTTTTCAGAAAAAATAAATCAAGGAAGAAGAAGGATGCGTGGCCATCAATGATTGGCTGGTTCAAAATCTCGCGCGAAAAAAAGAAGCACTAACGCGTTTTGTTTTATTATGTTTCTTAATTATATTATTTACAGATAAGCAAGATGGCACAGTTGGTGAAGCGTTTGAGTGGTAATGTTCAGGACCTGGGTTCGAGCCCCAGGTCCTCACCCCCTTTCATATTATTTTCCATTTAATACTTCTATGCAGTTTCAACGCTGGATACCACCGTGCGCCCTCAAAATCTAACCGTCCACGCGTTCAGTTGCATCAAATCAAAGGCACGGATCTGGGGAACACGATGCACTCTAGTCAACGCATATACACGCTAGTGCCAGAGTCAACGAGGCCAGGCTTATTTGGGCTCAAATCCCTGGGCTTTCACCTCACAATTGGGGACAACACCCCCTGAGGTTTGCAATGTTTTCTTTTTTTGTTCATTCTTTTTCTACTTTCAATTATTATTTTCAATTAATTCTGTCCATTTGATTATTTTCATAAAAATATAAAGAGCCATAAAAATCAGAAAAGAGAAAAAATAATAAATCTTTTTTATTTTAGTATTTCTTTTGTAAATAAATTCACTAGTTTTAAATTAGGTTTTAATTTTAACTCTTTTAATAAAAATCTAAAAAAAATATATAGAATTAGGTTTTTTGATAACTTTTATTCCTTTTTATTTTTTCTTTCATAATAATTAAAATAATTAAATATTTATTTTTATAAGTAAATTGCATGTATAATAATTAGGTTTAATTTTAGGTTAAAATTTAACATTTTTCATAATAAAAAAAAAATTGTAGAATTAGGGTTAGCGTTTATTTTAATTAATTCTTTTTCATTAAAATCATAAAATACCAAAAAATACCAAAAAGACAATTTCTTTTCCTTTTAATTTTAATTAATTCATCGTTTAATTTAATTTTGCAAAAAGGGTCCAACGCCCTCGTTTTTAATTCTTATTCGCATATTTATTTTATTTTTTTTAATATTTATGTATCTCTCCCAAGGCCTTGTAATTAATTTCTCGTACTTTTAATTCTTTATTTTCTTTACTTTCTTTATTTTTTTCTGTCAAATCGGGTTCAAGAAATTTTGGCGATGTGGACCCGCGCCTTTTGTAATAGCTTAGAATTTTCCTTCTCGCACTTTAAACTGTTAATCAAGGCATGAAAGAATGTATGGACAAAAAATAAAAACAAACGCTAGATCACCTTTAACATGACAAAAGACAAAAATATCTGAAAACGACACACAAGTCACACACCACCCCTAGGGTACGCCTCACTGTTGCCTTGCCTCGAAAGGTGATCGTCGAGTAGAGGATGTCTTAGTAAGTCCTCATGATCCGGGAACCTGGCATGAGGGTAGCTTCTAAGGTATCTTCCTATTGCTCTGGTGATCACCATGTCCCGAACCTCGAATTGACCCGAACACCTCCAACGGTGGTGCTACCTACCTCTCAATGGTGGGATGGCACTACTTTAAAGGACATTTACACAGACGAATTCCTTAGGGTAGGTAGACGATTCTAGATACTTGCTCTAAACTTCAAAACAAATAAAAAAAAATACTTTTCACACCAACACATTTTCAAAAAGCTTTCGAAAGCAATTTTTCAAACACTCTTGAGGACCGATACAAGAGTCGAACTGGAATTTTCAAAGAAACTTTTTAAAAACCCACAGTTGAAAAACAAACAAACCATTTTTGAAAACACAAGTGAGCAAGTATCTAAGAGCCCATGGATAACCATGGATAGAAAGGGTGCTAACACCTTCCCTTTCTATAATCTACCTCCCGAACCGAGAGCAATCTCTTTAAGGAATTTTTCTGTGCTTTTGTCCTTTCCATTTGGAGAAAATAAAAGACGGTGGCGACTCTTGCTTACCGCGACATTTCGCGAACCAGCGTTAAACAGTCAGTTCCAGATCCACCGATCACATAGTGCAAACACATTTTTATTCCATTTTTATTTTATTTTATCTTCTGAAAATATTTCATATAAAATATACTTTTTTTTATAAATATTAAATATTATTATTTTGTATATATGCAATATATTTAATAAATAATACAAATTCATATATATATATTAGTATATTTAGGTTAAAAATACAAAATATACACATTTTTATTTTTATTAATATTTAATATTAAAAATACCTTTTTACAAATATACTTCATTTTATTTTATTTTTGTATATAATAAATGAATATTGTACATATTAAATAATTAATACATTTTATTTAATGAAATTAGGGTTTTGCCCTAAAATACATAAAAACTCAGAAAAAATTAATACTTTCATTTTTGTTTCCTTTATACACAAAAATACCTTTTTTTCATACATATAAAAAAACTCTTTTGCATCTTGCATATTTATTTTATTTCCATTTAATTTGTGCAATTAAATATCTTGTAAATAATTCAATATTGATGTAATAGTCTAGGTTTAAATTCCTTGTCAAAAAACCCCATTTGAACATTTGTACCCCCCTTCCCATATATTGTGTTGTAATAGCTTAGTAACTTTATTTTTCGCACATTATTGCTTTCTAAATATGCCATGTTAGAATTAGGGTTTGTATGCGAATCAAAAACAACAAAAATAGTTTGACCTAATTTCAAGATAAACAAGCATGAAAATGGACAACACTAATCACACTTGCACCCCTAGGGTATTCCACTTGTTGCCTTCAATAAATGGGTCATATTGCATGTTAGGTCTCTTTGGGCAAAACAAATACAATCAAATGATCATAGTCCCTCGATGACGCTTTCAAAAGTTGCCTAAAAATGATCAAGTCCCTTAAAGAAAATTGCCCAAAGATACTTGGCACCATTGCAATTATGGTCTAAACGATGACCCACGCCCGTCCCTTTCACATCCTAACATAAGATTGTCCACCAAATGCAATGTTGGAACAAACTCGTTAAAAGGGTTAAAACATAGCAATAATCTTTGAGAAATTTAGGAGTAGACAATCTCTTAGTTACTTGAATCAAACTTGCAAAACAAAACACTTGCCTATTTTCTAAACCACACATCACTACACTTTCAAAAACAAACTTTCAAAAACAAATGAAAACCTTTTCAAAAGACATACACCTTTGTATACATCCCAACATGGATCATTACAAAGGTTGCCACCACATTGGCCTCTTTTCAAAACATTTTCAAATCCACACACACAAGGCACCATTTCAAACAATTGAAAAATAAGGCAAGTTGATCTAAGCAAGTAACTAAGAGCCCATGGATAACCATGGATAGAAAGGGTGTTAATACCTTCCCTTTCTATAATCTACTCCCCGAACCCAAGAAAACATCTCAAAGGTTTTTGCTGTGCTTTTTAAGCCTTTCCTTAGGATAAAATAAAAAGTCGGTGGCGACTCTTGCTCAACCGAAACATTTGCGAAAACAAACGCAAAATCATAGTCAGTTCTCCAACCGTATCACACACGCCAAGGGCGAATAGTCCCTACCGGGCTTCGCGCCCGACTGAGCAACTTCGCTCCATATGCCTGACAAGTCGTCAAGAATGACGGGCCATCTAAAAGGGTCAAAGGGAAGTCTCTCCCCTCGAGTGCAACACTTTGGTGACTCTGGCCAGCGAAAGAAGGCCGGGCACGTATACAAACGAAAGATGGGTAGACTCGCCCGCTAAATCACAGCCACTTACGGGCACTCCTCGGGCCCATGACTTAGGCTAAATTTTATGCAAATATATAAGATTTCAAGCACGGGCAAACGATTAAATGTAAAACAGCATTCATTCAAAAAAATGCCCTAAGGCAACAAGACAAACAAGTATAAACCGACCAAGAAGGTCGACGATGTTCATAAAGTACAACCGACGGGCACGCAGGCCCAAAAAATACAAATATTAAAGGCACGCAGGCCCGCTATCCTACAATCAGGCTTCCCCGGAACCATCGTTGTTGACAATTGGAGAGTCGGGCGGGGGCACGATCACGCCATCCACGATCTGATGTGTGTGACCCGTCCCCTCAGTAACCAAACCAGGGTTTAACAAGGAAAGCTGGCCGACTGCAGAGTCGAACCCCTCCTCCAGGGCACCAACACAATCTGCTTCCAGTAGCCGGATATGGGCGACCAGCTCCGATCAACTCTTCAAAGCCGCTATGTTCTCCGGCTCGTCCTCGGCAGGAAGCATGGCGACTTTCATGTCCTCGATCTGTTGGGTCAGGCGCCCGATGTCGGTCTCCAGACGATCCATGTCCGCGCGGAGAAGCTCTCCCTCCTCGGCTAGCTTCCCTGAATTTTCTTTCTCCAGGACCAACATCTCCCTCTCAGCGGCCAGCAGCGATGCCTGCTCGCGAAACATCTCCTCGGAGCGTTCCAGGGCAGTCCTTAACTTCCGCAAGCTCGAGGTGAGAGCCGCTTTCTCCTGCTCAAGTTCTTCAATACGGACAGCATCCCCCCCTTCCTCGGACAACACCAGGGCCATTTCGGCCATTTTCACCAGCCCGTCCATGCTGGCGGCCAGATGCCTCTTCCGATCCTCCTTACTCATCCTCTTGATAGTCTCAGCCTCGTCGGCAACCACAGACAGAGGGAATCTCTCGAAGAAACCCTCCTCTTTGAAGTAAGGGGGGAACCCGAAAGATCTGACGGCGCTGGTGTCCTCGCTGACAGCCGGGCCGCTTTCCACCCGGGTCCTCTTTCTTTGTATCAGGTCGGCATTAGGATCGACCTCTTGAACCTCTGGGATCTCGTCCGACGCGGCCCCCGAGCTGGGCGACGAATCCACCCTCACCACCTGAGGAGCGCCCGGACTATGTGGCAGGCCCATCCTCGTTGCCTGGGGAGCCTTCACGACCCTCCTACCCCGCTTCTGGTCGCAAGACAGCTTCAAGAGTCTTTCCCGTCGAACGGCCATCGAACCTGCACAAAATAAAAGACGGGTTAGTATCGAGCAAGTTCATAAATAAATGACGAGCAAAGAAATTCAAGCAATAAACGACCTAGCAGACGAGCAGCCTGTCTGAACGTCTGACACTCCACGAGTGCCTTAGTATCAATCGGCTGGGACTCAAATGTCGGATAACCCTCTGCATCCAAGACATCTTCCCCTTCCCTCGTGGCCCACCGGGCGGGGTGGAAGCTGTCGACGAACCGACAAAGAGTGGCGTACGCCTCCTCGTCCTCCGGACACATGTCGCCCGCAGCGGTATGTTAGTATCCAGTCCCGTGCTCGTAATGCCTGAACATCCAATGCACAGGGAACTTGGTTGTGCGGGCCATCACGGGATACCCATCGTTGTCTAAGACCGCCTCCCCGTCATCATCGCTTATGGGTGCCTCCTCCTCGTACAGGGATCCTAAAGCAGACGTGGTAACTGGCCTCACGACGTACCACTTTTCTTTAAAACCCCTTACGGAGTCCATGTACATCTTGAATAGTCTCCTCGACTATTTTAAGGAGACCCAGCTGTGTTTCCCTCCTCGGGACTGGCGCTGCAGATGAAAAATTCTGAAGAAGAGAGGTATCGTCGCCCCAATCCTCAGAAAGCGACATGTCAGCTCAAACGCCCGGATAAAGGCGAGTGAGTTCGGGTGTAGCTGCGACGAGGCCAGCTCCAGATGGGCGAAGACCCCGGTCTGAAAGTCACTGAAGGGCAGCTGCAGCCCAAGATCTTTGAACGCAATATCGTACATCGGGAAGCTATACTCTGGGTACACCGAGCAGATCCGGGCACGGGAGGTCGGCCGCGTGACAACGAAATTCTTTTGGAAATCAGGCTGGCCCTGGCCCGCTTCGAGGACAGCATATGGCTTTCGGTCACGCCGGCTATATATCGACGCGATTCCTCGGGGCTCAGCGCCCACCCAATACAACAAAGGGTCGTCGACAGTATCAACCAAGCTCACCGCCTCATCGACACTTTGTTCCTCATGTTCGTGGCGTCCAGAGGAGCACGACTCGTCCGCCATGGTTACCTACAGAGCACGGGAAACCAGTCAATTGGGCACGAAACCATACGCTCGACGTAACGGACCAGATGTAGTGTACGACAAACCACGTTGTTCCATGCACGACCACAAAAGTTAATTTGCAACAAGAAAGCAGTCGCCTCCCCGACGTCCAGATAACTCGATGGGCCCTTCTCCAAACCGCCTGAGCAAACCGACAACGCGGTCACTCTCCAACATGCCGACCCAAGGTATGAACATGGCGAGCAACACCGTGAAACCTACAGCCAGAACCATGAACATACCGGGCACGGTCATGAATCAGGCGCCCTGGATCATGAAGACCCCGGGCAGCGCTGCAGATTACTACCTAAACTACGTATCTGCCGGCCACGAGCATGTGTTTGCCGGTCCTAAGCATGAATATGTCGAGCTAAACATGAGTTTACCGGGCTAGTCCCACGCGCACAGTCCCTAAAATGTCTAACAACACTGAAAATCATGCATTACAACAGGAAAATAAAGAAGATAAGTCACTTACTTGAATCAAGAAGTGGATTCGGCTACGGAGGAAAGGAATCTGTAACGGAGATCGCAGCTATGAAAAATCTGGAAGAACAGCTGCAGTAGGAGCGCAGAGAGTAGAAACGTGTTATGGGGCCCAAGGTTCCTATTTATAGTGATGACGTGGAATACCAAACGTCACCTCGGGCAACCACAAAGTTTCTCTCCTCGATGCACTGCTCCCAACGCAATGATGACCCTATCATCATAGGGTGGCGGCACAGTTCCCGAAAGATACCTCGTGTGCTCGACAGACACGCGCCGGTGATGATCCTCCGAGCATCCACCGCGAAAGATGTCTCCGAGCACGACACGGAGAGGCCCTCGAGGGCCTGCATCTCAGACACGGGCGCGAGACCCCGAAGCGGAAACGACCTGAGTTCAAGCCATGGCTCCTAACAAAGGAACCACGACTTGGGGGGCTCCTGTTCTGGACTGGGCCCGACAGGCCCAATAGCATTGCTGAGGCCCAATCCAAATGGACTTGCTAAGGACCACGCCGACCAAAGGGTCACAGTCGTGCCCGACATGCTCCCTGAGGTCACTTGCTCGACCTCTACATCTCCAGCTCGACATCCTGCTGTCCAGCTCGACATCATCTCGAGCACCCCAGCTAGGGAAGACTCAGTCCACTGCACTCCCAACGAGACCCCGAAAAGACCGCGTCTCCGTCCGCCCGCACTTCACGCAGAACATCCAGGAAGGGGACCACGTGCGGGTCCCCACTACGCACGTAGAACCTGGCAGTTCCTCCATTGGGCCAAACCTGCCCGGCCCAAGGAAGGAACCTTGGCCCAGCGCTGGGGGCTATAAATACCCTCTGTTTCTAGAGGGTCAGGTATTCATCATTTTACCCATACTTACTATTGCCTGCTCGTGCTTCTACTTACTTCAGCATCGGAGTGTCTTGCAGGTACCCCCCCCCCCCCACCTTGTTCAAAAAGCTTTCAGTTCGGAGCCAGCCGTGACGGTCCAAGTCTGATCAGGTTAGATCATAACTATTATTGTCGTTATTCTGACATTCATATTGTGTCGCATACATAACATATCAAGTTGGAGTTGATGTTCGGTAAGTTGGCCTGGATTGGCAAATTAAGTTGAAGGCTTATGCCTTGTTGACGCCTCTATTAATTAGCGGTTTTTAAGCTCGGAGTTTTGCTCCATTGGTACCACATGCACGTGCATTGTAACGAGTTGTATTATGTGTTGCATAATTAAGTTATTGTGTTATTGACTTGTGATGATTGATGTTGGTTGAAAGTTGTGAATGATGATTTTATATAATCTGATCTAATATATTATTTATCATACACTCAATTATATGGTTCGATATCTCACCCCTTCTGTTTGAATGTTGTCCTCTGTTGGTAACGTGCAGGTAATCAAGAAGGATTGTTGTTACCTTCGTTAGTCTGAGTCGGTGATGTCGCTCTGATACGTAGCATTTGGGGGGACGAGCGCATGTTTTCTTTATTGTTGATTTTCATTATGTTGCTGAATTTTTAAGTTATTTTCATTAAAGACTTGTTGTCTTAAAGTTGTTTTGAGTTGGACAAGATGTTATGGTGTTTTCAGTTGAATTTTGTGAATCCGCTACTTAGTAATGAAAGTTGTTTTATTTTTAAAGACTCAGCAGGTTGTTATCGCTTCTCCCGAAATATTGTGTTATGTAACCGATTTACAGGTGATTGTTTGTCGTTGTTTTAAGTTGAAAGTGCAACATTCCATATGTTGTTGGAAATTTTGAAACTCTGATTTTATATAATTCGTTGGGTAGAAATGGGATGTTATAATAAACCCTAACATACCCATCATTATACGATACTCTTACAAAGTTGGAATCCCACCCTTACCTTAGATTGATGGTATCCAAGTTTCAACAATGGCTTTCTCTTGACCTAGCTCTTTCTCACCTTCGTGCTTCTACTTCTCTCAAAGTACGATTGTTCCAGTTGATACGATTCAACTCTCTATTCTTCTCTTTTTACTAGATTAGCCTTTAGACCCCTAATATGACATTCCTTCCTTACTCCCACCAAACCTCATGACAATTATCATCTTGCCTATACCTTTTCTACACATTTTATTTTATTTATTTAATAAATAAATTCTAAACAGTTATTCTTAAATCCAAATAATTCTAACTAAATTATTTAAATTAAAAACAATTCTTACTAATATTTTAATCTGACATTATCTCCCACATATCAACATCAAACCACCTATTACGTCATATAATTCACAAACAACCACTCAAATAATAAATATAATATTCGGGACATTATAGGGTTGGTTAAAGGGATGAGGAAGTATCAAAGCTATTCTGGAGGAATTTACAGTTACACAAGAGTATTTTGAAACATAAATCCAAGGTTAAATGGATAAAAGAAGGGGGACTCTAATTCCATATTTTTTTCAAACACATCTCTAAAAGCAAGAACGATGAGGAATTAGTTGGTAAGCGTTAATACAGATCTTGATAGAACTCAGAGTGTAACCGGAGTGAAGGAGGAAGTGAGAAGGTTCTTCGAAGTACAGTTTAAAGAAACAGAAATAGCACGTCCTTTGTTGGATGGTGTCAATTTTGATCAATTGCCGAAGGAGGAGGTTTGGCATCTAAAAGAGGTTTTCACAATGGAACAAATTAAAGGTGTAGTGTGGGAAAGCGATGGAGATAAATGTCCAGGGCCTGATGGCTTCAACTCCAATTTTCTTAGAAATTGCTGGAATTCCATATCTACCGATGTTTTTAACTTCATTCGGGACTTTCATATTAAAGTCAATCGACCTAAATCAATTTCAGTGTCCTTCATCGGTCTTATAACATAGGTAGACAACCCCAGCTGTTGGGTGAATATAGACCAATAAGTTTGGTTGGAAGCTTATATAAAATCATTGCAAATCTCCTGGCGAATAGGATCACTAATACAAAAAGTACTTTTCATAACGCCACCAAATTTATTTCACTACGATCAAAAGATTCACCGTGGTAGAATCTATTCAAATAGGTGGTTTCATTTTTTATATTTTATTAAAAGACATACAACAACAAATGTTTGATACAACAGTTGTTGTATGTAATGCATGGTCATGAATTCGAATCTTATTGTTGTTGTTGTTCTACTGCTGTATTTTTTATATTTTATTAAAAGACATACAACAATGACGTAGTTGAGTCACATCACATAAATTAGTTGTATATATGTTATCTATTTTATGTGTGATTGTTGAATTGGGTGTGAGAATGTCACTATAACAAATAATCCTTTTCATGACGAAACTTTTACATCATCTAGAAAAAACTAAAGTTTCATTCCAATGCGTGCCATATTTTTTATTTTTTATTTAAATAACAACTTGTCACCTCGGTTATTTTAAAAACCAAAGTGACATACCATTTCAGACATACTTCGAATGTCAGCTATTGTCTTTATGTTTTTATTAGTTTACAAGTGTAAAAATAAATGATCTGACCTTTCAATTTCTTTGATAACCCGAGAAATAAAATGATCATATTTTATTATAAAAGCATTCTTTGAACATATTTCACCATAATACTAACTTATAGTTTCACAACACACAATCAAAACAAATGCTGTTAAATTGCATACAAAAAATAGTACATAACACCGAAAATAGAAATTTCAACAAGTAGATAACAATAACAAGATTGACCTCATAAAGAGGAGTTTAGGTTTTATTTTAAAACTCAAAGATAGTGTTGTAATTGCTTCATTTGTAAAGTTCAATGACTCCTAAACAAGAGAAAGCACGGCAAGCAACATGGAATTTGGAAAATCCAGAGAGTTTTCCCAAATTCTGATATTGTTTCTGAGTTCTTTCCCTTCCACCAACAGTGATAAACATGAGATTGTCAAGAGTTGAAACAAGTTTTGATTCTTGAGTTGATGTTGGTTGTTCTGGCAATATGAATTCCACAAGAATGACTTTCCCATTTGGTGACAATGCTTTGTGACAAATGGTTAAAAATTGAATGCATTTATGATCAGACCAATTATGACATACAGCTTTTAGTATGATGGCATCACCTTGTGGAACACTTTGAAACATATCTCCTCCAACATGGTGAATACCTGGAATTGGTGGTGCATTTTCAATAACCTGTGGCAGATCAAAATTAATTCCCTTAATTGATGGATATTTGGATATAATCATTTTCAGATTTTGTCCACTTCCACCTCCAACATCAACCAATGTTGATATTCCATCAAATCCAGTGTATATTTCAAGCATTCTTTTCATCTCCGTTGCACATACATCAACCATTGACTTGTTAAATACTTGGTTCATTTTTTTATCTTGTCCCATGTATTCATACTTTGTCACTCCATGTACTTTCTTGAACAAATCAATGTCTTCATCAACCACTGCTTCCTTAAAATTCATCCTGAATAACAAAACAAGTATTTCTTTATACAAATTTATATAGAGTTATAAAATATTATAAAAGAACTTACCAAACTTGTCTCAATTACATATATAATATTCTTTCTTGTAGTTCCCATTTACCTTAGTCTTAATCCTTTAGTAAATGCTAAAAAAATTTAATAGTAAAACAAGTCTAATTAATAAAATATAAAATTTGGTTCATAAAATTATAAACTTGATTAATCATACAATCTATAATATATAAAAAATCATTCTACTCAAAAAATTTGTTTTGTCCTTTTTTCCAAAAACACAACACGTGGATAGCATATTTGTGGTTCCAATTTCATATGTTCCAAATGTCTATCCTGATTTTTTTCTAAAAATTTCATTTTGTTTTCTCAAAAACTCTCTACCAATCAACACAAGGCGGTTGTGAAATTGAGAATTCAAAACAGTTTCTCCATCATTAATCTACTCTACCTCTCTCTTCCTCTTCCTATTCCGTGCGCGTTCTAAATCGTTCCTACAACCGCCACACTATTTCTCTATCCACCTACTATCCCTGTTTCTTCCAAACCCTAACCCCCAAAAACCCTTACTTCCACCACTGTTTCATCCTCTCCCATAAAACGGAAACGGAAAAAATGAAAACAGAGTTCGAAGGAATTGAACGAGAGAGAACTAATCGCATTTCAATGCCATCAGGTTTTTTTTTACGATTATTTATAAAATTGGAGCGTAACATTTATAGTATTGTAGTTGTTGTACCCCAAAATTTGCCTCTCATTTCTCAAGGAATCACCCTGGATCCTCAAGTGTCCTTCCATCCAATTCCAAGCCTTGAACTACAAATTTTCCAAGAATATCACTCACAAGGGCAAAACGGTCATTTGCACATTGAAAAGTCTAACTTTGACTTTTGATCAAGATCAAATCTCAAAAATCATAATTCATCAAGACATGTTGAAATATGAAGTTTGTTTCATCAAGGAATTCAAAAGTTAAATTTTACTTTGGAAAAGTCAAATTCTAAATACTTAGAAATTTTTCTAAGTGTTTAAGAAATATGACAATTTCAGAACTTCTGACCAGATTATCACCATAACACTCAGCAAATTCTAGACACTCTCAAGGCAGAGTTTGGTCAGAACTTCTGGGCATGTTTTCATAAAAGCTTCAGTCAGAGTTTGCCAGCGTAATCCAAAGAAGGTTAAGAAGCGTGCTGCAAGCTTCTTAGAAAGTCTGAGAGCTCCTTCAGAACATGTTAGAGCCAGAAGATAAAAGGATCAGAAGATTGGATGCTACGCTAAAGCAGAACTTCTGATCCAGAACTAAGCCGTGGTGTAGAATATCACGTTGCAGGATTTCTGGTTGTGATAAGTCACATCATCATTTAATGCTCACAACCACTTTCTGAGTCTTTATCCAAAGGATTTTCACCATGTGTACCTCTATTGTCTTGGGATAGCAAACTTTGGTACTAGGCCCATGCTTTGCTTTTCACTTTTCCTTAATTCCTGCTGACAACCACCATGCTTGTTTCAAGAACAAGGCAGCGTTTTAGCATATGGAGGCTATGTTCAACGCTTTGGTCATAACTTGACAAAACCCCAAAACCTTGTTTATAGAACTCACTCCAGACCTATAACAAAACAGCTAATTCAGCCTACGCCTGCATCCCATAATTGCACCAAACTAGCATACGAAAACAGTGATGAAAAAGCAAGGGAGCAGGATGTTAAATTGATTTAAAATCCCATTTGTCTTTCCCCCCAAAATCACAACAAATTCACCTATAAATACTTTGCTCCATCACATGTTCAAGGGGCTGGGCTTTGAAGGAGGGACTGACTTTGGAAGAGAGATTGGCAAAAAGGGAGAAAAAAAGAAGTTGAAACCTTCATAAAAAAATCTAGAAATCCCAAACAGAAAACCAAACCTTTGTTCTTCCTTTTGAATAAAAGAGCTTGGCACTTCCTCTTCCGTTACTCTTGCTGATTCCAGAACATCCAAAGGTAGCAGCTCAAAGCTCCAAGCCCACGTTCCAAGTTCAAGGTAAGTCTTTCTGACTTTGCATTCTTTCATTCAGAACATCATTAAACATGTAAATATCATAGTATTGATTTTGTCTATATCATTGCATGAATAGAAAAACTATGAGTCATAACTTCTTGATTAAGGCTAGGCTCAGGATCAGGACTAGAACTTCTGTAAACTGTTGTGTTTTTTATCCTTCTGATTTGCTGTTTGTTGAAAACTGAATAGATTACTGATGTGCTGATTGAGAGTTAAAATATAGCATAAAACTTCTGATGTTCATCCACAGTCTTAACATACAAAACTTCTAGGATTTTCTCACTGTTTAAGCACGTAGAACTTCTGAGTTCTCTTCACTGTTTTAACACATAAAACTTCTATGATTTTCCTCACTGTTAACACACACTGAACTTCTGATGCTTACATGTGGATAACGCATCAAAATTTCAATGTTCACTCACTGGCTCAACACAATTCAGAACTTCTGATGATTCACTCACTGTTCTAACACAACACGGAACTTATGAGTTCTCCTTACATGTCAAATACACTAAACTTCTGATGTTTCCACTCGCTGTTTTAAAACACTCAGAGTTTCTGATTTTTACATGCTGATAACGCACTGAACTGCTGATATCTCCTCACTGTTTTAGTGTAATACAAAACTTCTGACTTGTAGCCCACTGTCTAAATACCACCCAGAATTTTTGTGTTTTCCCTCTAACATTTCTTGCAGGACCTCAGAGTGTACCAATCCAGAACTTCTGATTCCATTGACGTTCCTTTCAGAGTCATCATGCGCCTGGCTTCAGAACTTCTGATCCCCGTTGGTTTTGCTTGCAGTAGCACGCTATTTCTGTCTTTCATTTATTTTCCTTTTCATCATTTTTAATATTAACATAAAAAGAAATAAAAATATTTTATTTTATTAATTTATTTATTTCTTTTTCATTAAGACAAAAACATTTTCTAAAAAAGTCCATTTCTTTCTTATATTATGCATTTCAATATGGTTGTAATAGATAATTAGGACTTAAACTCCTTGCAACCCCCATTTGTAAATATGTATCCCCCATCCCTACAATATTGTAATAGCGTAAGACTTTATATTTCTGCAATTTATCGCTTTCGAATGGAAATTCTAGTAATTAAGGTGTGTATGGCAAGATAAAAACAACAAATAGACAATCCTAATCAAGACTAAAATGCATGTAATCAAACACACTTGCACACTAGCACCCCTAGGGTAATCCCACTTGTTGCCTGTCGGAAAAATAGTCATGTCCCTCGAACATGGGAGTTTTAGCAAAGACCCTCGATAAAAGATCGTAGTCCCTCGATGACCCTCAATGTTGCCTTCGGTAAATGATCTAGTCCCTAAAACGACATTGCTAAAATGTCCCATAGGTTGCCTATCATGATTATACGATGACCCGCGCCCGTCCCTTCACATCCAACGATGAGGATTCTTGCCAAAACAATGGTAAGATAGCAACACCTAAAGGAGGAGGAAAATCACATTTAAGACCTTTCGAGTAGGTAGATTCTCTTTTAGTTGCTCGCTTGCTCACAACAAAAACATTTCATGCACCAACACTCTCACTTTGAAACATTTTCAAAAGACAAACACTTTGTACACATTCTTATAGAAACGAGAACCATTACAAAGAATACACCTTTTCAAAATACTTTAAAAACACATCTCACAAACACATCTTTGAACTATTTTCAAAACAAACACTGTGTATGCGTTCTTATAGAAACGAGAATCATTACAAAGTTACATTTTCAAAATACTTTCAAAACCCACACCACAAACACATTCAAACAAAAGCAAGTGATCTAGCAAGCAACTAAGAGCCCATGGAAAACCATGGATGAAAAGGGTGCTAATACCTTCCCTTTTCATAATCTACCCCCCGAACTCAAGAAAACATCTCTAAAGGTCTTTCCTGTGCTTTTTCACCTTTCCTTATTGGATAAAAGAAAACTCGGTGGTGACTCTTGCTAAACCGCAACATTTGCAAACACAAACGCAAAACACTTCGAGTCAGTTCTCCCACCGTATCACAATAGTGTTTTGAATTTATTGTTGTTATGTTTAGTGTAGGAATTGAGGCCTTTGTTGGTGAAGGCGCATGAGTTTTTTTGAATGCAATTCTGTAATATTTGTATTCCGTTAATCCAAAAAAATTTCTGCATGATAATGTATTTTCTGACAGTAGTTGAGATGGAGAATGTATAGTAAAGATAATGATAATCTCTTTGTCCTTACAAGAGTCGAGTCTCCCAGATATATTCACTAAAAATAGTTGGGTTTGACCAAATGATCTGAAGTCCCAGTAGTGGGAAATCTTGGTCATAAGGGGGTTTGTTAAATGTGAATAAGGATTTTGTGTTGGTATCATCTCCTGAAATTGCAATCAGATCAATCTTAACAAAGGTGATGCTCCTATTCTTCTCATTGGATACTCCTAAGTTTATAATTGACCTTATCCTTTTATTGATTTTGCCAATTTTCTATGTGTTGTTTAATTGTAGACATGAAGCAGAATTTGTCATACAAAATAATTTTATTAGCTGATGCTGAGAGGTGTCAATTCATAATGTCGATGATGCATAATTACGGCCTCAAAAAGCACACTTCTTATTGAGAAGCTCAGCCCTAAAGTAATTGTTTAATCTCTTTGGAAAGGAGAGGGATCATTTGTTGAGAAGCTTCTCCAGTGCATAACCACTTATGTTGAAGAACACATCTTGAATGATCTCAAATCATAAAGTCATGCTCAAAATCATTCAGGTTCGAAAGATATTTAGAAAGAGCTACGGAAATCTACATTACGGTAATTGGTTCTTACTTTTAGCTTGAAATACACAAACTTGTTGTCAAAATGGTTTTCTTTTGAGGATAAATAACACATGCAATGTTTGTATTCAAAGTGGTTTGACAGAATCTGTCACCTAATTTTGATAATATTTATTGTTGAAAATATTGAAAAAACCACTGATATACAATATTTTGGATTGACAGTGACTTTGACAGAATCACGCTATAGTTTTGATAGCAACTTCGTTATTTAGACACATAAAATAAAACACTAGTCCGAAATTCCACTTGCACGTATGTGGTTTTAGAATATGAGAGAAAAAACAATAAAAAAAAAGTCGAAATTTCGTGTTA
Source organism: Vicia faba (assembly GCA_948472305.1). Classification (NCBI taxonomy): domain Eukaryota; kingdom Viridiplantae; phylum Streptophyta; class Magnoliopsida; order Fabales; family Fabaceae; genus Vicia; species Vicia faba. The sequence continues at coordinate 115,761 of CATIWC010001350.1, forward strand.
GATATCGCAATTTAAAACATGAATGTGATTCAAACAACATTTAGAGCAAAGTTCAAACAAGCATTGATTTCAAACATGCATGTGATTCAAACAACATTTTGAAGCTAAATTAAAACATACCTTGCAAGATGAAAAGAAAAGATGATGATTCAAACTGGAGGTTCCGATTCCAATATCGGGTTTTCGATCACCAAAGTATTCTTTAAGAGCTTTATTCTTCACAACCAAGCCAGAAGAAGTAAGACAACCAGTGAAGTAGCCACCAATAGCATGCAACTCAGTCCCTATAACATCACCGACACTCAAATATTCCTTCAAAAAACCCTCAACCATAACTCTAGGAACATTTGTGATAACAACTTTAGAACCAGTTCCAGCAAAAATCTCACAAACATGAACATTAAGATTCTCTAAATAAAACTTAGGTAAAACAGCCCTTGAAACATTCTCCATGTCCTTGATTTTCAAACCACAAAAGGTTATGAAAGTCATAACCTTTATCTTCATCTCATGATCACAAACCATGAGAAAAGGACAAGACATAAGCAAGAGAAAAGCTCTGAAAATGCTGCCACCTTCAAAAGCAACAAGCATGAAAAAAGGAAAAAAGGCTTGAGTTTTCAAGATGACTCCATGAATGTCACAAACTATTGTTTGTGACATTCTATTTCTACCTTGTACATCACATTTTGCTATACTAGGATAAGAACATGTTTGATGAGATGGTTTTGATGAAAGACTAAGACCAAAGGTTCTCATTTTTCTTGCTGCTCTATAGAATGAATTTGCAAGTAGTTGGTATAAAACCAAGTCTACAAGACTTATAAGAGAAACCATGAATGATATTTTGAAGAAAACAACAAAAAAATGTAAATAGAAAATAGTAAAAATGGGAGAAGATTAAGGAGAGGAATCTGAAATGTGTGAGTGTGTGAGAGGTGAAGAACAAACTGTACAGATAGTAATATTTATAGAGTCATTAAAGCAGTGATTGAAGCATTTGGTTAACCACACAGTTGGCATTAACTTCACCTTACACATTTTTTGGTTTTGTTTTTGAAATTGAAATTCTATTTACATGTTGGACCAAGGGGGCACACACTATACCATTCATTTTAAATCTCACATAGTTTATCTTTGGTGTCACAGAGAGACTTTTTCGAAATTAAGATAAGTATAGGCATGTGCACAAAAAATTCTAAATTAACCTTGATTGTTGTTTTACATCCAATTTGCATCCATTTTAATATTTTGCAGCTATTTTACTTGTTATATGCTCTTCAAACTATACAATAATGTACATTATGTTTGGTCTCATTTGACACAACCATTATATAGAAATACATTGGTAATGTCATCTTACATTGTCAAACTATTTGTCCTAGTGCAAGGGAAGTGTGGACATCTCGGAATATGCTAATGATGTCAACAAGAACAATAACATTAGAAGCTAAGCCATTATTCAAACTACAAGACTATGCACCAAAACTTCTAAATTGATTGTTTCAATCCTTGTTGAATGTTTAAAATCTTGATCATCAACCTATTTCAATTCTATTCTCCTATTAGGGAATTTAGCGCCGCTGGTAGTACATGTTATCAGCATCCCATATAACAACACTTTTCCTATGAAGAAAACAAAAAAAAAGAAAAGAGAAAAAAAACTCTCTTCCTCTTTGTTAACCAAAGCATGACCCATATTTCTCTTCTTCTCAAATCACATATCATAATCAACAACATCAAAATTAATTCCAGGAAACAAGAAGCGATTTTTACGTGAGGCAAGATCTTAGTGGGTGGCAGCGAATGAATGGTCTCCAGCAAGTAAAGGGCGACGAGTGAAGGAGATGTCCGTGGAGCAGTGGTCGCGGTGGGTTTGAGTTCTAAAGCGGAAGGATCTAAAGCGGAGGTTCGGGTCGGAGACCGTGGCGGTTGTCCAGCACGCAAAGAGGTTGTCGGCGGAAGGAGGAGTTCGAACAGCGGCAAACGGAAGGATTGGCGGAGGAATCTTGTCGCATAAGAGAAATATTATAAAAAAATGTTGTTGTCTTTGATTATTGATGGATTTAGTGTTGTTAATGGTGCTGGAAAGTATATGTGAGTGAATGTGATATGCGGGAGAAGAAGAGCTTGTACTGTGCGTTTGAAGAAGAGAAAAGAATGAAATGTTATTTTGATGTTTTAATTTATTAAATTAAAAATAATATAAGCTATAACAGCGCTTTTGAAAGCGCTTTCATAGGGGGGCTTTTACCAGCGCTTTTTAGGGTAAAAGCGCTTTCATAGGTCCAGCTATGCCAGCGCTTTTGAAAGCGCTTTCAAAGGCCATTCTTCCACAGCGCTTTTTAAAAAGCGCCTTCATAACCCTATTATTTCATTTTTATTAATATTTTTATTTGACCTACCACAGCGCTTTTTAAAAAGCGCTTTCGTATCCCCCACCTATGCCAGCGCTTTTAAAAAAGCGCCTTCATAACCCTATTATTTCATTTTTATTAATATTTTTATTTGACCTACCACAGCACTTTTTAAAAAGCGCTTTCGTATCCCCCACCTATGTCAGCGCTTTTAAAAAAGCGCCTTCATAACCCTATTATTTCATTTTATTAATATTTTTATTTGACCTACCACAGCGCTTTTTAAAAAGCGCTTTCGTATCCCCCACCTATGCCAGCGCTTTTAAAAAAGCGCCTTCGTAGGTTTTCCTTTTTTTTAATTTTGTTTTTTGTGAAGGCTATGGCAGCGCTTTTTCAATAAGCGCTTTAGTAGAGGCGCTGCAAAAAGCAGTTTTTGGCGTAGTGATTACAAAGAATACACCTTTTCAAAATACTTTCAAAACACATCTCACAAACACATCTTTGAACTATTTTCAAAACAAACACTGTGTATGCATTCTTATAGAAACGAGAATCATTACAAAGTTACATTTTCAAAATACTTTCAAAACCCACACCACAAACACATTCAAACAAAAGCAAGTGATCTAGCAAGCAACTAAGAGCCCATGGAAAACCATGGATGAAAAGGGTGCTAATACCTTCCCTTTTCATAATCTACCCCCCGAACTCAAGAAAACATCTCTAAAGGTCTTTCCTGTGCTTTTTCACCTTTCCTTATTGGATAAAAGAAAACTCGGTGGTGGCTCTTGCTAAACCGCAACATTTGCAAACACAAACGCAAAACACTTCGAGTCAGTTCTCCCACCGTATCACAATAGTGTTTTGAATTTATTGTTGTTATGTTTAGTGTAGGAATTGAGGCCTTTGTTGGTGAAGGCGCATGAGTTTTTTTGAATGCAATTCTGTAATATTTGTATTCCGTTAATTCAAAAAAATTTCTGCATGATAATGTATTTTCTGACAGTAGTTGAGATGGAGAATGTATAGTAAAGATAATGATAATCTCTTTGTCCTTACAAGAGTCGAGTCTCCCAGATATATTCACTAAAAATAGTTGGGTTTGACCAAATGATCTGAAGTCCCAGTAGTGGGAAATCTTGGTCATAAGGGGGTTTGTTAAATGTGAATAAGGATTTTGTGTTGGTATCATCTCCTGAAATTGCAATCAGATCAATCTTAACAAAGGTGATGCTCCTATTCTTCTCATTGGATACTCCTAAGTTTATAATTGACCTTATCCTTTTATTGATTTTGCCAATTTTCTATGTGTTGTTTAATTGTAGACATGAAGCAGAATTTGTCATACAAAATAATTTTATTAGCTGATGCTGAGAGGTGTCAATTCATAATGTCGATGATGCATAATTACGGCCTCAAAAAGCACACTTCTTATTGAGAAGCTCAGCCCTAAAGTAATTGTTTAATCTCTTTGGAAAGGAGAGGGATCATTTGTTGAGAAGCTTCTCCAGTGCATAACCACTTATGTTGAAGAACACATCTTGAATGATCTCAAATCATAAAGTCATGCTCAAAATCATTCAGGTTCGAAAGATATTTAGAAAGAGCTACGAAAATCTACATTACGGTAATTGGTTCTTACTTTTAGCTTGTCTGTATGTATTTAAACTCGGTGGAACTTGCAATCTTAAAAATTTATTTTATGCCCCTTTGTTGATAGGTTGAGGGTAGCCACAAGAAGGTGGTTGCTGGTTTTTAATTCTAAAAGGGAATTTGATAACTTGATTTCCACAAGATAAATTTTCTGGACAGTAAGTTGCAGTGAATGTTGTTGTTGTTGTAATAACGAAGTAAATCATGAACAACAAGAATCCCATAATATGACGATTAATGTTCATAATTATCTTGATTCTTGAGCAATAATAGTAGTATTTTGTTTCTATGAATTTATCAAACTCACTTGGACTATAGCTTCTTAATGAATCTTAATATAGAAAAGGAAGGAGTAGAAGTCAACAACACAAATCTTATAGGTAGCTTATGATTGTCATTACGCTTCCACATAGATCTTGAATGGGTACGAATTGACACTGATATGTGTTTCTGCGATGTCATCAAGTGCATACAACATTTTTCAGACGATACTGTCGCTATCAAGATTCTAAACATTCTACAAACTGATATCAATCCTTTTAATGTTCTCATTGAATACCACCTAGATGAATCTCCTTTAGTCAAGCTATATGGTATTCGTGCACCCAAAACTTATGTTCATGTATGATACTATATATACTTTCTCTTTTTTACATTGTTAAAAACAACCTACGATAGTTTAAACCATTAAAACTAATGCTTTTGTAATTTTGTTTTTGATTTGCTGAAGGCTCATCCTAGATATACAACACCTGAACTTTTGATGGGCTCAACCAATTACTCACCTGCAGTTGATATCTGGTCTATGGGCTGCATATTTGCTCACATTATTAAGCGTCGACCTCTCTTCAATGATATAGACAAGCATAGGGTATTGCCTGAGATAGTTTGGTAATTTCATCAAAACACAGTAACTATTTCCATGATATCTCTGCATGTATTAAACAAACAAAATCAATTAATTGGATATTTTCTATGTAAAGTTTGTTTGGTATGCCAATTGAAGAAACTTGGTCGTGCGTGTCTTCTATATGCAATTTTATTCAAGCATTTAACCTTCCAATATAGCCAAAGGTATCCATTAATGTTTTGATTTTTATTCCATTTCATTTATAAATTCAGGCCATCCAATAAGCAATGTATGTAAACTAATTGATTTTGTAGGACCTAGCTGAAGAGTTCCCAATGCTCGGACCTGCTAGTCTTCATCTTCTTTCGGTAACTTAATTGCCTTCTACACTGGACTTTCTCTCATTTGAGTCATTCTTGTATGTTATTCTTCCTCGACATATTGTTGCTAGCTGATATGGTTTCATTCCTTATCAAGTGTGGAGACTGGAATACTGGTGGTGGTTGTCATTCAAACTGACATGCATTTCAGTACCGTCGCTAATGTCTTGCCACAACACACAAATAAATCAGAAGTGTTTAATTTTAACTTGCTTAATGTCACACAAATGTCCACACGCAGGAAAGACGGCCATGTATCTATTTACTATATCGGGCCAAAATGTACAACCTCTATGCAGCGGCAAGATTGTAGTCATTGGTGCCTCCCTAGTGTTCCCGATTCATGGAACGGGATTATTTATTCTCTATTTCTCAATAAGACTTTTTTAGATCACAATTCAACCAAACTTTATCAAGTTTCACTATAAATAGCTTATACAGTTTACGTGGAATCACACACACAGGTTGAAGTAGTTATTTAGAGTTTTAGATGTACGGTGAAACGTTAAACTTTGTTTGCTGCAGAACTAAATTTGTATAATTTGCACAAAATTGATGTTATTTGACCTATATACACATTGTCTTTGTGGTACAAATGATACACATGCTTTCGTGCCATTTTACTAAAAATAAACAAAAGATTAGCACCTTACAAAAAATAACTATATGAAAAATGTTAAATAAAAAACGGACATCTTATTAAGGCTAATAGTAGGCAAATGTGTATTTGTATGAAATTTGTATGTTTTTGTTTAATTAAGTCAATTCAGTTGATAACTGTTCATAGACATCAAATGCAGGAGCGCGGGTTCAAACTTGTGACATCCCGTCTTAATGTTAGGAGTGCAGGTTCGAACTCGCGACATTATCAATTTATAGTGAAATATTCTAACTGTCAATTTGTAAGTTAACTGATTTTTGACAAGTTATATTTGTTAATGCCTAAAGTTTTGATTACGGCGCTTTCGTAGTCATATTTTAAAGTTTTTTGAAATTGCTTGATTCACAAGTGCTCATTTCAAGCAAAGTATGCTCAATACCACAAACTTAAAACCTTATTGTTAGATTCTTTTAAAAAAAATTGGTTTTTGATTTGAACTAATAAGGTGTAATGGCATTTTACATTTCAACAAATGTTAAAATAAGGTCATTTTTTCAAAGTTTTAGATTCAATGTCACCAAACGTCCGAAGTTGTCAGTTAGAAGGATAAATGATTTTTTTTTGTTTATTCTTGAAACTTTAAATTAAATGAAAAAAGATAAATGATTTTTTTGTTTATTCTTGAAACTTTAAATTAAATGAAATGACTCATGATACAATTCTGCCTAATTTATAATATTAACGGAAACATGAAGTTATTGATCAAAATATTGAATATTAACGGGAACATGAAGTTACTAACCAAAATTTTGAATATTAACGGGAATCTGAAGTTACTGATCAAAATATTGAATATTAACGGGAACATGAAGTAACTGATAAAAATATTGAATATTAATGAGAACATGAAGTTACTGATTAAAAATATTGAATATTAACGAGAATATGAAGTTGCTGATAAAAATATTAAATATTAACGGGAACATGAAGTTACTGATTGAAATATTGAATATTAACTGGAATATAAAGTTACTGATCAAAATATTGAATATTAACGGGAACATGAAGTAACTAATAAAAATATTGAATATTAATGAGAACATGAAGTTACTGATTAAAAATATTGAATATTAACGAGAATATGAAGTTGTTGATAAACATATTGAATACTAACGAGAACATGAAGTTACTGATCAAAACATTGAATATTAACGGGACCATGATGAAGTTAATGATCAAAACATTGAATATTAACTAGAACATGAAGTTACTGATCAAAATATTAAATATTAACGGGAACATGAAGTTACTGATCAAAATATTTAATATTAACGAAAATATTAAATTGCTGATCAAAATATTGAACATTAACAAGAATATGAAGTTACTGATCAAATTATTGAATATTAACGAAAACATGAAATTACTGATCAAAATATAGAATATTCATAGAACAACTTACCATTAGTTTAAATATTTTTTTACAACAATTCCAAAACAAAAATAATATTTTTATAAAAAATATATATTATTCATTCAAATATTTTTATATATTAAAAGAATTATATACACTAATTTATTATTATTATTTTTAAATTATTTTATTTTTATTATATTTTGAGAACAAATACACGTACCATATATATACCGTGCGAACGTACAGATATTTCACTACTTTATATAAATATCACTTAATCTAAAAAGTTAAAAAAAAAAATATATATTTTTAAAAAGTTATTTTAATATTATAATATTTCAGAATTTACTATTGGTAACAGTAAAATCTGGTGTAGTGTGTATGTTTAGTATATAAATATCATTTTTGTTCATATTGTTGGAGCAGAAGGAAGATAAAAGGCAAAAGGAATATTTACTGATAACTTCAAAAGTAAGGATTTATAATAAATTACAATAACCTACTCCACTAGGCTATTTATACACACATATTAAATCTAAAATATATCTTCTACAAAGATATAAGAAGATCTAAGATATATATCTTTTAACAAAGATATAAACAATCTAAAAGATATTCCTAAATATAAACTAATATCTAATTAAATCTAAATTAATTCTAACACCATCCCTTAATTTATATTTACCCAAAACTGACAACACCAATTCCATCCCTTAAACCAAGAAATTGATCAGTTTTGATAGCCTATGTCAGAACATCTGCCAGCTGCTTCTGAGTGCTACAGTGCACGACCTCTATTATTCCATTCTGAACTTGATTCCTCAGAAAATGATACTTGGTCTCAATATGCTTGCTTCTCCCATGCAACACTGGATTCTTGGAAAAATTGATTGCAGACTTGTTAATAATCATCAGTTTCAGAGGTTTATTAACCTCAATCTTCATATCTTTCAGCAAGTTCAGAATCCACACAACTTGACATGCAGTCAGAGCACCTGCAATATATTCAGCTTCACAGGTTGACAGAGCAACAACAGGTTTCTTCTTGGAACACCAAGAAATAGGACCTCTCAGAAATTTTAATAAGTATCCAGAAGTACTTCTTTTTTCAACTCTATCTACGCACCAATCAGAATATTTTAGAAGTTCTGATTCGATCTTTCTTCCAGACGGAAATAACACTCCATATTTCAGAGTTCCCTTCACATACCTCAGAATCCTGATTGCAGCTTGGTAATGGGACCACTTTGGTTTGATTATAAATCTGCTAACCATTCCAACTGCATAGCAAATATCAGGTCTGGTATTACACAAATACCTTAGAGAACCAACCATCTGTTTGAAGGTTGTAGCATCCACATCCTCTCCATCAGAATCAGAATCCAACTTCTGATTCGTATCAGCAGGTGTGACAACAACCTTGCATTTTCTAGCTCAAATCTCTTCAGAAGCTCTAGTTCATACTTCATCTGATGTAAAATGATTCCTTTCTCAGAGTATATAAATTCCATCCCTAGAAAGAAACTCATTTTTCCAAGATCTGTCATCTCAAACGCATTCATCAGAACTTTCTTGAACTCAGCTATCTCTTTTTCAGAACTTCCTGTGAGTAATATGTCATCAACATACAAACAGACCAAAATCATATTACCTTCTGAAGTGTGCTGAACATAAACACCATACTCTATCTCACACTTCTGAAACCCTTGTTCCTTGAAAAACGAATCAATCTTCAAGTTCCAAGCTTTGGGCGCTTGCTTCAATCCATACAATGCTTTGTGTAATTTGAACACCATCCCTTCCTGATTCTTTTTCTCAAATCCAGGAGGTTGTGAAACGTACACCTCTTCTTGTAATGGACCATTCAGAAATGCAGATTTTACATCTAAATGCATCAGAGGCCAATTCCTGTTAGCAGTTATTGCAATCACTAGTCTGATTGTTTCATATCTCTCTACAGGTGCAAACACTTCAAAGTAATCCAGCACAGGCTTCTGTAGGAAGCCTCTTGCTACTAATCTCGCTTTGTGTTTGCCAATTGATCCATCTAGCTTTAGCTTCTGCTTGAAAACCCATCTGACGCTGATGGCTTTCTTGCCTTTTGGAAGTTCTGTCAGCTTCCAAGTCTTGTTTCTCCCTATGGCATCAAGTTCTTCTTTCATGGCCTGTAACCAAACTTGGTGCTTAAGAGCCTCTTTCGTACTCACGGGTTCAGAGTCCACTAACATTGCACACTAAATAACTTCTCCTTCAGAGTTTACTTCAGAGTTTACTCTGCAAATCTTATTGGGATGCTTCTAACTCTTTGTTGCCTCTGAACTGGACCTTCAGAACTTTGGACACCAGAACTTTCCCCTTCAGAAGCACTTGCTTCAGAAATTGGACTTTCTCCAAAACCTTGACTGTCTTCAGAGTCTGGATCACCATCGGAGTCAGAGTCAGAATCATCTTATCCTTCTATAGAGTCAGAGTCTTTACTAGCTTCAGAAATACCATCTTCAAAAGTTGGATCACCTCTGCCTTCAGAAGTTCCACTTTCAGAATCATGATCATTATTAAAGGCTGAATTTCCTTCAGAAGCTCCTCCTTCAGAAGGTCCAACGTTAGAGTCATGATTTCCACCAGAAACTTGATCATCTTTAGAAGCTTGTCCTCCTACGTCTTTAGAGTTTTCCCTTCCATAAGCATGATCACCACCAAATTCTAGATCATCATCAAAATCTGGATCAGAATCAGATTCACCATCTGACTCACATTCAGAGTTTCCAGAGTCATCATCTTCTGACTCTTCTTCAGAAGCAGAATCTTCTTCAGACTCAGAATCACCTTCGGATTCTGACTTGTCTTCAGCTTCAGAGTCATCTTCTGACTCTAACTTAGAGTCATATTATGATTCTAACTCATACAAAATCACTCCTTCATAATCAGAATATTCAGAGTCATATTCTTCTTCCCCTTCAGAATCAGAAAATGACAATTTCACTGGTTCCTCATCAGATTCATAAGCCATAAATATCACAGGTTCATCATCTGAATCTCCTCTTGCTATATTTGCTTCTTCTGACTTCTTTTCTTTGTTGGACCAGCAATCCCTGGCATAGTGACCAAAGTTCCTGCAACAGTAACACTAAACATTCTTCATGTCAGACTTCTCTTTTCCCCTCTGGACATTCTTCTTCCTATCAGAGTTTGAAGCTTCTGACCTTTGACCACCATTAGTTCTCTTCCTGGCTTCTGACCAAGTCTGCTTCTGATGCTTCTTACCAGAAGTTAATTTCAGAGTCTGCTGCTCTACTTCCCTCTTAGAAGTTCTTGCAGTCATACGCAACTCATGCACCTCTAGACTACTTTGCAGCTCTTCAACTCTCATGGTGCTCAGATATTTGGAATGTTCAATTACTACAACAATGTAATCAAACTGAGAAGTTAAAGATCTCAAGATCTTCTCAATAATTACTTGTTTAGACAGAGTTTCTCCACAAGCTTTCATCTCATTAGTAATCAGAATCACTCTAGAGATGTATTCAGAAACCTTCTCGTTGTCCTTCATGTTGAGATTCTCATATTGCTTTCTGAGAGACTGAAGCTTCACCTTTTTCACTGATGCGTCACCACCGTAACATCTGACCAGTGTGTCCCACGCAGCCTTTGCGGTTTCAGAATCAACAATCTTCTCAAACACATTCACATCCATACATTGATGGATGTAGAACAACGCTTTCTGATCTTTCTTCCTCAGCGCCTTCTGTGCTATCTTCTTGGCCTCTGTTGCGTCTGCTTCTAACAGATTATAGCCATCAGTGATAAGATCTAACACATCTTGAGAACCAAATAACACGCGAATCTGGATCTTCCAACGATTCCAGTTTTTGCCATCAAATACTGGAAGCTTGGAATGAATATCGCTGTTTCCGTTCATCTTCTACCTTGTGCAATTTACGCAGAAACTCAATGAAAAAACAATGTTTCCCAAATTCCAGAGTTTCTAACCAGGAGCTCTAGATACCAATTGTTGGAGCACAAGGAAGATAAAAGGCAAAAGGAATATTTACTGATAGCTTAAAAAATAAGGATTTACAATGAATTACAATAACCTACTCCACTAAACTATTTATACACACAGATTAAATCTAAAATATATATTCTACAAAGATATAAGAAGATATAAAATATATATCTTCTAACAAAGATATAAACAATCTAAAAGATATTCCTAAATATAAACTAATATCTAATTAAATCTAAATTAATTCTAACACATATTATGTCTCTACGCTTCAAATATTATTTATAAAAATTTAATTTAAAAAAAATCATTTTCTTTTTGTTTTAAAAGTACATTATTTTAAAATTAGCAAGTAACAAGCAATAGTATAAAATTGTAAAGGGTGAATTAGTTATGGTTCAAACTTATGTTCGAATGTTTGAAAGTATCAAGGTTAGTTTTCCTTTCTCTTGATTTTTGATTTTTTTATTATCGCTAGTTTGCATTTGCTATTGGCTTTGTTTTTGCATTTTTTTTTTGGTTACAAAGGCAGTTTGCTTTAACTAGCGACTATATTTGCTAGTTTTCTAATTTCTTTTGCTATTGACTTATTGCTAGTTTGCTATCAGTAGTTTGTTTAAGTAGGTCATTGAAATTTTTATTAAGATGATATGATATATTTTGAATTTTTTTTATTAATAACCATGTATTAAAAAAATATTTCGCAAATAACCGGGTTTCGGAAAAAATTACGCAAATAACCATGTTTGAGATGGCTCCATAAAGGAGGAGCCATCTCATTTGGCGCATGCACCTAGGGTTTTGCCCTAGGCGCCATCTCACTTGGCGCCTCCATTGGCTTTTAGCCAAGTGAGATGGCGCATGCTCCTTAAAAAGGAGAGGAGGCGCCATCTCACTTGGCGCCTAGGGCAAAACTAGGGTTTTTTGCTGTTTTATAAATAATTCGTCCGTTTCTTTGAAATTTCTCACACTTTCTCGCATTGTATTTTTATTTTGTACTCCCTTATTTACGTAATGACGTCGCCTATGATTTTTAGCAGAGATGGTTACGTTATATTCTCCGCCACGAAACCTGCGATGAAAATGAAATTCTGGCACATTCACTCCATGGAGCGTCTGAAGCGGGAGTTGATGTGGTGGCTAGATGGAGACATCGCCGAGGGGGAAAAATTCGAAGGATCCAGCGAAAACGAACAACAACCTCGCATGCGACAGGAAGACCTAATGTGTGGTTGGAGGAAGTCAAAACAGACAGTGATGTAATGCTGATGATGCATGGGTCAGATGAAATTGTGTTAACAGTTGTAATTTCCTAGATTGATTATCGTTAATCATTGTTGTACGCGAAAACCCTAATGTAATTTCCTATATTGAATTTCTTAAATTGTGTGAACAGTTTTATTAACGGAAAACCCATAATGTTTACAACACAAAAATTGAAAAGATTTATTGTATTACAAAATTTATGTGGTCGAGCCAGACGCCCGATTCAGACAGTTTTTGCGATTGTGTCCGACCTGACGGCATAAACCACACTTTCTTTCCAACCTGTCAAGATCGTCCATTTCTGTTGTTATGCGCCTGCTTTTGGGATGACCCTTCTTGTTCCTTCGCATTTGGTCATTGTGCCAAACTATATCACCGTTGTATTCAGGCCAATAGTCCGGTTTTGCCACCAAAGGAAAGTTGTTGTTGTAAACAGTGAGCAACGTTTCAGATTTATAAACGTTTGAGAGCAGTTGAAGCGCGTCCTGATGGGTATGCGCACAAGCGGCAATGACATGAGAGCAAGGCATACGAAAAGCTTGAAACCTGCCACAATCGCACCATTGAGAAGGTAAAATGACCCTGTATTCTTGTCTTGCCAGGCCTTCATTGTGGTCAATTGTCTCTTTCACAATGAAGTTGTGGCTATGGCGGTCAAACCGTGTAACCATGTGAGTGTTGGCTTTAGCACTTTCAACCTTAATGTATTTCATACAGCTTTCACTCCATAGTTGTCCTGATTGCAAGACCGCATACCACATTTCACCTCTTTTGGCAAATAACGCAGCCATCCTAAAATACGTGGATTTCACCAAGGCAGTGATGGGGAGGTTTCGTATGCCCTTGAATACCCCATTCATTGATTCAATAAGATTTGTAGTCATATGCCCCCATCTTTGGCCATTGTCGTATGACCTAGTCCATTTTTCGACCGGTATATTGTCCATCCACGTACCGGCTTCTGGGTTAGACAAACGGATCTTTATCACATCAAAATTATTTGCCTATAAATACATACCTTATGAAACATCTCTCACACCCACACAACTCTCACTCTCTGCTACGAAATATTTCTTAAGTCTATCATACTCTCTATTTCTTCCTAAGTCTTTCATTCTCTCAAGCGTTCTGAAGAATGGCCCTTCTAACAATGGGAGATACTCACAGAGGCACAAGGGAAAACATTGCTGCATTTGTAAGTCTCTTCTTTGGTTATACATTTTTCATACTTTAAAAAACGTGTTGTTCATCTTAATTAATCTTACTCTTGTTTAATTATGATCTCAGGATACACAAAGATTCAGAATCCGTTCGCACAAATACCTGGCTCCCGACCCTTTCATCGTCCCTTATCTGGAATATGCAGGTTTTGGACACGTGATAAAGATCTCCAACTGCACCATTGACTCCAAATTCATCCTTGCAATGTTGGAGAGGTGGAGACCGGAGACCCATACATTTCACCTACCAATAGGTGAATGTACCATCACTCTCGAAGATGTGTACATGCTACTGGGCCTCCCTATTGACGGTAAAGCGGTGAACGGGTCGGTTCAACAACCCAACTCACAGTGTGAAGAACTGTTAGGTAGGGACATGGTAGAAGGTGGTGGAGCAAGAGGGCAGGGAATACTACTCACTGACCTGAAACGGCATTATGCAAGTATCGAATTAAATGAAAATTCCTCAGAGAATGACCGAGTAGTAAAAGCCCGAACTTATATTATGATACTTTTTGGTACTTTTTTATTTCCCGAAAGTACGGGAAATAGTGTAAATTTCATGTACTTACATTTACTAACAAATTTTGATAAAACTAGAAAATTTAGTTGGGGTTCTGCAGTATTAGCCCACTTGTACAGTTCCTTGTGCAAAAACGCAGTCAAGGAAAAATGTACATTTTATGGGTGCGCATTTTTACTACAAGCCTGGGGTTGGTGGAGGATGAAGTCCTTAAACCCCATCAACAACAACACTTTTGGTTTCCCTTACGCAACAAAGTAAGTCATTAAGTTATAGCATTTATAACTATTCTTCTCTTTCCAAAATATATGCTAAAAATAACATGTTTCTCATTTCCTATAGGTACTGCGTGAGGGGTATGGATTACGGCAAGAATCCCAGATTCAATGTCGCACTCTACCGGAATCTGTTGGATCACTTAGGCCCAGATGACGTAAGTCGTAGCTTTTAACTTTTGTTCATTTTAATTATTTATACATTACTTTTGCGCTTACCTGATTTAAATTTTATCGCAGTTCGTCTGGAGACCATATTTGGGTTTGGACCATTCTCCAAATCCAGAGGATGCAACAACTTGGACTGCAAAGACTGCACTCATTCGGTTCAACATTATAGAGATGCACCACAGCGACCGTGTGAAGATGCAGTTCGGAATGATCCAAGAGATACCAAGTGATCCAACAGATTTGTCCCCCTGACATCTAAAAAGGGTCGACGCCCAGTGGAATCTAACCAACTGGAAAGACTTTGCTCCAGAATGGTGTAAAATGTGGCAAAGGCGTCACCGCTACATCTTGCAATCCCCTATTTTCCTTACTCAAGGTAACATGCGACACACCGATCAATATATGTCGTGGTACAGGTCGGTTAGTAACCCAGATATGCACGTGTCTCATCCGAGGTACTTGGTTGACCCACGCACACAATGGGCACAACCCTCGATTCCCCACCAACAAACCCAAAATCCATCAACCTCAAACCAACCCCCAAGAAGAAACAGACCAACAAACACACAACCACATTCCCCACCACAACACAACTACAACCAAATGCCGTACTACCAACCACAATCACCGCCAAACTACCAATACCCAGATATGCCTCAAACCCAACCACAATACCAACCCCAGTACCAGCAAACCCACATACCCCATACACAATTTCAGTCTTCCACATATCCCAATATGGGGCCCTCAACATCCAGCCTTAGCCCTGATATGGGAATGTCAGAAGATTATGACCAACCCGACCAAACCTACCATCAACCACCATATCACCAAACAACCCAACATCCACAGTACCAAACACCCCAAGATCCATTTCCTTTCTACCCCCCATACTCAGACGACCAATGCTACCGACCAACCATGGAACCCCACCCACCGCCAACACGACCAAACTTCGAGGGTATGGGTAACCGACTGTACCAGAGCGGATCTTCGAGATATGGAGATCTTACTGATTTTATGGATTCGGATCGCATTGACTTCGCTGGGCCATCGACCTTGCCGCAACAGGAAACGAGACGGCACCCAGCAAGAGAAAGACGAGGACGGGGATGCGGAACTGGGGGTCATTACCGGGTTCCTGGGGATCATTGATGTATCTTTTTTTTTTTCCAGTATTTTTTGTATCTATTTTTTTACTGTTATTTAAATGTAAAACAATTCAATGTAATTATTTTTTATCAAATAAAAAATCAATTTTGTTTATCTCTGTCTAATACGCAACGCGCAGGAAAGAAAATTTTTTTTTTTTTTTTGTCCTAACTTTGTACATAGGCGCCATCTCACTTGGCTTAGGGCTTGCCATTTGCCCTTAGGCGCCAAATGAGATGGCGCCTCCCTTATAAAAAGAGGAGGATGCGCCAAATGAGATGGCTCCTCCTTTATGGAGTCATCTCAAACATGGTTATTTGCGTAATTTTTTCCGAAATCCGGTTATTCGCGAAATATTTTTTTAATACTTGGTTATTAATAAAAAAAATTCATATATTTTTACTTTATTGTAAAATTAAATTTTTGAATTATTTACATTTAAATATTATATAATATAATTTATAGAGTTCATATTTTCTCTTAAAAAAATTCTTTATTGAAAGTTAGTTACAACAGGAGAAACAAATGCATTTCTAATTGCAAACTGTTTAGCCGATATAGCAGGCTATTCCTATTACAATTTGATACCTTTGCGTCACCTTATACAATTCGGATAACTAATTTGTAGAATTAGTTTATATGTTAGGTGATGACTATATTAGTTAAAATAAAGCTACATATTCTATATATAACATCTTAATATTTTTTTGAAGAATAATAATTAAAACTAGATTAACTTTAAAAAGATTCAAAACATATAAAAGATGCTCATAATTTATATAGGATGCATAACACAATGAACCACAAATAATACATTATGACCTCTAACTTTAATTTTTATTAAACAGCAGAAAAGAATCATACTTAAAATTTAAATCATTAACATTCAAAAATAATTAAACATTTACTTAAGTAATAAGGAGTTCAAATGACTCCAAATAAATCATTAAGCCAACAGAAATAACTAATCGTTCATCTCCTCAGTGTTAAGTATCAGAGCAATGACGCCAACTCGAATTTAAATGAAGAGCAACATCTTCCTATCACTGCAGCCTCAGACTATTCCTAATTATCTGCACAATATCGTATAAAACATCATTTCAACAAAACGGTAAGATATCACAATAATATAAGGAAATATATAATAATAAGTAGACAATAGATATATTAATGCATAGTCACACATTCCACTTCTCACAACTTCACACAACCAACAACAATCGTATAACATGGTAATTATACAAACACCTATCATCAACACATATCATCGATTTATCATGTAAAACATACACCAATCGCACAACTCAAATATTATGTTAACGACAATGTAATGCGTTGAGATCAACTCACAGACTCCATGATTGTGGTACAATTCCTGAAAAATTAAGTTTACTCACTCCTGATCCACACCATCTAGGACCAGAGCCATCAATATCGTGAACAATTAGGTTCACATTGCTCCTGATCCACGCCATCTAGGACTAGAGCCACCAATAAGACTAAAGACCTCACCATGAATGCATGTGACATAATCATGCAACAATATACCATACATTGATATCCATATTAATCAATGTAACACTCCATTATAAGCTACCAGTTGTTCACATATACAACATACAATCCATAATACTCAAACAATACCAAATAGTATCATCACTACGCCAAAAAGACCTAAAAGAGCGCTTTTTTTGCCCTTTAGCGACGCTTAAAAGCGCTGCCCATGGTGGCGCTGCCGTAGGTATAGACAGCGCTTTTTTTTTTACGAAAAAGCGCTGCCATATGTATTCTTTAGCAGCTCTTTTCTAGGGAAAAGCGCTTTCTAAGGTAGGCCTCTAGCAGCTCTTTTTCCTAAAAAAACACTTTCTATTGACCCCCTTTAGACAGCGCTTCCAAAAGCGTTGTCTAATGTATTTTTAAGGCATCTTTAGGCAGCACTTTTCTAGGAAAAGCGCTTTCTAAAGTAGGCGTTTAGAAGCGCTTTTTCCTAAAAAGGGTTTTCGTTGGTTCACGTAAATTTAAGCATTTTTTATGTAAAAACGCTGGGTATTCTTTCTTTTTTAGAAGACATATTTTTGGAAATAATCCCATAAACCTGTACTTCAAGCCTTACATTTCAACGACCCTTTATTTCAACAAAGAAGTCGTTACATAAAAAAAAAGGCATTATATACCATTATAATATCATTATATACCAAAATATAAACACCATTATAATTCAATTCACATGTTTGCTACTAAGTAGGAGGAGGATGCACTATAATAAGGACAAATTTATGACTATTTCGAACAACAAATTTATGACTATTACAAGAAAACCTTCTCTTATAAGAGGCAAAACAAACTGCAAGTATTTCTTATAAAGGTGATAGTACTCAAGTACAACAAAATCATCTATTCAAATCCGCTTATATATGATATGTGTCAAATTCGTTTCAGCCTGAAATCGCCAAAATCCGACGAGCGGACGGTCCTGGTCCTGCAAATAAGGTATGAACTGAACAACACGGTCAATTAAACTAACTTGGGTCCAACACAATTAAAAATTTTCATAACACTTTTCAATTTCCAATACCTTATATGATTCTTTTCTGAATAAAGTATTCACATAATTCCTCCTTGATTTCTTCCAATTGATTTTTCGTGTAATGAGCACACTTGCATTCATCAAAGTACTACATAACAAAACATAATATGCATGATTTAGTTAAAATTAATAAATTATATGAAATATCCGATAATTATTAAAATAAATCCTAAGTTATAAATCCATACCGTGATTGGAATCTCTATTCGATTCAAAAGAAGGATTTCTTTCATAAACCTCAAAACAAAGTATCCGCAATCTATATTGTTACGCTGTTGAGCACACTACATAGAAAAACAAATAAGAATGTATAGTTGTCTTGTTTTATCAAGTAGCATCACTATTATAAGCAAAATTGTGAAAATTAATGTACCTCCACTTTGATCCATGTAATGTTGCTTGATCTAGGTCGCGATACTCGAGCTTCTCTTTGAGAGCGGAATACTTGTATTGATCTAACAATGAAGAAAAAAATAAAAATAAAATTGCAAATATAAAAATCCACTAAGGAAATATAAAAAAAATGAAATGGTAAACACCCTTACCTTTTTCACTAACGTCTCTTTCTTTTCTTGGTAGGAATATGTTCTACTCGTCTCTTAACAACGCGGATGGTTGGATTGATCCAAATACCGTCATTATGATCATTTCTAATATATGATTCGTTCACTATAATATTCTCATCTTCATCATTTCTAGTAAACGATTCAATCTCAACATCAATATCACCTTGATCTTCAACGTTTTCATCAATTACTTTGTTAGATAAAAGCACTATAGAACATTTTGTACTTGTCGGATCAGTGACATAGAACGCTTGTTTAGCTTGAGAGGCTAGAATAAAAGGCTCATCTTTGTACCCCACCCTATTAAGATCCACTTGCAAAGATCCTGACTTATCCATTCGTATGCCATTATTATTTTCAACCCACTTTCAACCAAATATAGGAATCTGAAACTTCTCATAATCAAACACCCAAATGCACTCGATAACCCCAAAATATGACAGATTTGCAAATTTAGAGTTTAAGTCCTTCACACTTGATATGTGCATTGCTTTAGCTACCAAGGTGACACCACTATTTTGCATAGTAATTTTATCATCTTGTTCTTTGGTATAAAATGTGTATCCATTAATTTCATATGCGCTATAAGAAAACACAACCAAACTTGGACCATATGCTAAACATCTCAACCTTTCGGTTATTGAAGCGGGATCTGAACGATACTTTGAATAAATATGTTCCTTAAACCATGGTATGAAACTTCGATTGTGCTCTCGTACTATCCAATTCTCATTTCTATTCGGATTTAAACCTCGGAGAACACCCTTGTGCATTTCAACATACGGCTCAACCTCAATCTCATTGTGCAGAACATACAAATGCACTTGATCCCGTTCGACCCTTGATACTGTCACAACTTTATTTCCAATTAAATTTTTACCTTCTTTTTTTTAACAATATGAGATTTTGGGAGTCCAATTGATTGAACATTTGACAGATATTCAGTACAAAACTCAATCGCTTCTTCAACAATGTATCGTTCGGCAATACAACCCTCTGGTCGATTTCGGTTTTTCATATACCCTTTTAATATTTTCATATAACGTTCAGCAGGGTACATCCATCTCATATAAGTTGGTCTATACAATTGTGTCTCTTTCACAAGATGAACAACTAGATGAATCATTATGTCAAAAAACGAGGGAGGAAAATACATTTCAAGATCACACAAATTAATAACTATTTATTTTTGCAATGTTGGTAAGATCGCAGGATCTATCACCTTACTGCAAATTGACTTGAAGAAAAAACATAGTTTAGTTATTACGCTTCTTACTTTTTCTGGCAGAATAGAACGTATACCTATTGGTAGAAAATGTTCCATTATAACATGGAAATCATGTGTCTTTAAACTTTTTAACTTGAGGTCTTTCATAGACACGAGTCTTATAATATTTGATGAGTAGCCTTCTGGAACTTTAACTTCACTCAGAAACTTACACAATATTTTTTTCTCCTTTCTAGATAGAGTATAAACAACAGGTGGTAAATATGTTCGTCTTCCTTTCTTCACGGGTCCCAATTCAGTTCTCATTCTCATGTTTACCATGTTCTCCCTTACTTTAAGGCCATCCTTAGACTTTCCTTGTATATTGAGTAACGTACCAATAACACTGTCAAATACATTTTTTTTAATATGCATAACATCGAGAAAATGTATTACATACAACGACTTCCAATATGGCAGTTCAAAAAAAATTGACCTCTTCTTCCACCCACTCTTGACAAGTGTATGTGCAAAAGGCTTGCCAAACTGAGTACTCACATCTTTCACCTTTTCAAAAATTTGATCACCTGTCAATATAGGTGGAGCTCTATGTTGTTTTGCCTTTCCATTGAATGCTTTTTTCCACCCACTGTAGTGATGATTAGAATTTAAGAATCTAAGATGACCGAGAAAGACATTCTTCTGACAAAGGTCCAGTCGCATCGTATCGGTTTCATCTTCACAAACAGGACATGCTTTTTGACCTTTAAGGTTGTACCCTGATAGATTTCCGTATGCTGGAAAATCATTAATTGTTTCAAACAACATCACCCTCAAGTTGAAACATTCTTTCCTATACCCATCATAAAACTCCACACCATTCTCCCACAAAAACTTTAAATCTTCGATTAAGGGTGTCAAGTATACATCTATGTCATTCCCTAGTTGTTTAGGCCCAAAAATTAACATAGATAACATCATGTACTTACGCTTCATACGTAGCCACAGAGGTAGGTTATAAATCATAATAATTACAGGCCATATGCTATGAGAGATACTTTGAATACCGCGTGGGTTCATTCCATCAGTAGACAATGCCAAGCAAAGGTTTCTTGCTTCTTTTCCAAATTCAGGATACTCATTATCAATTTTCATCCACTGCGGTGAATCTACTGGATGTCGAAGCTTTCCATCAATAATTCTTTCATCTACATGCCAAGTCAGGTGTCTTGAATCGGTTTCACTATGATACATGCGTCTGAATCTCGGAATTATAGGAAAATACCAAAAGACTTTTGCTGGAGACAAATTTTTCTTATATCGAGAGACACCGCATTTAGGACACTCATTTAATGATGCATACTCGTTTCGAAACAAAATGCAATCGTTTGTACATACATGTATCTTATCATAGCTCATGCCAATAGAGCACAACATCTTTTTGGCCTCATATATTCGATTGGGAAGAAGATTATCCTATGGTAGCATATCTTTCATAAAGGCTAATAACTTTGTGAAACTTTTATCCGACCATCCATTGCCCGCCTTTAAGTTGTACAACTTTAATACCGCGGACAATCTTGTGAATTTTGTACAACCATTATACAACAGTTTCTATGCATCGCTTACCAACCTCTCAAACATTTTGGGAAAATCCTTAAGGTCTTCTTCAAGTGCTTCTTCAATCTCTTCGACTCGATCATAATTGTATGTATCTATGCCATTGTCGTTTGAAGCATAGGTCGTATTATCCCTCGATTCAACATTCCCGTTACTTTTCTCACCATGAAAATTCCAACATGTATAACTTCTATCAATTCCATGCCTCTTTAAATGTGATGCCAACTGAACCGCGTCAACCCGACTCCCATAGCAGTAACTCAAGCAAGGACATGTCATTCTCCTGGGGTCTTTGGCGTGCGCCACAACAAACTTAACGAATTCTGATACCCGATTCTCATACTCTTTCTTCAATCGACTCGAAGACATCCATTTCTTATCCATGGTATTACTAATTAAGATAAGCAAAAACAAAATATAAAAAATTTACCTGTAGGGAAACGATCCGAATTTCACACTTTGATCACAAGTAACTCCTATATATAGCAAATTCAATTAGTTAGTTCCCAATCATTGCAAGCAATGCTCATCCATCATAGCAGTTCATTCAAATGGTTTTACTAATTAAGCTAAACAAAAACGTTAATTATTCACACAACTATAGCAAAAGAACAACTAATTACCTGTAGAGAAGTAATCAACTTCTGGATTCACACAATGTAAGATTCGTGTAAATGATCAGACTTTCACTCTGCACCTGTAAAACAATCATACTATCAATATCAATCCAAATTTTCACTTTTCAATGTCTCTTCAACAATATTTTAATTTACTTATTCAAAACAACAACAAAATTTTAATTTATTCTTAAAACACTCTGTTTATTAATGGTATAGTGATAATATCATATCTCTCATTAGTTCTTAGTAATGACTAAACTATTTTTTTGTACATCAAAAGTAATGAATATATTTTCTATGAAAGAGTATGTTACTTCATTTTAGTCCAAAGTAGTTTTTCCTTCTAAGAATAACTTTCTTAACCAAGCATTTTTCAACAAACAATCCCTTGAGAATCTCAGACTTTGTAAACGACTCTACCACCTAATCACACAATTATTATACAATTGCGACGGCACTAGGTGAAATGATATGTATCTTAAATAGGAAATAATTTAGATTCATTTAATTGAGACCACAAACCCAAGTACATATGTATCATCTACCTGCTTCAAGCACTAGGTTATAGCCTATAACTCATTCTGTTCATACTTTGTTTGTTATTGAATGAATTGGAATGTTAAGTACATGTGTCATTGAAACTCTCTATAAAAACAAGGTTTGTGTCACCATCTCTCTATTGCTTTGCAAATTCTTAACTTGCACATTTTGACACATCAGAATCAAATGGGACAGGACAATATTAGAAGAACGGAATTATTCATCTAACAAATGGTTTGGTTCAATTTCTTTATACAAAATAGGTTGCACCTTAAAGAAGAACCTAAAGAAAATTTCATTTGCATTAAACTAAAGGGAGGAGATTCAAGGTGTATTAGTATAAATTTGATGTAATGCTAATTCAAATCAAACATTGTCAGAAGAGTAAGTACTTTCACTATGTTACCTGAACTACATCGGTGTACAACAAGAAACGATCGGAGAAGAAACGATTAGGAATGGTCGGAGAAGAATCGATCGGAGAAGAAATGGTCAGAGAAGAAACGATTAGGAACGGTCGGAGAAGAAACAGTCGAAGAAGAAGACAACGACTAGAAATGAATGAATAGGGTTCTGAAAGTTTTATATTTTAATTTTATAATTTGACCTAAGACAGTGCTTTTTAAAAGCGCTTTCTATCATACAAGATCTAGCAGCGCTTTCACGAGAAAGCGCTTTCTTAAGTGGGGAAATTTTATATTTTAGTTTTATAATTTGACCTAAGCCAGCGCTTTTTAAAAGCGCTTTCTATCATACAAGATCTAGCAGTGCTTTCACGAGAAAGCGCTTTCTTAAGTGGGGAGAATTTAAGGCCTTTAGCAGCACTTTTAAAAGCGCTTTCTAAAGGCTATCTGTAGCAGCGCTTTTTTTAGCGAATTTTTTAAAAGACCTACAACAGCGCTTTCTCAATAAAGCGCTTTTTAAGGTAAGGCATTTAGCAGCGCTTTTAAAAAGCACTTTCTAAAGGTTGTCTGTAGCAGCGCTTTTTTTTAGCGAATTTTTTAAAATACCTACAACCGCGTTTTCTCATTAAAGCGCTGTCTTTTTGGTGATGCCAAAAGTCAATTTTGGCGTAGTGCATCACACGTAATTTCATACACACATCTAAAACATAATAGACAATTTCATGCAGAAAGGCATGAGCCCCCAACAATTACTCAACCACTATATTTGAAAATATTTTTATATGCTAGAAAATATTTTTAACTTTTCATGGGTTCAAACGGCGCGTAAAAAGGACACCCGAATCAAAAGTTATGGACTTTTAAAGTTTTCAGAAAGTGATGTTCAGACCGCATCGCCTGATGCTCGCCCGGTGGTGCAGAGGCGACAGGCTCGCCCCGTGCTCGCCCAACAAAGCTAAGGCTCTTCGCTTAAAAACCAGGAGCACTAAATTTCATCCCTTTCCCTCACCAGTTGTCTCGTCCGGCGCTGCTTGGGCGAAGACTTTCGCCCCCCGCTGGCTTCCTGACAACAACACTGCTGTTGCGATTCCTGCATAATTCCTCCTCAATTTTCCATACGATTTCATTCTCATTCAGTCCAAAATACTTAAAAATTCACCATATTATCATAGATCAATAACAAAATATTAACATACATGTCATACACATCAAAGCATGGTATCTCAACATTATATTTTTACCCATTTCACCACCAAATCATCATATTATCACATGGATTCAATCACACAAAACAATTCCATGAACAAGAACACACAACAACTATGGCAGTCATAAACCCTAACATACCCATCATTATGCGATACTCTTAGAAAGTTGGAACCCCACCCTTACCTTAGATTGATGGTTCCCAAGTTTCAACAATGGATTTCTCTTGACCTAGCTCTTTCTCACCTCGTGCTTCTACTTCTCTCAAAGTACGATTATTCTAGTTGATACGATTCAACTCTTTATGCTTCCATTTTTACTAGATTAGTCTTTGGACCCCTAATATGACATTCTTTTCTTACCCCCACCAAACCTCATGACAATTACCATCTTGCTCCTACCTTTTCTACACAGTTTATTCTATTTATTTAATAAATAAATTCTAAACAATTATTCTTAAATCCAAATAATTCTAACAAAATTATTTAAATTAAAAATAATTCTTACTATTATTTTAATCTGACACTACCCCCCACAAATCAACATCAAACCAGTTATTGCATCATATAATTCACAAACAACCACTCAAATAATGAATATAATATTCGGGACATTATAGGGTTGGTTAAAGGGATGGGGAAGCATCAAAGCTATTCTGGAGGAATTTAGAAGTTACACAAGAGTATTTTGAAACATAAATCCAAGGTTAAATGGATAAATGAAGGGGGACTCTAATTCCAGGTTTTTTCACACATCTCTAAAAGCAAGAACGATGAGGAATTAGTTGGTAAGCGTTAATACAGATCTTGACCGAACTCAGAGTGTAACCGGAGTGAAGGAGGAAGTGAGAAGGTTCTTCGAAGTACAGTTTAAAGAAACAGAAATAGCACGTCCTTTGTCGGATAATATCAATTTTGATCAATTGTCGGAGGAGGAAGTGAGTTGTTCCCTCGATTATTTTAAAAACCAAAGTGACATACCATTTCAGACATACTTCGAATGTCAGCTACTGCCTTTATGTTTGTATTAGTTTACAAGTGTAAAAATAAATGATCTGACCTTTCAATTTCTTTGATAACCCGAGAAATAAAATGATCATATTTTATTATAAAAGCATTCTTTGAACATATTTCACCCTAATACTAACTTATAGTTTCACAACACACAATCAAAACAAATGCTGTTAAATTGCATAAAAAAAATAGTACATAACACCGGAAATAGAAATTTCAACAAGTAGATAACAATAACAAGATTGACCTCATAAAGAGGAGTTTAGGTTTTATTTTAAAACTCAAAGATAGTGTTGTAATTGCTTCATTTGTAAAGTTCAATGACTCCTAAACAAGAGAAAGCACGGCAAGCAACATGGAATTTGGAAAATCCAGAGAGTTTTCCCAAATTCAGATATTGTTTCTCAGTTCTTTCCCTTCCACCAACAGTGATAAACATGAGATTGTCAAGAGTTGAAACAAGTTTTGATTCTTGAGTTGATGTTGGTTGTTCTGGCAATATGAATTCCACAAGAATGACTTTCCCATTTGGTGACAATGCTTTGTGACAAATGGTTAAAAATTGAATGCATTTATGATCAGACCAATTATGACATACAGCTTTTAGTATGATGGCATCACCTTGTGGAACACTTTGAAACATATCTCCTCCAACATGGTGAATACCTGGAATTGGTGGTGCATTTTCAATAACCTGTGGCAGATCAAAATTAATTCCCTTAATTGATGGATATTTGGATATAATCATTTTCAGATTTTGTCCACTTCCACCTCCAACATCAACCAATGTTGATATTCCATCAAATCCAGTGTATATTTCAAGCATTCTTTTCATCTCCGTTGCACATACATCAACCATTGACTTGTTAAATACTTGGTTCATTTTTTTATCTTGTCCCATGTATTCATACTTTGTCACTCCATGTACTTTCTTGAACAAATCAATGTCTTCATCAACCACTGCTTCCTTAAAATTCATCCTGAATAACAAAACAAGTATTTCTTTATACAAATTTATATAGAGTTATAAAATATTATAAAAGAACTTACCAAACTTGTAACAATGCAGGATAACATAGAAATGTAGTGAATGAAGCCAAGTAGCCTCTAGTTTCATCAGGGACAAGGTATTTTCCTACCGACGAAAGTCCATAGACAATCTCAGTGCTACCGTTGTGAGCAGTTCGAGTAGAGGAAGTGAGAAGGGAATAGCTAGTGAGCAAACGCAACATTCGGTCGAGCCTATTAGACAAGTCGGAGTGTTGGGTTGATGATGGGAGATGAGAAGCAATTTGTGATGGGGAGATGAAAGCACCAGGGGGTGTTGCATTAGAAATAATCTCAAATAAATTGAGATGAACAGCAGCATTTAAGACAGCAGGATAAACAAGATTAGTGGTAAGTACCATTGCTGAAAGGCAAGCACTGTCTTCAGAGGAGACATTGCTTTTGTTATCTTCCTCTTTAGTAAAGTTGGTATCTCCCATTTTCTTTTGATAATAGTACTATTCTTGTTCTTGTGTTTGCATGGTTTCATAGTGTGCTATGTATCGCTATTTATAGGCAAAATAAAAGACTTTGTGGTAGCTAGCTTCCAGGATTTATATCTACTCCTTAATTATACTTGGTTGTGTTATGTCACAGGTAACGACGCTCCCTGTTTTCTTTTGTATTTAACTTTTTGATTTGTATAATACTTAATCATTATTCATGCATGGCTAGTTGTTAGCTTTCTCAATTACATATATAGTATTGTTTCTTGTAGTTCCCATTTACCTTAGTCTTAATCCTTTAGTAAATGCTACTTTGCTACTTATGGTCTAATGTTTGAAAGTATCAAGGTTAGTTTTCCTTTCTCTTGATTTTTTATTTTTTAATTATTGCTAGTTTGCTTTTGCTATTGGCTTTGTTTTGCTGTTTTTGGTACAGAAGGCAGTTTGATTTAACTAGTGACTATGTTTGATATCTGTTAGTCACCTTATACAATTCGGATAACTAACTTGTAGAATCAGTTTATATGTTAGGTGATGACTATATTAGTTAAAATAAAGCTACCAATTCTATATATTTAATTAGGTGAATTCTTATTTAGCAAACTCAAAAAATTGAGTATGGTTATTTTTAGCGTAAAATATTTTAATGAAAATAATAAAAAATTATACTATTTAATATATCATAAAATATATTAAAATTAAATGGTATCATGTGATTGGTTGAAAGTATACTATCCAATTTTTTGTGATGGGTAGAGAAGTTGTTCTCATCTAATTATCCCCTCTCCTTCCTACTCCCACCACAGACACAAATTCAAAAGGGCTTGTCACTTGCAACTTTTAGTAGATGATAGATGGGATGAGACGCTAACCGCCTTAGCGCTAATACGTTGAATGCCTTCGAGAAAAATAGAACCAAACGGTCTAAGTCTCGGAACAGACCCCAACCGAAAGAAAGGCGTTAGATAAACTAATGACAAGCGAGATAAAGAAATTAGTTGGCCCTATGTGTAAAACCTTGTCGCGGGAGAGTCTTTCTCCAATGAAAATAAAGCAAGTTTTTGGACAAGACAAGAAAAGAACTCTCCCTATGGTGATTGAGTTAAGAAACTTGGAGTTAAAGAGAAGATTAGTAAAAACATCAGCCCACTCATGAGTGTTTGATATTTGGACAACGGCAAAGTTTCTTAAGTCATGAATTTTTCTTTTAAATAAAAAAATCAATTTCCATATTTTAGTCCTTTAAAGTGTAGGATGGGATTATGAGCAAGATGTACAGTTGATTAATTGTCACACAAGATCACCGAGGCTTTAAATGAAATATGTTATTTATTAAGAAGGGTTTGAACCAATTATAATTGTCATCACAAGATCACCGAAGTTTTTTTGGATCACTAAGTCATCTAATTGGTGCTAAAATAGATGGTAGCCTCTGAAGTTCTTCTCCTACCATCAAGATCTAAGGTCCAATCAACATCATATATTGCTCTTAAGAATGAAGTATAGGATTGAGGGACACAATGATCAAAAGTGTCTTTAAGGTACTTAAGAATTATGTTGTTACATCTGATTGACGTCATTTTAGTAGAAAATATGGGGAGTAAGATGTCATAACATTGTGCAAGACATTTTGTTTTTATGAGCTCAAACCTAGAAGAAAGATGTGGAGCACAATCTTCCACAAATTGTGAGACATTCTGTCTTGCCTAGAAGTCAGTCTATGCTGAGTAAATCTTGCGCCTGATTAAATTTTGTTTTCAATCTTGTTTGTTTGTTTTATGCTCTTTTTGGAAAATGGAAAGTTTTCTAAAAATATCAATTTTGAAGATTTATCAAATCAAAGATTACAAATCAACTTAATGAAGATTAAATTCTTGCGCTTATGGATTTACTTTAGCCATACGAAATGATACAAACCCTAATGGGCCATGCAAATGGATTCTATTGTTATTTAAAGAGGGGTTCTCCATGTCAGACTTAGACCCCTGAGAAACAAGCAATGTATGTTTTAATTGTGTTAAGTCTTTTATTTTGTTTTTAAGTTTTGTTGTTAAACTATGTAGTGTTAAACTCTATAGTCTTTTGTTTTGTATTGTCCAGGAAGTAACTTAAGGACTCATTCTTGACATTGATGACGTGTAATTCTGTTAGTCAAAGGAGATGAGTCATCCATTATCTCCTAAAGGATAAATTGTTAATAACTTCCCTTGATCAAGAGGGAGCACTTGTCGCCACTCAGGATTACCCAAACCCTAGATCCAAAAGGCCTTTATAAATAAACATTCACTAAAAGAAGAAAGAACGTATCATAACTCATAGTGATCACACCCCTTATACATTTATACCTAAGCACATCGTTCATCCACAAAGCCTCTCACCTCACATGAGTAGAACTCCTAAAACCATCGTAAAACATTACCAGGCAAGACCTCTCACCGTCTTCAACAAGTCCTAACCACCATACAACATTAAAACCTACTAAGGCCTCTAAGTCCCCATACCCTTACTAGAGGAACACCTACACCCATACTTTTTGGCCAATATAGTGGCACCCTGGTAAAAATAACCTGGGTCACACCCTCTCCACCATCATTACCTTGCTTGTTATTATCCTTCACTCCTACACCTAGCAACTTTCATCCGTGTTCTATTTCACACTATTGTAGATCTAAAATTTTTCAAGTTTGGTTCACACGATTGTGACTCTTTTTCACACGTATGATGAGCTCAACGTTTCTCCTATAAATAGGGCACCTTCTGCACTATAAATAGGACCGGTAATTATTTTATTCGGTCCGATATTTATTTTGAGTGACCGGTAATTATTTTATTCGGTCCGGTATTTATTTTGAGGGACCGATAATTATTTTGTTTGGTCCGGTTTTTTTTATTCCGTTCGGTTCGGTAAAATATTATTTGGACCGATATTTAATTATTCGGAGTTATTTTAATTATTTGGAGTTATTTTGATTAAGTGGCCTTTTGAATTATATTTTGGGTTAGTAAGACTAATGGAGGGTAGTATAGTATTTTCATGTTGTCTTAAGACCAAAATCCAAACAAAGGCATTAGTTGTTGTTTTATGGGAGATAGAAGTATCATAACATAAAACACACTTAGAGACTTAGAGAGCTTAAGAGAGTCTTGGAGAAGTAGAACAAGAAGAACACAAAGTTTGGGTTTTGGGTTGGTTGGAACATCAAGAATCATTTCAAGTATCTAAGGTAAGGGGTTTGATTTTCCAATGCTTATAGTTAGGGTTGATTTGGTATATTTTAATTTGGGATAAAATTGATGTTAGGGTTCTTGAGATTTGTTGAAATAAATTAGGAGAGTTAATTCAGGTGTTAGTGTTGTGAGATTATTGTTATGTTAATAGAAATTAAATTAGAAAACTAATTTATATTAATTAAACTATGTTTAGAGAAACTAAGTACTAGTAGTATAGTTTAGTTTTTAAACAAAAAAGAAATAGCAGTAAGTATATTATTAGAAGTTAAACATCTAAAGCCAAGTATTAGTAGTATGTTACGTTTCAACAAGTTTTAGCAGTATGCTTTAATAAAATGAAATTTAGAAACAAGCACTAGCAGTATTAATAAGATGAAGTTTAGAAATTAAGATAGTTGTATGTTACATGAAGTTAAGTTATAACTAAAACTAAAACTTGCAGTATATTACATTTCATAAAGTAATAGCAGTATACTTTAGAAAAGCAAAAACGAAATAGCAGTATACTTTAGAAAAGCAAAAACGTAATAGCAGTATGAAGTAATTGAAACCAAGTTTAGAAAATTAATTAATTTATGTTTTCTTTTCTTTTCTTAATTTAATATATTTAATATTTATATTAATTAAATACAAATATGACATAAGTTAGCTGATTTAATTTGGAACCCGATTATGTTCTGATTTCCCGATTTCGGCAATTGTGGCGACGGAGCAAGTTGCTCCGAATTTAACGAAAATTGGCGTGCTAGCTAATTTTGACGTGTAGAACATCGTGGTGAGGTTAGTTTTTCGAGATTTCGATTTTTTGCGAAGCGACCCGAAATAAGTCAATTTACGGTTAATTTGAAACGGGTTGCGTTTTAGTCAGTTTAAGTCGCGTATGGACAATCCGATTGCGACGTTAATGATTATAATTGATGCTGATTATTGTGAATGACTTTTGCAACGATTATTTATGTTTGACTATTTTTACGTGTTTGAAATTTAGTGAATTATTTGATAATGATGTGGTGTGATTAAATATGATGTTTGCGACGGTTTATTTATAATGAATACTTGATGATATGCGATGTGATGATATGTTTATCTTGATGTGGATGAATATGACAACGTGGGTTTTATACCAATTTGGATGTGCGATGATGATGTTTTGTTGTGTCGTGTTTGTGATGTCGTGTTGTCGAGTCACATACATTGCATTGGCGACGAGGGCTTTTATGCCAAGCGACGAGGGCTTTTATGCCAAAGCGACGATGGGCTTTTATGCCGAATGTCCCTAAGTATGGACAAAGCGACGGGTAGTACATGCATAACATAGTCGTGTCTCATGGAGTCAGTTATGTTTATTTTGAGTCTTTTGGCGTTGAGTTTTATTTCATGGCTTATGATGAATTGCGATGATATATGATACATTGTTTTATGATGATTTTTGTGTTGAACATAAAGTGAATATGATGCGATAATTTCATGATGAGTAAGTGATGAACATAACATGACGGTAAAGCGACGATATGAGTTTATGGCGATGAAGTTTATGTCTTGTTTTAGTATGACTATGATGATTACGTGACGAAATTAAAGTGTTGATTTTATACACTAAATGATGATTTAAAGTGTGTGAGATTTGGATATGTGCTGACATAATTTTATTAATCCTATATTATTTATGATTCCAAAACTATTTATATATTTTATCATGCCTTTAATTATATGTTTTGGACTATCTCACCCTTTACTTGTTTCACCGTTACCTTTAAATTGGTAACGTGCAGGTGATCCGCGAGGATGATGAGGATTAGCTCGAGTCTCTTTATTTTGAGTCGCTCTGCTCTGATAGTAGTAACACTCGGGATTTGGGCGACGTTATTATTTTGATAGGATAGTTTATGTATACTATCTTATGACTTTATGTATTGATGATAACATGATGATACGTTCATTTTGTGAACACATCCGTTGTGCTGTGATTAGTCATATGTTTATATGATGATTTATGTTATGAATCGGTATATCCGACTTTTGATTTTGTGATGTGCATTATAATGCAAAGTGATGAAAAACACGAATATGTGATACCTCAATTTATGTTTGGATGAAATTTTGAAACTCTGATTTTATTATTAATTACGAGGGGTAGAATTGGAGTGTTACAATTTATGGTGAAGCATTTATCCCGAAGTATTGTACACTTTTCCCTTGCCAACCAACCGATAAGTTGGTGCCGACAAATAGAGTTGACACCGGGAAATGCCCTATAATTTAATAAATATGGTTATATAATTAATAAATATGGTTATATAATTTATAAATATGGTATATAATTACCTCCGAAATATTCTGTCCAAAGTTACCATTGATACTCCCTTTGTCACTAGTATCTTTAAAACATGTAGCTTGATCTATTACCTTTTCCTTTCTCAGCTCATAAACTTCTTGTTGTAACTTTTCCAACTTCTCCTGAAGTTCTTTATTGCTTGGAGCTTTTGTCTTTGATTTTGTTTTCAAGAATGTTGGAGTGATCCCAAATCCCTTACCCCCTCACTCGGCCAGAATACTCACGAATATCTAATGCATGTGAGAGTATTCTCCTGCAATCATTATCTTCATCTGGAGGTATAGACTGGGAAAGAGTCTCCTGAAATTCATATGAATATTGTAATTAAAGAATGATATGTTAATAAAAGAATGATGTAATTAAATAAATAAAAGTATGATGTAATTAAATAAATAATGTTATACTTACACATCTCTCAAAAATTTATTGAACTTTTTCTTCAACAGCTCCATCCTTACACACACGAGCTTCCTTCCAAAAAATGTGTTCCGGAAGAGATGTTTCAGAATTATTCTCCTTTGTTAGCTACACATTAAGCCAAATAACATGATCAAATATAAGTGTGCATATATTATAGATATTTTGCAATTTATAGATACTTACAATAGATTGTTGTAAGCGTGCATATCCCATACGCCCTTTTTTGTATGGATATGCTGGACTTGATGCTTGTTATCGATTTACGACACTTAAACTCTCAAATTTTTGGGTATTTCTGTTGGATTTAAAAGTTTCCCATTCTTCATCTGTAATCAAATCTGCATATTTCTTTGTAAGCTATGCATCAACAAAAAATTTATTCGCATCCCTAAGAAACTTGTTTGACAAGAAAGCTCTAAACCCTCTATGTAGTTTCCCGACCAATTTAAGAATATAATATCTCCTGGTATCCTCAATGATGAACGACCTCTACGAAAATCATACACAAAGTGTGTTAGTATAAGTAATTTAGAGACATAATCATCATTAAAAACAAATAACATCACATATGGTACCTGTATCTCACTCCATATTTTATCTTTAGCGTCGTCCAACACACTTGCTCTCCAATCTTCACATGTAATTAGAATTTCTCTCCTTACCACCGAACGGAGATAACTCGTCAACGTTGAACCGTTAGGCTTAATTAGTTGGCCTTCTTGACTCCAATGCACATCATACTGTATGCCTTGGTCTCTATCCAGAATTATTCTCTTCATTATTTTTATTCCTCGTCTATATTCCATTTCCGTTTTACTAACGACCTTATCTCCATCATGCACAGAATCATCACGTGGGTGATTATAGTTAGTATCCATCTAGCCTGTAATAAACATAAACATAAACCCAATATAAAATTCCATAGTCATTTAAATATATATAAAATGACAATGCCAAAAATTAACATAAACATAAACTTAAACGTAAACACAAACATAAACATAAACATAAACATTTTAATATGCTACCTCTTTCGCTAACATCTCTTTCTTTTCTTGGTTGGAACATGAGTTACTTGTTTCTTAACAATACGGATGGATGGATTTATCCAAATTCCCTCATTATGATCATTTCTGATATATGATTCATCCGCTATAATATTCTCATCTTGATCATTTATAATATACGACTCATGCTTTCTAATACAGGACTCATTCTCATCATCAATATCAACTTGATCTACACCGTTATCATCAACCAGTTTGTTAGATAAAAGCACTATAGACCATTTTATACTCGTCGGGTGTTGGCTCCTAAATTCGACACCCTTGTTTTTATTAATATAAACCATTAATCATGAGGGATGGTTTCGACCAGCTGATTCTGTCGAAATGCTCATTAGAAGATAGCAAGGTACTTAGAGAATTTCTTCTAAGTAGGAATCTTGTTGCCTTCGACGTCGAAGGTGCTTCTCGACAAAGGTATTCGATGCTCAGAGTGGAACGGTTTGAGATTCGAATGTTTGGAGGAAAAACGGTTCCCAGCGGTTACCAAGTGCAACATGCCAAGATCAGGAGCGTCGAATGTTGTGAGCATGCCAAGTGGAGTCATCTCGAAGCAGCGTAACCGCCTGACGGTTACTTGAGATGTGTTTAGTATAAATACTAGTTGTTCACGTAGTTTTTCGCGTGTGTTCACAATTATATACAAGTCACTCATTTAGATTCAAGTACCCAGTGTGAGCGAAAGAATTGTTGAGAATGTATGTGTGAAACACCATTTAAATTAATCAAAGTCATTTATTTTCCAGAACTTTATTGCCTTTCATTCACTTTTCCCAGTCGAAGCCTTCATTTAAAGCTTTCTTTTATTCTATCAAGTTTTCTTCATGCAATTTACATAAAGCGTCTTTATTTTGTTGTCATTAACCATCATTAAACTTAGTCAAAACCCCAAAAATCAACCATGTCTTAGGATCAATCTGATCGATCCTGCGAGTCACCAAATAAGTAACCTTTTGGAGGATCAGCGGTTGTTTACCAATTTCCACAGTAAACAAATTGGCACACCTGGTGGGACCTTGTGTTGATTTTGAAGGTTAACCGTATTTGTACAGAATATCATCTTTTTCGAGAAGTATTGCATGTTATTGAGAAGTGGTAGAATATACACTAACAATACCAATACTGCCAGAAAAAGAGAAGCGATGGCGAATCCGCCAAACAATAGCGAAATCCCACAAACGAATGTGGGAACAACGGTTATCCCAACCGTGAGTGGAGCACTAACCGCTGGTTCAACACCAGCAGTAACGGTCACACAAACGGGGCCATTACCTCCGTTCACTGGCCCCAGAGTGCCTTTGGGAACTCCCCCACCAAGGGGAAATCCAGGAACTAGGCCTTATGCTCCCCCAGGATTTTTGACAGGCGGTCCAAATCGAGAACCACTCTATGGCATGCCAACGTCTGAATTGGCTAGCCTGACGAACGCTACGTCCACTTTTTCAGACCCTTTAGTGAGTGCCTCTTCGCCACTCCAAGGTTCTGGAGTTGGTATGGCGAACAGAAATAGGACCCAACTCTTAGGAGGAACGTCCCAAGTAGCGCATGGCCTTACAAATGCCTCGACAGCAGTCTTGAGGCAACAAATGGACGAAAGCAACCACGATATGGTTCAAATGTTGGCACAAACTTTAAGTACGGTGTTGAACCCTCTAATACAAAATACCACCCAGTCGAATCAGCAGATGACAGCGTAAATGACACGTCTGGCTGATTTCTTTGGGGTACCCCAACCTATTCGACAGCCCCAAAGGGCGCAAATAAGGGGGAACCAAGGTATACTTTTAGAGGAAGAAACCACTATTAACCAAGTCCAGCAGCCTGTCGAAGAAAACCTTAGGGCACGATTGGAGCAACCCAGGGTCGAAGAACCTAGGGTCATAGCCCCGGAGGTAAGGATAGTAAACAGAAACCAAAATGCTGACGAAGTAGTTCAGCACATCCAATACCAAAACATGGGTTTGGAAAATAACCTGGCAGCCATGATCGAAAGAATCATGACGCAAAATGGGATGAATATGGGCTTTCGTAGGCCCAACTTCACATCCCCACTGTCGGAATATGTGTTACAAACAGACTTACCTCCTAGATGTAAAGTCCCTAAGTTCACTAAATTTTCAGGGGACACGACAGAATCTACTGTCGAACATGTGGCGAGATACTTGATCGAAGCAGGAGATATTTCAAACAACGAAAACCCGAGGATTAAGTATTTCCCAAGTTCTTTAACAAAGAACGCGTTTACTTGGTTCACAACTCTCCCCCCAAATTCGATCCATCATTGGACCCAGTTGGAGAGATTGTTCCATGAGCAATTCTACATGGGACAAACCAAGATAAGCCTGAAAGAATTGGCCAGTGTAAAGAGACGTTTCACTGAACCTATAGACGAATATCTAAATAGGTTTAGGTTGCTCAAAGCAAGATGCTTTACGCAAGTGCCAGAACATGAGTTAGTCGAAATAGCCGCTGGGGGGTTAGATTATTCCATTAGGAAGAAGTTAGACACTCAATACCTGAGAGACATGGCCCAATTGGCCGATAGAGTTCGACAGGTAGAACGCCTTAAGGCTGAAAAAGCCAAGGCGACAAAAACTCATAAAAGAGAGAGGATAGCATATGTCGAAATGGATGATGAAGATCCAGAAACCTTCGACGAAACTATAACTGTCGAAGAAAGCGAGGTCGATTTAGCGGAACTAAAACAGGGGCCACCATACTCTTGCAAACTGTTAGTCCCCTCAAGTGGAAAAAATCCCACTGGTCCGGAAAGGACCAACGATAGGTTCCCCAAAAAGACTTACAGTTTTGATATTACAAAATGTGATGAAATTTTTGACTTACTTGTAAAAGATGGCCAAATGATAGTACCCCCAGGGGTAAAAGTACCTCCTCTTGATCAAAGAAAGAAAAGAGGCTTTTGTAAATATCATAATTTTCTGGGCCATAAAACATCTCAATGTTTTCTTTTCAGGAATCTCGTGCAAGACGCTATCGAAGAAGGGAGGTTGAAATTTGCTGACAAGACCCCCATGACTGTGGACTCTAACCCTTTACAGGATGAAGCCCATTATGCTGAACCTTCAGAGGTGAACGTGATCGAGGCATCCAGAAGCCAGGCGAAGAGGCCAGGAGTAACTATGGTCGAAGTCACCAAGGATCATGTCAACATGCCAATCTTTGGCAGTTTTTATGGGAATCTATCTAGAAAAATAATTGAAGCGGTCCAAAAAGCGGTCGAAAGCCCAAAGCTGGAGACAGTTGGAGCCCAAAAATCTGGAACAAAATCAAGTTCCTACTTGGCTGCAGTTCAAGGCCAGACAGAGGACTTGGAGACTCAGATGAAGCAGTTGACTCTTGCCACCAAAGACACCATGAATGTCAACATGGTCGAAGTCTCTGAACCAAAAGCATCAGAGGAGGCCACTAGGCAAGAACAAGCCAACAAAACAGCTTTCCCTCGGGAAAATGAAAATCTGGCAGATTTCCTGCAAAGATGCCAGAAGAAGAAGTCAGAAGTGATGCTGTGTCCTCGATGCAGCTCGATTTTCGACAAAAAAGCTGCTGAACATATCCAAGGTGTAAGAGCAGCAAACAGAAAAAGGGAAAGTGTTGATACTCGACATGACCCCAGAAGAACCTACCAAAAGGGTTCAAATCAAGAAAAGAGGCCACTGACTTTCAGGCCTCCAACCAATGTGCCAGTTGATACATGGTACAAAACATCAGGTCGAAAGAGGCCAAGCGAGGAAAGATGGCACTCCTTCAAAGTGCCAAGAGGTTCATCTTTTACACATAAGAAAGAACCTCAGGTTGCTACCCCTAAAGTGACCCAGGTATCAAGCAACTACAAAGGAAAGAATCCCATGTCTCGATCTCAATGGAGAAGATACCAGAGGCGGCGAAAGGCTGAGAGGGAAGCTGCTAATGAACCAAAGCCAGAATCAAGTTCAAATGTCCCTCAGAGAAAGTAGAGGAAGCCTCTGGAAAGACAACCAGTGACCAATAGGCTAGTCTGGCCTAACCAGGGTGAAGTTGATAACGAAGATGGCTCTGAGTCTGATGACACCCTAGATATCATGGTGAACATAGTCTCAGTTTTGCCAAGAGAGTTCAACCGCCAGGTGGAGGTCGAAGCAAGCGATTGGGAAGTTGAACAAGAAATGGCCAAGCATAGGCCAGTATGCTACTTCGTCATGGATAATGGCGCTACTGAAGAGCAAAATGGGTTCTTCGAACCTCCTACAGAGGCGATGAAAAATCACCTCAAGCCTTTATTTATAAGGGCTAAACTCGATGAAGCCACAGTAAATAAGATCTTGGTGGACTGTGGGGCAACCATCAACATCATCCCTCACTTTATGCTGAGAAAAATAGGCAAGAGCGATGAAAACATCAAGCCTCACAACATGGTCCTGTCGAATTATGAAGGCGGAATAGGGACCTGTTGTACCCTAAAATTTGCCCTCCCATTTCTCATTGATTTCTCCTCACAAAGCTCTTGAAGCTCAAGACTCAGTTAGGGTTTCATCTGCTCAAGACCTCTCTTTGCACTGTAGACTCAAAATTAGGGTTTGTGTTTGCACAAAGATGTTTTGACCTAAAGTACCCAAGATGACTTTCTTGCTTCATATTGACCTCCTAAGTTTATCCATACCAAGTTTCAAGTCCTGATTCCAAATTTTGCCCAGTCAATTGGACAGTTGACCTAGAAATCAACTGTATTGGGGAAAAAGTCAATTGTGGCCAATTGACAGTCAAATCTCATGAAATTAAA
Organism: Vicia faba; assembly: GCA_948472305.1. Classification (NCBI taxonomy): domain Eukaryota; kingdom Viridiplantae; phylum Streptophyta; class Magnoliopsida; order Fabales; family Fabaceae; genus Vicia; species Vicia faba. Next base: position 154,715 of record CATIWC010001350.1, read on the forward strand.
TCCACATCAACATTATGAACTCCTAGGAGTCATTTGATCAAGTTTGGACCACAACTCCACAAGAAATTTGATCAGATCACCAAAAGGGCAAAATGGTCATTTTTAGGGTTTTGACTGTACAGAGGCAATTTTTGACTGTTTGACCTAGCCAATGGCAAACCAAGCTCACATATGGACTCAAGGACCCCATGGAATTATCTTGACATGCTCAACAAGTTCAAAAGATCCCAAATACACAAGATTGACAGTTGAATTTCCCAGTCAATTGATCAGTTTTGACTGTATACTGAAAAGTCAAACTTTGACTTTTTGGTCAAAATCAAGGGTCAAGATTCATTTTTCATCAAAATATGCCAAATCATGAAACTTGTTCACCAAGAAATCACAATTTGCAAATTAGGGTTAGAAAATGGAATTTTTCATAACTTAGAATTTTTCTAAGTTATGAAAAACCCTAATTTTTTCCCAACTTTGCCCCACCTTTTCACCAAGATCCATTTGGATTCAAACAAAAGTCAAAACATGAAAGTTGTAGCTTGTTGCATAATATACAACTTTGATTCACAAAGTTTTCTCATTTGAAGCTTGTATCTCAAGTTACAATTTTTTGAATAAGGGCACTAAACCATTTTTAACTTAGTGAAAATTTTAACCTAGTTTGACAAGGTTTTCTACCCCACTTCAAGGCCACTTTTCATACCCTTCCACTTGGAATTTCAATTTGCATTTCAAAGATGGATTGTAGTACACATTCCAAGCTTTCCAAAATGTCCAAGAACTTCTCAAACAACCTCATGGTTAGGGAGAATCGAATTTCACAATATAGCAAAAAAACACTTTGTTCATGACCAAGTTCCATGTCCATAACTTTGCAAATTTGAACTCAGCATGGTTTGTGTTACTTTACAGGTCCTTAAACCACATTACACTCCTTAATTTAATGCTTGTTCATTGTGTCAAAGTGTTGTTCCATGAATTCAAGCATTATACACAAGATTGATCCATTTTTGGATAAAGTGAACTTTCCATTTTTACAAAAGCTTGCTTTATGTCAATTGGTAAATCAATCAAGTACATAGAAGATCTGCTTAGCACAAGATTATGTGCATAACACACTGATCAAGAGAAGATTATGCAGCCCATTAGGAGGCCCCCTACATGCCTAGGAAGCCATTTTGCTTTTGTTGCTTAGAAAAGAAGAAAAGTCCATAACTTATACTAACTCTCATCTCAGCTTAGAAAGAGAGGAGAGAAGTTGTCAAACACATTACACATAACATATCCAAGCTAACACACGAGCTTTTGACCTCCAACACACCCTCCATCTCAGAATCATCCTCAAACTGCACAAACAGGGGTGCCCCTGCAGTTTGAGTGCAAACTCCCAATCCCTTCAAGCATTTTGATTCAAACCTTTTCCTCTACCTTCCCTACAATATATCCAAGCTAACCATGGCCTAAAACCTGACCTGTAATCACTCTAACAGTTTCCACCATTTTTAATTTTTCCTTTTGCAGTTGAAGTTCTACAGCTCGATACAAGGAGTTTCAAGACAAAGTAAGCATTGAAAAAGCATCCCTGGACCTCAAGGAAGCTTTTCCAATCATCACCTTGCACTGAAAGTTCCTCATTCTCCAGATAGAAGTTCAACTGAATAGGTAAAAGTTTGAATTCGTATCTCTCTTACCATGCATATTTAGTCTTAAGTTTGTGAAGAAACAAGGTCCTACTCATAGCCCTGAACATGTACATAGCTTTACATTTCATTTCTTTTGCCTGAGTAGAGAGAATTTGAGCTTTGAAAATGACAGAAAAATTAGGTTAGGATTTGGGGGAGGAGAAATTCTCCCTCATCTTAGAGAGTTAGAACAAGTTATGCCTATGGTTAGAACCGTCTCTTCGTGCTTAACATTTTTTGTGTTGGAAGTTTGTTGAAAAAATCAAAGAATCAGGACATTCGAAGGAAGCTTGTTGGCGCGCGTTTTTGAACAAAATCTGTTCAGAGGTTGAAGAAGAAGTGGATTGGGCTGGGCCTGTGTTATTTTTGCTATCCACACCATTTTTTCTGTTTCACACCCCTCAGCCCATTTGCTTCATTTTTTAACATTTTTGACTTTTTCTTTTTTTGTTTGACTTGTTTATTTTTTCTCAACATATTAAAATTTTGAAAATATTTTTCTCATCATTTTTTGATTTTATTTGGTTTTTATTGGATTTTCTTTTTGATTTGTATATAAATAGATATATATTATTATTTAGGATAAATAGAAAAAATATGTAAAAGCACTTCCATTTTTATTTTTATTTTATATTACTCTCTCAAAATATTTCATATAAAAAATCCTATTTTCTAAAAAAAATTGAATATTATTATTATTTGTATATAATACATATTTAAATAATATAAATATATATATATATATATATATATATATATATATATATATATATATATATATATATATATATATATATATATATATATATATATATATATATATATATATATATATATATATATATATATATATATATATATATATATATATATATATATATATATATTAATATACTTAGAATAAAAATGCCAAAAAAAATGTATATACTTTATTTTTAATATTTAATACTAAAAAATGACCTTTTTATAAATATACCATATTTTATTTTATTTTTGTATGCAAATAATAAATATTATGTGAATTAATTGATTAATATACATTTTGATTAAAATTAGGGTTTTTTGCCCTAAATATGAAAATACTCAAAAATAATACCTTTTTCTTTTTCTCTTCTTGTTTTATTTTACATAAACAATACTTTTTTTTCATACATATAAAAACTTTCTTTTTTGCATTTTTGCATATTCATTTAATTTCTATTTAATTATGCAATTTATTTACCTTGCAAATATTCAAAAATGATGTAATAGCCTAGATTTAAATTCTTGTCTAAATATCCCCCATTTGTAAATTTGTACCCCCTTCCCTATATTATTATGTTGTAATAGCGTAGGAATTTAAATTTCGCACTTTATACGCTTTCTAATTATGCCATGTTAGAATTAGGGTTTGCATGCGAAAAACGACAAAAAATAGTTTGACCTAATACAAAGATGAATGAGCATGAAAATAAACAACACTTCTCACACTTGCACCCCCTAGGGTATTTCACTTTGTTGCCTTTCAAAAATGGGCCATATTGTATGTTGAATTTCTTTGGGCAAAGCAAACAATTTGAATGATCATGGTCCCTCGAGAAAACTTTTCAAAAACAAACAAAAACAAATGATCAAGTCCCTTAAAGAAATTTCCCAAAGATATTTAAATGCCGTTGCAATTATGGTCCAAACGATGACCCGCGCCTGTCCCTTTTCATCTCCTAAGACAAGATTGTCCACCAAATGCAATGGTGGAACAAAATTGTCAAAAGGTTTAAAACATAACAAAAATCTTTGAGGAAATTTTTAGGGTAGATAAACTCTTAAGTACTTGTCAATTTGCAAAGAAAACACTTGCCTAATTTCAAAAACCCACTTCACAAACACTTTCAAAAATCAAACTTTCCAAAACCCTTGAAACATCTTTTTAAAAGATAAAACACCTTTTGTAAAACATTCGAGTAAAGAATTGTTACAAGGTTAGCCTGATACAAGGCATCTTTTCAAAACATTTTCAAAACCACACACCAAACACCATTTCAAACAATTGAAAAATAAGGCAAGTTGATCTAAGCAAGTACCTAAGAGCCCATGGATAACCATGGATAGAAGGGGTGCTAATACCTTCCCCTTCTATAATCTACTCCCCGAACCCAAGAAAAATCTCAAAGGTTTTTGCTGTGCTTTTTAAACCTTTCCTTAGGATAAAATAAAAAGTCGGTGGCGATTCTTGCTAACCGCAACATTTGCGAATACAAACGCAAAACACTAGTCAGTTCTCCCACCGTATCACAGAACTGGCGACTCTGCTGGGGAAGACTTTTTAAAGTGGAGTAACCTTAGGGCTTAGATCACCCTCTTGCATGACTAATTGTTTGATTTGCTTGCTTTATACTTTGGCTCTATTGTTTGGGCCTACAATCCTCCACCCGGATTTTGGGAAACATTCATAGATAGCAATACGTTGTGGAAACTGTGCGGGGTATACCGACACGGTCTAAGCAATAGCTATATTAGTGCGACATATTTGTGAGTACCGGTAACCCTTGAGTTCAATCAAGGAGAGTACGGGGCCGCTGAGTGATGTCACTAAGCACTAATGACCTAGAACCTTACTTGACCATCTTGGCCTTTTATTAGGGGTAGTGAGATGACCGGCTTTGGTGCAGTCCGAAGTTGGTAGATACTCGATACTACACTCATTGAGGGTTGTTTTCTTGGAATATTTTGGTCGCTAGTTAAGTGGCTAAACCAAAACAATGAACAATGAAAACAATCCAGTGATATTGAGCTCCTTAGAACCCGGTTACTATTTATAGGACAGGTTTTTAAGCCAACTACACTCAAGAGGGTACTTACCTATGAAACCCCATGCGAGCCTGAAACTAGGGTTTGGTGTGATTTGCTTGTACATATGTCTTGCGCATACATCATAAACATCATAAAGCATCATATGCATTCGCTAACCATTTCAAGGGTTTGGATCTTCATCATTGTTCTTGTTTTGTAGGTCATGGAAATACCTCGCAGAAATACCATTCAAGTCAACCTTGTGAGAATCTCTCCTCAACTCAAGGAGATCACTTCAAGAATTCCGGAAAATTCATCCTTCAGTGAAAGACATGGTAGACTGATCAGCCTAGTCAACACCAACATTGAAGAAGATATGATGAAAGTGCTATTCCAGTTCTTTGACCCTCTTCACCACTGTTTCACTTTCCCTGATTATCAGTTGGTTCCCACTTTGGAGGAGTTTTCTCATCTCCTAAGAATCCCTATCCTTAATCAACTACCCTTCAACGGTACAGAGAAGGAACCAAAGCCTGAAGATGTTGCTCGAGCATTACATCTACAACCATCTGAAATCAAGGGGCATTGGGAAACCAGAAGCGGCGTCAAAGGATTCTTAGCAAAGTTCTTGTTTGAAAAGGCACAAGAATGTTGGAACTCATTGGACCTACAAGCCTTTGAAGAGATTGTGGCACTCCTTATCTATGGGTTGGTCTTGTTCCCAAATCCTGACCAATTGGTAGATGTCAACGCCGTCAAAATCTTCTTGTCCAGGAATCCAATACCAACATTGCTTGGGGACATTCTTCACTCATTTTACACACGAACAATGAGAAAGAGGGGTGTTCTCATGTGCTGTACTCCTATTCTCGCAAGGTGGTTTATTTCGCACCTTCCACAATCTGTCCTGAAGAATGATCAAGGTACAAGGTGGTCCCAACGGTTGATGACTCTTACTCATTCTGATGTGCATTGGTGTTCTCGGTCCAGAGAAAATGTCATCATTGTCGATCGCTGCGGAGAGTTTCCTAATGTTCCTTTGCTTGGAATCAGAGGAGGTATCACCTACAATCCTTGCCTAGCTTTGAGACAATTTGGATATGCACGGAGGGATGGCCCTCATGACATGCTGATTCCTAGCCTAGTTTTTGACTTCGACAACGATGCGCAAGGACTTCGCCAAAGATTCATCAGAGCTTGGGGAAAACTCAACAAGGTTGATAGCAAGACTCTGGGACACAAGAACTCCATCCCTCTTGAGCCCTATCTCAAGTGGGTACGAGCCCGAGCCCAAAGTCTAATGATGCCTTATCCCCATGTACTCCCAGTGATTAAAGAGCCCGTCAATGAAGGAGGGGTTCCCTACATCATCCTGCATCCAGACATGCCTACATCGTGGGAGGAAATGCAGAAGAGTTGGATTCAGCTCAAGGAGGAACGGAACACTTTTGAAGCTAGCTACTACGCCAGTGAAAAGAAGGTTCTAGAGCTTACCCGCCGACTCCACGAGCAAGAGGCCCTCAATACCTACATCGCACCAAAGAGGATGCGCAATGTCTTTCTGCCTTAAGAAGTTTATTTTGTAATATTTGGCCCATGGGGCATTTATGTACTAACAAATTTCTTCTTATTAATATGACGTGCGTTCTTCTTTGTCTGAAACAATTTTGAATGTTCTAAACCCTTGAATGCATTGCATAAGCATACCATTCATCATGTGCATAAACAGGTCTCACTCCAAGGTTCCTTATCTATCTGCTGTTTATTTCAGTAGGATGGATCTCGAGCAAACAGTCAAAGACCTACAAGCTCAGAATGCACAGTTCCAGCAACTCCTGATGACCTTGGTCAAGAGTCAAGAGGATATCAAGACTCAACTAGAGAATAAGGACCCAGTGAAGAAGAAGAAGAAGAGGGTTGGAGTGGCCACTTTGGGGAGAAGATTCAACGGAGAAGCTCGGAGAGTGCTTGAATTTCCTCCAACTTCTGATGAAGGGACTAGTAAAAGAGATCAAGTTGTGGTGCCTTCCGAGTCTGATGCAGAGGAGGAAGAAGTTGAAGAGGATGAAGATTACTCTGACCAGCAGTATCCTCCAGCTGATGACAAATATAAAGGTTTAGAAGACAGATTGGCTGCTATGGAATTGCAAAGGGTACCAGGTTTAGATTTTGAAGACATGGGCTTGGTCGCCGGAATTGTGATTCCCCCAAAATTCAAAGTGCCAGTGTTTGTGAGGTACGATGGGCTGTCCTGTCCCAAGATGCATCTCAGGTCTTATGTGAGAAAAATTCAACCCTATACGGCAGATAAAAACCTCTGGATTCACTTCTTTCAAGACAGCCTGTCGGGGGCTCAGTTGGAATGGTTTTATCAGTTAGAAGGAACCAGTGTCAGAAGTTGGGAAGATTTGGCCACCGCTTTTTACAAACAATACCAGTATAATTCCGATCTTGCTCCTACTCGTACCCAACTTCAGGGTATGTCACTAGGAACAAGTGAGGGATTCAAAGAATATGCACAAAAATGGAGGGATTTGGCTGGTAGGGTGCAACCTCCTTTAACCGATCGTGAGCTCGTTGATATGTTTCTTGGGACCCTATCTGGGCCATTTTTCAATCATTTAATTGGTAACTCTTCCGCGGGGTTTACTGATTTGATCTTAACAGGCGAGAGAATTGAGGCTGGCATCAAGTCAGGAAAGATTCAAAAGGGTGTCACTGCAAGTGTTGAGAAGAAGCCGTTTAAGAAGGAGACAGCTATGGTATATTCTCAAAGAAGAGTAGGGAAGGTGGAGCGTCGGCCGACTGTGGGGGCCGTAATGATTCAAAACACTCCGAGTGAGCAGCCTCGCTATAACCAAACCAGACCAAATCAGCAACGGGTAGAAAGGCCACACCGGCAATTCACCCGTATTAATATGACTCCAGCACAGGTGCTTCCCCATCTGTTGAAATTAAATCTTGCCACTATCAAGGAAGCGCCAAAGAATGTGAATACGTCTTCCCCGCATTATCATGCCAATGCTAAGTGCGCCTATCATTCAGACAGTGTTGGACACGACACCAATGATTGTTGGGCACTCAAGCATAAGATTCAGGACCTGATAGAGGCTAAGGAAGTAGAGTTTGACGCTCCAGAAAAACCCAATGTGATATCTGCACCTATGCCGAAGCACGGTCGGAATGTCAATGCCATTGAAGAGGATCTGTATGTTGCTGACGTTAGTGATCTGACTACTCCACTGTTAACCGTTAAGTTGAATCTGTTAAGGGCCGGGATCTTCCCGGGATGTAAAGAAGACTGTTACTGTTGCCACTCTCTGCCGTTTGATTGTCCGCTATTGAAGAAAGGCATCCAAGGCCTCATGGATAGCCGACAAATTTTGTTCGAAAAAGTTCCTGCCGTTCCAGTTCATGTTGAAAATGTCTCAATCATAACCATTCACGCCAATCTTTCCGAGGCCGTCAAAAAGCCAGTTAAGATTACACCAGCTGCAAAGTCTATACCTTTGAAGATAACAATGCCGGGGCCTGCTCCCTATGTTTCTGAGAAGTCGATACCTTGGAACTATGGTGGTGACATCTACTACCATGGTATCAAGCAAGTTGAAATAATTGAAGAAGATTCAGATGATGAAGAAGCCAGCATTAGTAATATTGCGGGTACCAGCAAAATCACCAGGAGTGGGAGGATATTTTCTCCAGAGATTGCTCCTCCAAAAGCAGTCTTTGGACCCTCATCAGCTAAAGAAGTCATCCCTGCACCAGTGAAGCTCTCCGCCAGAACTCCTTTGATTGAAGAAATTTTCATTCCTAGTGCTGTCTCTCCTACCATTGCCGATAAAGGAAAGGGAATACAAGATGAACCCTTCAGGACGAGGGCTCAACCTTTGGTGATTCCGGAAGCTTCCAAGAAAGAAATGGACGAGATTTTGAGGATAATCAAGAGAAGTGATTACGATGTGGTGGAACAGTTGGGGCAAACCCCCTCTAAGATCTCCATGCTGGCACTGTTACTTTGCTCAGAAGCGCACGCTCAAGCTTTGATTAAGTTTCTAAAGGCAGCTCATGTGCCCCAGGAAACCTCTGCAGATCAATTTCAACATTGCGTGGCTAGCCTGACTGCAGACAATGGGCTAGGTTTTGCTGATGCCGACCTGACCCCTAAAGGCCGAAACCACAATGATGCGTTGCATATTTCAATCGAGTGTCGCGGAACCACCGTTGCACATGTTCTGGTTGATACCGGTTCGTCATTGAATGTTTTGCCCAAGAAGGCCTTGGACCGGCTAGATTGCGAAGGGTTGGAATTGAAGCCGAGTGATATTATCGTCAGAGCTTTTGATGGGTCGAAAAGAATGGTCCATGGAGAAGTTGAAATTCCTGTCAAGATAGGTACCGAGGTGTTTAAATCCACTTTCTACGTAATGGACATCCGCCCATCATACTCCTTCCTGCTGGGTAGACCTTGGATACACCATGCTGGGGCAGTCACCTCATCCCTGCATCAGATGCTGAAGTACCCTGTCAAGGGAAAGATCATTACTGTCCACGGCGAAGAAGAGTACATGATTAGCCATTTAAATTCTTTCCGGTATGTGGAAGTTGAAGGGGAGTTTATTGAGACACCGTTTCAACATTTCGAAGAAGTGTTTCCTGAGGTAGCAGTGGCGAAATTGACAGCTGAGACACCAAGGCAGATGGCCAGAATGGCATCTCTGGAGGATGCAAGGGCTGCAGTTAAAGAAGGGAAGAATTCAGCGTGGGGGCAGTTACCCGATTTTCCGCATAAAGCTGACAAGTCTGGATTAGGTTTCACAGCTGCCGGTCAGAAGGCTATGCGCCGGTCAAAGATTGAGAGAACGCCAGTCAAAATTTCTCCTTACGGAATCAACGCCTTGGAAGAGGAAGACAAGGACAGCAACATTGAAGATTGGGTTTATCCAACTGTCGGAGGAGGGTTGAGCAATTGGGAGGCAAAAGACTTTGTCCCCATCACTTTTATTACTCAGTAATTTATCTATCGAACATTTCCTATTTTGGTCTGTAATATTTTACTTTCAAACAATCCGTACACTATCTTTTTCACCTCCTGCCTTGCCCGGGGCATGTAGGTCCACTTGTAAGGGTTTTGACTATTTTTCATATTCATATGCCATGTTTAATGATTCATTGGACGTTTTTCATTTGATAAACTGCTTGTGTTCATTTCCTTTCCTTTTGCATTTTTGTTTAAGGATGGCTATCCCTTACACACACCCACACTCACCAATGCAGGTACCCATCCACTCCGGATTCCATGGGTGACTATTCTGCTGTATCTTTCAATAACTCTGAAGACCTGGTCAATCTAGCCGAGTTCGAAGATGACGAAGGTTGTGAAGTACCAGGGGAACTAGCCAGACTTCTGCAACAAGAGGAAAGAGCCATCTTACCGCATGAGGAGCCATTGGAAACTGTCAACTTGGGAACCGAGGAAAATCGGAAGGAGGTGCAGGTGGGTGCCAACCTGGAACCAGAAGTTAAGGAACGCTTGGTACAGTTACTGAATGAGTATGTTGAAATCTTCGCTTGGTCCTATGAAGACATGCCGGGTTTGGACACAGACATCGTGGTTCACCGTCTCCCCACAAGAGAAGACTGTCCACCGATCAAGCAAAAGGTTCGCCGAATGAGGCCTGACATGTCTGAAAAAATCAAAGCAGAAGTAATGAAGCAATTCAATGCTGGCTTTCTGGCTGTTACGTCCTATCCTCAATGGGTCGCTAACATTGTGCCAGTGCCTAAAAAGGATGGCAAAGTCAGAATGTGTGTGGACTACCGGGATTTGAATAGGGCCAGCCCTAAGGATGATTTCCCGCTACCCCATATTGACATCTTGATCGACAATACAGCTCAGCACAAAGTGTTTTCCTTCATGGATGGATTTTCGGGCTATAATCAAATCAAAATGGCTCCCGAAGATATGGAGAAAACAACTTTTGTCACACAGTGGGGCACTTTCTGTTACAAAGTGATGCCGTTCGGGCTGAAGAACGCCGGGGCAACTTATCAACGCGCCATGGTAGCTTTATTTCATGACCTGATACATCATGAGATTGAGGTTTACGTAGACGATATGATAGCTCGGTCACAAACGGAGGAAGAGCACCTTGAACATTTGGAGAAGTTGTTTGCCAGGTTAAAAGAGTACAAGTTAAGGCTGAATCCAAGCAAATGCACTTTTGGAGTTAGATCTGGTAAACTCCTGGGATTCATTGTAAGCAACAAAGGCATTGAAGTCGATCCGGCAAAAGTAAAAGCAATACAAGAGATGCCTGCTCCCCGTACTGAAAAGGAAGTTAGAGGTTTCTTGGGGCGCATAAACTATATTGCCAGATTCACTTCGCATCTGACTTCTACCTGTGAGCCAATTTTCAAACTCTTGAAGAAAGATCAGGTAGTTGAATGGAACGACGACTGCCAAGCTGCTTTTGATAGAATCAAGGAATATTTGCTAGAACCTCCTATTCTGATGCCACCCGTCGAAGGAAGACCTTTGATCATGTATTTGACCGTCTTGGATAATTCAATGGGGTGTGTTCTGGGCCAGCATGACGAGTCTGGTCGAAAAGAGCATGCTATTTATTACCTTAGCAAAAAGTTTACCGACTGTGAGACTCGCTACTCACTGCTCGAGAAAACTTGCTGCGCTTTGGTATGGGCTGCTCTCCGACTAAGGCAGTATATGTTGACTCATACTACCTTGTTGATATCCAAAATGGATCCTATCAAATATATCTTCGAAAAGCCCGCTTTATCTGGAAGGATAGCTAGATGGCAAATGATCTTAACTGAGTATGATATCCAGTACACCACCCAAAAAGCTATAAAAGGGAGTGTATTAGCTGACCATCTGGCTCATCAGGCTATTGAAGACTATCAACCCATGAGATTTGACTTCCCAGACGAGGACATCATGAATTTGGACAACATTGAAAGTGACGGACCGTATGACGGACCCGAAAAGGGATCCCGATGGACCATGTACTTTGATGGTGCTTCAAATGCACTTGGAAATGGTATTGGCGCGGTACTCATTTCTCCGGAAGGATGCCACACTCCTTTCACGGCCCGACTTTGCTTCAGCTGCACAAACAACATGGCTGAGTATGAAGCCTGCATCTTTGGTCTCAAGGCTGCTATAGACTTGGGGATCAAATCTTTGGTCGTATTCGGGGACTCGGCTTTGGTCATCAGCCAGATCAAAGGAGATTGGGATACCAAACATCCCAATCTTATTCCATACAAAGAACATGTTCTGACATTGTTGCCTCACTTCGAGCAAATTACCTTCGAGCACTTCCCGCGAGAAGAGAATCAGCTAGCAGATGCTCTAGCCACAATGTCCTCCATGTTTAAACTCAACTGGGATGACGAGGCTCCCCAAATCACCATCGAGCGAATGGATGAACCCGCGCATTGTCACGAGATTAATACCGAAGAAGTAGTGGAACAACCTTGGTTCCATGAAATCAAAAGGTATCTCGAGACCCAAGATTATTCTGAAGGAGCTTCCGTGAATGACAAGAAGTTCTTAAGGAAATTCGCTGCTAAGTTCTTCCTGAGCAACGGCATCCTTTACAAACGAAGCCATGATTGTGTATTACTCCGATGTGTGGATAAGGCTGAAGCAGAGTTGATTATGACCGACATACACAGCGGACCATTTGGCACTCACTTGAGCGGGCATACAATGGCTAAGAAGATCCTAAGGGCAGGCTATTACTGGTCTACCATGGAGGCTGACTGCCATCAGCATTCCCGTACTTGTCACAAGTGTCAAGTCTATGCTGACAAAGTTCATATTCCTCCGGTTCCCCTCAACGTCCTGACTGCTCCGTGGCCCTTTGCAATGTGGGGCATTGATATGATTGGAGAGATCAAGCCCACGGCTTCCAACGGACATCGCTTCATCCTGGTTGCCATTGACTACTTCACTAAATGGGTCGAAGCAGCTTCCTTCGCCTCTGTCACCAAAAATGTGGTTGCCCGCTTTATCAAACATAACCTCATATGTCGGTATGGTGTTCCAGACAGAATTATCACGGACAACGGTACAAATATGAATAACACAATGATCACTGCATTATGCGAACAGTTCAAGATTTATCATCACAATTCATCTCCCTATCAACCGAAGATGAACGGTGCTGTTGAAGCTGCGAACAAAAACATTAAAAAGATCATTCAGAAAATGACAGTCACTTACAAAGACTGGCATGAGATGTTACCGTTTGCTCTGCATGGATACCGTACGACGGCACGTACTTCAACCGGGGCAACCCCATTTTCTCTGGTTTATGGCATGGAGGCTGTTTTGCCTATGGAAGTTCAGATCCCTTCTCTAAGGATTATGAAGGATGCAGGTTTGAATGAAGATGATTGGATGCAGACCCGACTTGATCAACTCAATCTGATCGACGAGAAGCGACTTGCTGCGATATGCCATGGTCAGACGTATCAAAAACGGATGATCAAGGCCTTCAATAAGAAAGTCAGACGTCAAGTGTATCGAGTCGGGGATCTCGTAATCAAGCGGATTATCTTACCGCAAAGTGATCCCAGGGGCAAATGGACTCCTACATATGAAGGACCATTTGTGATCAAGAGCATATTTTCTGGTGGTGCAATGATTCTGACCACCATGGACGGCGACGATTTGCCGCACCCTGCGAACGCAGACATAGTCAAAAGATACTACGCATAAAGTAACCCGACAAGTCGAAAACCCGAAAGGGCGGCTTGGGCAAAAATGGGCATCACGGTGAACCGAAAACCCGAAAGGGCGGTTCAGGCAAAAGTTAGGGATAAAAACAAAAAAAAAAATCTGTACACCCGGCAAGTCGAAAACCCGAAAGGGCGGCTTGGGCAAAAAGGGGTTTCCCGGTGGATCGAAAACCCGAAAGGGCGATTCAGGCAAAAGTTAGGGAATTAAAGCGTATGACTATGTCTCGTCGGATCACTTCAAAGACAGTCTCCTCATCAACCGGTTCCAGGTTTCTGATCAATCCAGCCATCGTCAAACGAAGCATTGAATGGACAGAGGTTCAGAGTTGTGGAAGCTACAGCAGAACGGAATCCCATGGAATTATTTCACATAGCCATCTTTATTTTGTATAAATTTTTCAAATATTTACGGCAAGATCCTCTTACTAGGATGATTGTTTCCTTTGTACAAATATACTCAAAGAAAATCAATACAAATACTCTTCCCAAAATTTGTGCCATTTCCCTTTTTCTTTTTCTTTTGCACTATTCGTTTTATTTTGAGAAACGTCCAATGTTTTGTTAAATAGGCATATGCATTTGAAACATGATCAATTCCTAATTAAAACCTAAGAAAAGGATTACCGATAGGATGAAAGTGCAGATGGATATTTTGACACCTTTTCAAAGGAAACCCCTCAAGACCTGTAATCCACATCCCTGGAAAACCCTGAGGTCTCTCTCCAGCAGACCCTCGAAGCTTGTCCCCAGTAAGGTTCTAAAAGGTATTCCCCGCAGAGTACGGACGTCCCTCCCGAGTTTTATTCAAAGTTATTTCTCACAGAGGCTTATAACTGGTTTATCCTCAGCTAACAACCAGGGGAGATCGCGCTCGCCGAAGTTCTTCCTATCCCCAGTGGAGTTCCTCAAAATTCCCCCAACAATAGCTTATCAATACAATCCCCGGGGGAGGTTATCTTTGCGAAATCCCCAGCCAGAGAATCTTCCAGAAATCATTTTCCCTCAGAGTTTAAGCTTCAGTATCTCCAGCAGATCAAAAGCTTCGAATGGACAATCCCCAGCGGAATCAGACTTTTTAACCTTCTCCCCACAGAGTTTTTAGGAAGAAAATTTTGAGTTCCCCAGTGAAATTTCCAGAGATACTTCTCTCCTGGCTGAAGATTCTCAATCTAGTCTCCCCAGCATTAAGTCTACTAGTTTGGAGTTCCCCAGTAGAAGACTCCAGGAATTCCCCAGAAGATTGGTATACAACCCAAGCTCCAGGTTCCCCAGCAACAACCCAGGACTTATTTTCCCCGGCAGCAGTCAGGATACTTCTATCTTCCGCTGTCCCGGATTCATCTATCCTATGCAAGACAGCTCTCCAGCTTACATGCACATCCATTTACATCCATAACACAAAATATACATTGTATCATGCATCATAGCATTGCATACGACTAACTCTTTGCCTTTTCAGGTAAGATCAGTCGACAGACTAAAATCATTCAACTTCACGATTTCTGAAAACAGTTCACGGGTTCTCCAAGTAAACGGATGTTAACCTATCACTTGTTCAGATTCTTCTCAAGACTTCTGAAAACAGTTCATGGATTCTTCCCAAGTAACGGATGGTAATCTATCAACTTGTTCAGATGCAACTTTTGAAAACAGTTTACGGACGCTTCCCAACAACGGATGTTGTTCTATTGCTTATTCAACTTCAAGATTTCTTAAAACAGTTCACGGGTTCTCCAAGTAAACGGAGGTTAACCTATCACTTGTTCAGATTCTTCTCAAGACTTCTGAAAACAGTTCATGGATTCTTCCCAAGTAACGGATGTTAATCTATCAACTTGTTCAGATGCAACTTTTGAAAACAGTTTACGGACGCTTCCCAACAACGGATGTTGTTCTATTGCTTATTCAACTTCAAGATTTCTGAAAACAGTTCACGGGTTCTCCAAGTAAACGGATGTTAACCTATCACTTGTTCAGATACTTCTCAAGACTTCTGAAAACAGTTCATGGATTCTTCCCAAGTAACGGATGTTAATCTATCAACTTGTTCAGATGCAACTTTTGAAAACAGTTTACGGACGCTT
This sequence comes from Vicia faba, assembly GCA_948472305.1. NCBI lineage: Eukaryota > Viridiplantae > Streptophyta > Magnoliopsida > Fabales > Fabaceae > Vicia > Vicia faba. The sequence continues at coordinate 170,016 of CATIWC010001350.1, forward strand.
CCCAACAACGGATGTTGTTCTATGGCTTATTCAACTTCAAGATTTCTGAAAACAGTTCACGGGTTCTCCAAGTAAACGGATGTTAATCTATCACTTGTTCAGATTCTTCTCAAGACTTCTGAAAACAGTTCATGGATCCTTCCCAAGTAACGGACGTTAATCTATCAATTTGTTCAGATGCAACTTTCTGAAAACAGTTCACGGGTTCTCCAAGTAAACGGATGTCAACCTACGGCTTGTTCAGACCTCTAATTCAAAAGTGGTCCAAAGCTTGGACACTTTCCTGATATTCCCTTCCAGATGGCATATTTAAGCCCATCCCCGACAAGTTTCTGTCAGTCTTCCAGATGGCATCGTTAAGCCCATCTCCAAATGGCATCTCTAAGCCCATTCCCGCATCCATTGCTGTGACGAGTGCAAATTTCCGGGCACTCTAGTGTCCAATCTCCTTTTACCTTCGAGTCACGAAAGGCAAGCATGCCAATCTAACTCTTCAGGTTCAAGAAGATTAAACAGGGGCAACTGTTGTACCCTAAAATTTGCCCTCCCATTTCTCATTGATTTCTCCTCACAAAGCTCTTGAAGCTCAAGACTCAGTTAGGGTTTCATCTGCTCAAGACCTCTCTTTGCACTGTAGACTCAAAATTAGGGTTTGTGTTTGCACAAAGATGTTTTGACCTAAAGTACCCAAGATGACTTTCTTGCTTCATATTGACCTCCTAAGTTTATCCATACCAAGTTTCAAGTCCTGATTCCAAATTTTGCCCAGTCAATTGGACAGTTGACCTAGAAATCAACTGTATTGGGGAAAAAGTCAACTGTGGCCAATTGACAGTCAAATCTCATGAAATTAAATCCACATCAACATTATGAACTCCTAGGAGTCATTTGATCAAGTTTGGACCACAACTCCACAAGAAATTTGATCAGATCACCAAAAGGGCAAAATGGTCATTTTTAGGGTTTTGACTGTACAGAGGCAATTTTTGACTGTTTGACCTAGCCAATGGCAAACCAAGCTCACATATGGACTCAAGGACCCCATGAAATTATCTTGACATGCTCAACAAGTTCAAAAGATCCCAAATACACAAGATTGACAGTTGAATTTCCCAGTCAATTGATCAGTTTTGACTGTATACTGAAAAGTCAAACTTTGACTTTTTGGTCAAAATCAAGGGTCAAGATTCATTTTTCATCAAAATATGCCAAATCATGAAACTTGTTCACCAAGAAATCACAATTTGCAAATTAGGGTTAGAAAATGGAATTTTTCATAACTTAGAATTTTTCTAAGTTATGAAAAACCCTAATTTTTTCCCAACTTTTCCCCACCTTTTCACCAAGATCCATTTGGATTCAAACAAAAGTCAAAACATGAAAGTTGTAGCTTGTTGCATAATCTACAACTTTGATTCACAAAGTTTTCTCATTTGAAGCTTGTATCTCAAGTTACAATTTTTTGAATAAGGGCACTAAACCATTTTTAACTTAGTGAAAATTTTAACCTAGTTTGACAAGGTTTTCTACCCCACTTCAAGGCCACTTTTCATACCCTTCCACTTGGAATTTCAATTTGCATTTCAAAGATGGATTGTAGTACACATTCCAAGCTTTCCAAAATGTCCAAGAACTTCTCAAACAACCTCATGGTTAGGGAGAATCGAATTTCACAATATAGCAAAAAAACACTTTGTTCATGACCAAGTTCCATGTCCATAACTTTGCAAATTTGAACTCAGCATGGTTTGTGTTACTTTACAGGTCCTTAAACCACATTACACTCCTTAATTTAATGCTTGTTCATTGTGTCAAAGTGTTGTTCCATGAATTCAAGCATTATACACAAGATTGATCCATTTTTGGATAAAGTGAACTTTCCATTTTTACAAAAGCTTGCTTTATGTCAATTGGTAAATCAATCAAGTACATAGAAGATCTGCTTAGCACAAGATTATGTGCATAACACACTGATCAAGAGAAGATTATGCAGCCCATTAGGAGGCCCCCTACATGCCTAGGAAGCCATTTTGCTTTTGTTGCTTAGAAAAGAAGAAAAGTCCATAACTTATACTAACTCTCATCTCAGCTTAGAAAGAGAGGAGAGAAGTTGTCAAACACATTACACATAACATATCCAAGCTAACACACGAGCTTTTGACCTCCAACACACCCTCCATCTCAGAATCATCCTCAAACTGCACAAACAGGGGTGCCCCTGCAGTTTGAGTGCAAACTCCCAATCCCTTCAAGCATTTTGATTCAAACCTTTTCCTCTACCTTCCCTACAATATATCCAAGCTAACCATGGCCTAAAACCTGACCTGTAATCACTCTAACAGTTTCCACCATTTTTAATTTTTCCTTTTGCAGTTGAAGTTCTACAGCTCGATACAAGGAGTTTCAAGACAAAGTAAGCATTGAAAAAGCATCCCTGGACCTCAAGGAAGCTTTTCCAATCATCACCTTGCACTAAAAGTTCCTCATTCTCCAGATAGAAGTTCAACTGAATAGGTAAAAGTTTGAATTCGTATCTCTCTTACCATGCATATTTAGTCTTAAGTTTGTGAAGAAACAAGGTCCTACTCATAGCCCTGAACATGTACATAGCTTTACATTTCATTTCTTTTGCCTGAGTAGAGAGAATTTGAGCTTTGAAAATGACAGAAAAATTAGGTTAGGATTTGGGGGAGGAGAAATTCTCCCTCATCTTAGAGAGTTAGAACAAGTTATGCCTATGGTTAGAACCGTCTCTTCGTGCTTAACATTTTTTGTGTTGGAAGTTTGTTGAAAAAATCAAAGAATCAGGACATTCGAAGGAAGCTTGTTGGTGCGCGTTTTTGAACAAAATCTGTTCAGGGGTTGAAGAAGAAGTGGATTGGGCTGGGCCTGTGTTATTTTTGCTATCCACACCATTTTTTCTGTTTCACACCCCTCAGCCCATTTGCTTCATTTTTTAACATTTTTGACTTTTTCTTTTTTTGTTTGACTTGTTTATTTTTTCTCAACATATTAAAATTTTGAAAATATTTTTCTCATCATTTTTTGATTTTATTTGGTTTTTATTGGATTTTCTTTTTGATTTGTATATAAATAGATATATATTATTATTTAGGATAAATAGAAAAAATATGTAAAAGCACTTCCATTTTTATTTTTATTTTATATTACTCTCTCAAAATATTTCATATAAAAAATCCTATTTTCTAAAAAAAATTGAATATTATTATTATTTGTATATAATACATATTTAAATAATATAAATATATATATATATATATATATATATTAATATACTTAGAATAAAAATGCCAAAAAAAATGTATATACTTTATTTTTAATATTTAATACTAAAAAATGACCTTTTTATAAATATACCATATTTTATTTTATTTTTGTATGCAAATAATAAATATTATGTGAATTAATTGATTAATATACATTTTGATTAAAATTAGGGTTTTTTGCCCTAAATATGAAAATACTCAAAAATAATACCTTTTTCTTTTTCTCTTCTTGTTTTATTTTACATAAACAATACTTTTTTTTCATACATATAAAAACTTTCTTTTTTGCATTTTTGCATATTCATTTAATTTCTATTTAATTATGCAATTTATTTACCTTGCAAATATTCAAAAATGATGTAATAGCCTAGATTTAAATTCTTGTCTAAATATCCCCCATTTGTAAATTTGTACCCCCTTCCCTATATTATTATGTTGTAATAGCGTAGGAATTTAAATTTCGCACTTTATACGCTTTCTAATTATGCCATGTTAGAATTAGGGTTTGCATGCGAAAAACGACAAAAAATAGTTTGACCTAATACAAAGATGAATGAGCATGAAAATAAACAACACTTCTCACACTTGCACCCCCTAGGGTATTTCACTTTGTTGCCTTTCAAAAATGGGCCATATTGTATGTTGAATTTCTTTGGGCAAAGCAAACAATTTGAATGATCATGGTCCCTCGAGAAAACTTTTCAAAAACAAACAAAAACAAATGATCAAGTCCCTTAAAGAAATTGCCCAAAGATATTTAAATGCCGTTGCAATTATGGTCCAAACGATGACCCGCGCCTGCCCCTTTTCATCTCCTAAGACAAGATTGTCCACCAAATGCAATGGTGGAACAAAATTGTCAAAAGGTTTAAAACATAACAAAAATCTTTGAGGAAATTTTTAGGGTAGATAAACTCTTAAGTACTTGTCAATTTGCAAAGAAAACACTTGCCTAATTTCAAAAACCCACTTCACAAACACTTTCAAAAATCAAACTTTCCAAAACCCTTGAAACATCTTTTTAAAAGATAAAACACCTTTTGTAAAACATTCGAGTAAAGAATTGTTACAAGGTTAGCCTGATACAAGGCATCTTTTCAAAACATTTTCAAAACCACACACCAAACACCATTTCAAACAATTGAAAAATAAGGCAAGTTGATCTAAGCAAGTACCTAAGAGCCCATGGATAACCATGGATAGAAGGGGTGCTAATACCTTCCCCTTCTATAATCTACTCCCCGAACCCAAGAAAAATCTCAAAGGTTTTTGCTGTGCTTTTTAAACCTTTCCTTAGGATAAAATAAAAAGTCGGTGGCGACTCTTGCTAACCGCAACATTTGCGAATACAAACGCAAAACACTAGTCAGTTCTCCCACCGTATCACAGGACCACTATGGGTGTGATCCAACTGGACATCAAGGTGGGATCCATCCTTCGACCAACTATGTTTATGGTCATATCGGCCAAACCAAATTATAATCTTTTGTTGGTCCGAGAATGGATACATGGTGTTGGAGCTGTACCATCATCAATGCACCAAAGGTTGATACTATGGCTTCCTGATGGAATGGTCGAAAACATAGAAGCGGGTCAAAGCTATTACTTGGGCGAAGTAAATCACCTAGGGATGGCAGACTTCGACAAAAATCTGGCTCACATTGGGCCATGCCCAGCACCTGACTTCGACTTGGCGCCAGCGCCAAATGCCTTTTGTTCCTTATACCTGCACCCTGAGCATGGTTTTCAATGGGATAGAGAAGACTTGTCCCACATTGATTTTAGTGGGCTAACCGATATCCAGCCAACTGGTTGGGGAAGTGAATCCAGTGACAATGACTGAGTCACAATCACTGCAGCGAATTTCGGCTTATGTAGCCGAAACAAGGATGATAACGGCTCTCGAAGCCGAAGTAAAATATATGGCCACACAGGCCAATGATCAAGAGTTACCTTCTGCAGGTCCTGGAAAGGTTTTCGATCCAGAACCTCCTGATATCATGCCAGAAGGAATGCAGGAACAAAGGCTCGACGCCATCTACGATGATGAGCCTTTGGGATTCGAAAAGGAACCCTTAGCAAACAACATCAAAATGCTAGCGCAGGATCCTTTAGAAGAAATCAACTTGGGCGAAGGGTTAGAGAAAAAGCCAACTTACATTAGCGCAAAAATAGACCCAGAACTCAGGTTAGAAGTGATCCATTTGTTAAAGGAGTTCAAGGACTGCTTTGCGTGGGATTACGACGAGATGCCTGGTCTCGACAGAGGATTGGTAGAACTTCAGTTGCCAATCAAACCTGGGAAGAAGCCAGTCAAGCAAAGTCCAAGACGCTTCGCTCCAAAAATACTGTCGAAGATCAAAACGGAAGTCGAAAGACTGCTGAAGTGCAAATTCATACGAGCTACGAGGTATGTCGAATGGATTGCAAACATTGTGCCAGTGATCAAGAAAAACGGTACATTGAGGGTGTGCATAGATTTCAGAGATTTGAATGCTGCTACACCCAAAGATGAATATCCTATGCCTGTGGCGGAAATGCTAGTCGATTCTGCCGCTGGCTATGAGTACCTGAGTATGCTCGATGGTTATTCAGGATATAATCAAATATTCATTGCTGAAGAAGATGTGTCGAAAACAGCTTTTCGATGCCCCGGGGCTTTAGGCACTTACGAATGGGTAGTGATGCCTTTTGGCCTAAAGAACGCTGGGGCAACATATCAGCAAGCGATGCACTCTATCTTCCATGATTTTATTAACACTTTTATGCAAGTATATATTGATGATATTATTGTAAAATCTGTTTCCAGGAAGAACCATATAGACCACCTTCGACAATCATTCGAAAGAATGAGAGAACATGGTCTGAAAATGAACCCTTTGAAGTGTGCATTATGTGTAAAAGCTGGAGATTTCTTGGGCTTCGTCGTCCACAAGAAAGGAATCGAAATCAACCAGAACAAGACGAAGGCAATTCTGGAAGCGAAAGCGCCAGCGAACAAAAAGGAACTGCAATCTCTGCTAGGCAAGATAAATTTCTTGAGGAGATTCATATCTAACCTAAGTGGGAAAGCTCAAGCCTTTTCACCCTTACTTCGATTGAACAAAGAAAGATTCGAATGGGGGCAAGAGCAACAAGAAGCCTTCGACAAAATCAAAGGGTATCTCACAAAGCCACCTATTTTGGTGCCTCCTTGCAGCAACAGAAGTATGAGATTGTACATAGCTGCATCCGACAAAACTTTGGGAAGCATGTTATCCCAAGAAGATGAAAATGGAGTCGAAAGACCCATTTACTATCTTAGTAGAGTTTTGAACGATGCATAAACTAGATATAGTGAAGTTGAAAAATTATGTCTATGTCTTTATTTCTCTTGTACAAAGCTCAAACAATATATAAAACCAGTTGATGTGTATGTTTCGTCTCATTTTGATGTTTTCAAGTACATGTTGTCGAAACCCATCCTGCACAGCCGAATTGGCAAGTGGGCGCTAGCGTTAACTGAGTACTCCTTGACCTTTATGCCTCTTAAGGCAGTGAAAGGACAAGTGGTGGCAGACTTTATAGTCGACCACTCAATTCAGGTTGAGAATATAAATTATGTGGAGATAGAGCCTTGAAAATTCTACTTCGATGGTTCCAGCCATAAAGATGGAACAGGAGTAGGGGTCTTGATTATTTCTCCAGAAAAAATTCCAACAACATTCAAGTACAAGATATCAGGTACTTGTTCGAACAATGAGGCTGAGTACGAAGCTCTAATTACTGGCCTTGAGATATTGTTGGAATTGGGGGCAACTCGAGTCGAAATAATGGGAGACTCAGAGTTAGTCATTAAGCAAGTCACAAAAGAATATAAGTGCACAAGAGAAAATCTTATTATGTACTTTGTGATAGCAAATCGTTTATTGAAAAAATTCGAAATGGTCAACATTCGACACATACCCAGATTGGAAAATCAAATAGCCAACGATTTGGCACAAATTGCATCTGGGTACAAAATTTCACAAACGAGATTACAAAGAGCAATCAAAGTCCGAGAAAAAATAAAAGCAACTAGTCTGTCACCAACAGACTTGAAATCGACAAGACTAGGGTATGTTGATCAAAGGAACTTTGAAATATCGTTCATAGACAATTTGTCAGAGCAAGATTGGAGGAAACCCATTGTGGATTATCTACAAAATCCAGCAGCTTCGACATAACGAAAAATAAAATATAGGGCGTTGAGTTACGTACTCATGGGTAATGAGTTATTTAAAAAGACGCCTGAAGGGGTATTGCTAAAGTGCTTAAGTGAAACTGAAGCATACATAGCCCTTTTGACTACGCACGCTGGAGCATGTGGGGCTCACCAAGTAGGCCATAAGATGAAATGGTTGTTGTTTCGACAAGGACTATACTGGCCCACCATCTTGAAAGATTGTGTCGAGTTCGCGAAGGGTTGCCAAGAATGTCAAGTCCATACAGGCATCCAACATGTACCAGCAAGCGAACTTCACTCAATAGTGAAACCATGGCCCTTTAGAGGATGGGCGTTGGACCTTATTGGAGAGATTCGACCAGCATCATCAAAGAGCCAGAAGTATATATTGGTAGGCATTGATTATTTCACTAAGTGGATCGAAGCTATTCCTTTAGTCAATGTAGACCAAGAAAATGTCATTGAATTTATTCAAAAGAACATTATCTTTAGATTTGGAATCCCTGAAACTATAACGACTGATCAAGGATCAGTTTTCACCGGTCGAAAGATGCAGGAATTCGCTCAATAAACAGGCTTTAGACTCCTAACATCAACGCCTTATTATGCACATGCAAACGGTCAAGTTGAAGCAGCGAACAAAATAGTGATTGGCTTGATAAAAAAGCATGTAGGGAAGAAGCCAAAAAATTGGCATAAGACGTTAGACCAGATCTTGTGGGCCTGTCGAACGTCCCCAAAAGAAGCCATAGGTACAACACCGTATCGGCTAACTTTTGGTCATGACGCAGTGTTGCCAGCGGAAATTTGTCTTCAATCTGCAAGGGTTCAGAGACATCATGATATCCCCTCTGAGGTTTATTGGGATATGATGTTAGACGAACTAGTAGATTTAGACGAAGAGAGACTACGCGCTCTCGACCTACTAAGGATTCAGAAGAAAATATTAGAAGACTCTTACAATAAAAAAGTAAAACCTAAGGCATTCTCGCCTGGAGAATTAGTTTGGAAGGTGATTCTCCCCATGGATCGAAGGGATCGAAGCATGGGAAAATGGTCACCCAAATGGGAAGGACCATTCAGAATTATCCAAACTTTTTCTGGTGGAGCTTATGAAGTCGAAGAGTTAGGTGAAGATAAAAGACTCTTGAGAGTAAACGGCAAATATTTGAAAAAGTATAAACCTATGCTCCAAGAGATCAAAATAAATAGCAAATAATGACCAAATTAACCATAAATAGCCAAAATGGAAAATTTTATAAGAATTAGCCAAAATGGTTACATTGTCAAATAAATATTACAATACATGGTTAATAAATGGCTGAGTAAATTAGAAGGGGATAGAATCTCTAAGTCGAAGGTACTTGGCCTGCTGCAACTCCAGTCTTTTGTTGCACAAGGCAGTCGCCTGGGAAAGCTTGGCAACCTGGTCATCGAAGGCTTGGGCTTTCTCAGCAAACTCTAGGCCTCGTGTAACTTCAGCTTGGCTCTCTGTGTCTGAAACAGTCGAGAGAAGCTCCTCCTTGCGTTTGGTATTAGCATTTATCTTGGCCTCCAGCTCTTCGATTTGCGCCTTTATAGAGGCACTGTCTCGATCTATGGCGTCAATTTCTTCTTGCTTGGATGCTTTCTGCTTCGACAACTCTGCAATTCGAGAAGTCGTCTCAGCTACCTCAGTCCAGGCAGAAGAACTTTTGCCGTGTAGCGCTTCGAGCTGGCTGTTGAAGCCCCTCTGACGTCGATAGTCCGCAGAGACTTGGTCAACAATGGAGTATAACTCCAAGATAAAGCTCGAAACCTCTGGAGTCACAGCAAGCAAGTCGACTGCATTCAAAACAGCTCCCAAACAAGACGGAGCAGTAGGATCCCCCTCCAAAGCCTTCATCATATCTTTCTTGAAGAACTGAGCCTTGACCTTCATCAAAGCCTCATCAAGAGGAGAAGTCGAAGTGGACTTCCCCGATGCAGTAGAAGCATCATGACTAAGGTCAGATGAACTTCCCCTACTCTCGATAATGGCATTCAGGTAGCCAATGGGATCAGTTTGCTTCAAGAGTGCCATGTCTTCTTTAGACTTAGGCTTTGTCGAGGTGGTAACCCTTACAGCAGCGTTGGCTTGGGGTTGAAGTTGTTGAGTAGCGTTTGCATCGACATGACTCTCTTCGACATGTAGTTCTGTAGTGTCAGCATCAGCGTGATCCCCTTCGTCATGTTGTTCCTCCGACAGATCGAACACTTGAGTTTCCTTTGGTTGTTGTTCCTCTGCTTCGGCAATGGCTTCATCGTTCGCCAAGTCCTCCTCTTGTTGCCTACTGTGTTCAGCAGAGTCTTGTGTCTCTGAAGTCTTTGGTGCTGAACTTTCGGTGGTCTCCTGAAAATAGAAGAGGAAGAATCTTCTGGTTTAGAAAGAGACACAATCGAAAGTGAGCATCGACACCTGAGTTAAAAATGGTCAGAGAAACTACCTGTAGAGGAATTTCAGCCCCAGGGCTGGAATTATCACTTTCGACGGGTTTATTGAGCAAAACATTTAGCTCCTCATCCGTGGGCTCTTCGATAATCACGGGAGGTGGCCTGGGTCTTCTCCCTGCAACCTTTATTCTGATCATGGGTCGAGACTCAGGAGAAGGAGCATCTTTCTTCACTTTTCTTCGTTTAAGAGGAGCGGGGGGAGATTCGTCCTCGTCGTCACTCCCAGATTCGACCGTTAGTGCAGGTCGTTTCTTGGGTGAAGGTGCCTGAAATCCAATTGGAGTTCGATTTAGAACGCCAGGATGTTAAAACCAGAAGGAAATAATAAAAGTTTGGTTACCGGTGCTGAAGGTTTTGTCGAGGGACCTCCTCCCTGATGGCTTTCTGTGGTTTTTTTCGGTACTGAAGGTTTTGTCGAGGGACCTCCTCCCTGATGGCCTTCTGCGGCTTTCTTTGCTGCAGGCTTTCGAACAACTGAAAGAAGATGCGTTCACAAGTTATAATTAACAAGTTACAAGTCGAAATGGAAAGACAAAAGTAATTTGGAGAGTGAACGTACATTTCTTTATTTTGTCAAGGACTAGAACGAAGGACTTCTGAAGTTCGTCCATAAAATCTTTTTCGTCGAAGAACTCTTCGGCATAATAACTCTTCCACCAGTCTTCGAAAGATGGTGAACAGAGGAAGTTAAGTTGATAGTCGAACAGTGAAAGTACTGTTCGACCAGCATACCTGCCAATATGCTTGGTGGCAGCATCCTCAGTATAATCATTGCAAAAATATAACATTGATTTCTCCCTAGGAAAAATGGGAGAAGGAAGTGATTGGACGATACCAAACTGTCGAGAGACCAAGTTTGGCTGGTAAGCTATCAAGCTCAGGTGATTCTTGGAGCTCTTAAAGCGCAGTGGCATTATTCTGGGTGTGAGAAATGCTTCCCACATTATTGTGTGTTCTTCGACATGAGGGTCACCTGACGACTTGGGATGGGGCCTGGTGAACCATTCTGGACCAACCTTTCGACGGGCGAAAGGAGCCATGGTCGAGGTGAATTCTTTTCTTCTTGCAAACATCAAGACGAAGTTTGCAAAAGTCTGTTGGAGTTCCAGCCCATCCTCAGTCGAAGTCAGTAACGCCAGTCTGGTGCCTTCGATACGCCTTTTGGCTATCTCAGGAGCTTGTTCGTTTATTTGAGTTTTCTGAGGTAAGAAAGACTCAAAAGTGGCATTTAGCCATAGTTGAAGTAGCCAGAAGGGTCCTGCCAGCAACAAACTGGCTCTATTTTCGATGACCTTTAACAGAGTCGCTCCACTGCTGATCGAATCATACAAATTCGCCAGGATTAATTCGGCCAAACAAATGTTTTGGCCATGGTGAAGCTGGGTAGCAAGGGTGACCATTTTCTTTGTCACCTGAAGAGACTTTGTGCAGAACACAAAGCGTGACAGCCAAAGGGCTAAAAATGCAATGTGTTCCACATCCTTCACATTGGCTGTCGACCGATCATGGTAGTGGTTGATATAGGTGGTATAGGTGGGTTTAGTAGCTGAAAACCCAATTTGGTCTTCCGACATTTCCTCTGGGTCGAAATAATCCCCAGTTGGTCAAAGACCGGTGATGGCAGCCACGTCGAATAGGGTGGGTGTTAGCATTCCACAAGGCAGGTGGAAAGTGAAATGAGTATAATCCCAGAAAAGCAAAGAGGCTATCAGCATCTCAGGGGAGTAGTTGAGACCAGTCTTTGACAGCATGACTAGGTCATAAATCCCAAGGTTCTTCCAGATCGAAGCTTGGCTTTTTTCCATCTTCTCTAGCCAAGCGCTGTAGTCTGGTGTAAGGCTAGGGCTAGGCCTAAAAGCCCTAACACCCCTATTGAAGAAGCGAAGATCTATCTTCTCCTTAGCAGGATCTTCGTTGTCATCTGTATCCTTTTTGGAACACCCAACAGGTTTGGGTGCCTCAAGCACCGGGAAGAAGTTCTTGATCTTCGTAGATTCATCAATGCATGTGGATAACGGGCCAGACATGGCGAAAATCTGGTTGGAGTATCCAACCGGAATCAGTAGTTGATGAGAATAAGCCTCGCGCTCAGCAGTTCCCAGGGGTTCAGGAACCCTTCGCATGCCTGTAGAGTTAACTGTGGGAGCAGTTGAGAAGATTTTTGGTTTAGCAGTTCTAGAAGGAATGTTGGAACTAGGAGCATTAGAGGAACCTGAAGCCATTTTTGGGTTAAGATTGAAGGTGAGTGAAGAACAAAGTGTTTGCAGGTTTGCAGAAGTTTTTGTTCAACAATAAGGTTTGGATGCAGAATGGCGTGAAAAAGTCCCACAATGGGTACCTAACGCTATTTATAGAGGTTGGGAAATCACAAAATTCGAGGCCATTTAATGTTGCAGTTGATAGTGGGGCACGTGGCGCTCCTTCGCTGACATAGCCGTTCTGCAGAAACGAAACGGTGCAGCGTGCACCCTCGTTTTTGGGAAATTGTCATGATGACAATCTGTGAAAAGACATTGGGCATGCTAAACGCCTTACTGAGGTGATGTCTTAGGTACAGATGGAATGATGGCTTTTTCTTGGGATTGTCAGTTGGTTGGTAGAAGACAAAAAGCGCACAGGTTAATCTGTGACTAAGAATGAAGGACAGGTGTCGAGTGGAATCTCAAAGAATGCCTTTTTCTTTTCAGCGTCGAAATAAGGCATTCTTGGGGGGAAATTTGTTGGCTCCTAAATTCGACACCCTTGTTTTTATTAATATAAACCATTAATCATGAGGGATGGTTTCGACCAGCTGATTCTGTCGAAATGCTCATTAGAAGATAGCAAGGTACTTAGAGAATTTCTTCTAAGTAGGAATCTTGTTGCCTTCGACGTCGAAGGTGCTTCTCGACAAAGGTATTCGATGCTCAGAGTGGAACGGTTTGAGATTCAAATGTTTGGAGGAAAAACGGTTCCCAGCGGTTACCAAGTGCAACGTGCCAAGATCAGGAGCGTCGAATGCTGTGAGCATGCCAAGTGGAGTCATCTCGAAGCAGCGTAACCGCCTGACGGTTACTTGAGATGTGTTTAGTATAAATACTAGTTGTTCACGTAGTTTTTCGCGTGTGTTCACAATTATATACAAGTCACTCATTTAGATTCAAGTACCCAGTGTGAGCGAAAGAATTGTTGAGAATGTATGTGTGAAACACCATTTAAATTAATCAAAGTCATTTATTTTCCAGAACTTTATTGCCTTTCATTTACTTTTCCCAGTCGAAGCCTTCATTTAAAGCTTTCTTTTATTCTATCAAGTTTTCTTCATGCAATTTACATAAAGCGTCTTTATTTTCTTGTCATTAACCATCATTAAACTTAGTCAAAACCCCAAAAATCAACCATGTCTTAGGATCAATCTGATCGATCCTGCGAGTCACCAAATAAGTAACCTTTTGGAGGATCAGCGGTTGTTTACCAATTTCCACGGTAAACATCGGGTCAGTGACATAGAACACTTGTTTAGCTTGAGAGGCTAGAATAAAAGGCTCATCTTTGTACCCCTCCCTATTAAGATCCACTTGCAAAAATCCTGACTTATCCATTCGTATGCCACCACTACTTACCCACTTGCAACCAAAGATAGGAGTCTGAAACTTCTCGTAATCAAATACCCAAATATGCTTGATAACCCCAAAATATGACAAATTTGCATATTTGGGGTTTAGGTCCTTCATACTTGGAATGTGCATTGCTTCAGCAAGCACGGTGACACCACTATTTTGCATAGTACTTTTATCATCTTGTTCTTTGGTATAAAATGTGTATCCATTAATTGCGTATGTGCTATAGGAAAACACATGCAAACTTGGACCATATGCCAAACATCTCAACCTTTCTGTTATTGAAGCGGGATCTGAATGAAGCTTTGAAAAAATATGATCCTTAAACCATGGTATAAAACTTTGATTATGCTCTCGTACTATCCAATTTTCATTTCTATTCTGATTTAACCCTCAGAGTACATCCCTGTGCATTTTAACATATGGTTCAACCTCACTGTCATTATGCAGAACATACAGATGCACTTGATCCTGTTCATCTTTTGATACTGTCACAATTTTATTTCCAATTAATCTTTTACCTTCCTTTTTTTCAAAAATATGACTTTTGGGGAGTCCAATGGATTGAACTTTGGATAAATATTCAGTACAAAACTCAACCGCTTCTTCAAAAATGTATCGCTCAACAATACAACCCTCTGGGCGACTTCGATTTTTCATGTACCCTTTTAATACTTTCATATAACGTTCAGCAGGGTACATCCATCTCATATAAGCTGGGCCGCACAACTGTGTCTCTTTCACAAGATGAACAACTAGATGTACCATTATGTCAAAAAATAATGGAGGAAAATACATTTCAAGTTCACACAAAGTAATAACAATTTATTTTTGCAATGTTGGTAAGATCTCAGGATCAATCACCTTACTACAAATTGACCTAAAGAAAAAACACAACTTAGTTATCGCGCTCCTTACTTTATCTGGAAAAATAAAACGTATACCTATTGGTAGAAAATGCTCCATTATAACATGGCAATCATGTGTCTTTAAACTCTTTAACTTGAGGTCTTTCATAGACGCAAGTCTTCTAATATCTGAAGAGTATCCTTCTCGAACTTTAACTTCACTTAGAAACTTATACAATATCTTTTTCTCCTTTCTAGATAGAGTAAAAGCAGCAGGTGGTAGATATGTTCGGCTTCCTTTCTTCACGGGTCCTAGTTCAGTTCGTATTCCCATCTTTAACGTGTCCTCCCTTGCTTTAAAGCCATCCTTAGACTTTCCTTTAATATTGAGTAACGCGCCAATAACACTTTCAAATACATTTTTTTCAATATGCATAACATCGAGAAAATGTCTCACATACAGAGACTTCCAATATGACAATTAAAAAAAAAACGATCTCTTCTTCCACCCACCTTTGACAACCGTATGCGCAAAAGACTTGTCAAACTGAGTACACACATCTTTCACCTTTTAAAAAATTTGGTCACCTGGCAATGCAGGTGGAGCTTTACGTTGTTCGGTGTCTACATTAAATTCTTTTCTTCACACACGGTAGTGATGTTTAGAATGTAATAATCTACGATGACCGAGAAACACATTCTTCTGACAAAGTTCCTAACATGTCGTATCAGTTCCATCTTCACAAACAGGACATGCACGTTGACCTTTAGTGCTATACACAGATAGATTCCCGTATGCTGGAAAATCATTAATTGTGCCAAACAACATCGCCCTCAAATTGAAACTTTGTTTCCTATATCCATCATAAACCTCCACCCTGTTCTCCCACAAAATATTTAAATCTTCGATCAAAGGTGTCAAGTATACGTCTATGTCATTCCCTGATTGTTTAGGCCTAAATATTAACATAGATAACATCATGTACTTACGCTTCATTTTTTATTTATAAAACAACTTGTTCCCTTAGTTATTTTAAAAACCAGGGTGATATACCATTTCAGACATACTTCGAATGTCAGCTACTGTCTTTATGTTTTTATTAGTTTACAAGTATAAAAATAAATGATCTAACCCTTCGATTTCTTTGATAACCCGAGGAATAAAATGATCATATTTTATTATAAAAGTATTCTTTGAACATATTTCACCATAATACTAACTTATAGTTTCACAACACACAATCAAAACAAATGTTCTTAAATTGCATACACAAAATAGTACATAACACCGAAAATAGAAATTTCAACAAGTACATAACAATAACAACATTGACCTCATAAAGAGGACTTTAGTTTTTATTTTAAAACTCAAAGATAGTGTTGTAATTGCTTCATTTGTAAAGTTCAATGACTCCTAAACAAGAGAAAGCACGGCAAGCAACATGGAATTTGGAAAATCCAGAGAGTTTTCCCAAATTCAAATATTGTTTCTCAGTTCTTTCCCTTCCACCAACAGTGATAAACATGAGATTGTCAAGAGTTGAAACAAGTTTTGATTCTTGAGTTGATGTTGGTTGTTCTGGCAATATGAATTCCACAAGAATGATTTTCCCATTTGGTGACAATGCTTTGTGACAAATGGTTAAAAATTGAATGCATTTATGATCAGACCAATTATGACATACAGCTTTTAGTATGATGGCATCACCTTGTGGAACACTTTGAAACATATCTCCTCCAACATGGTGAATACCTGGAATTGGTGGTGCATTTTCAATAACCTGTGGCAGATCAAAATTAATTCCCTTAATTGATGGATATTTGGATATAATCATTTTCAGATTTTGTCCACTTCCACCTCCAACATCAACCAATGTTGATATTCCATCAAATCCAGTGTATATTTCAAGCATTCTTTTCATCTCCGTTGCACATACATCAACCATTGACTTGTTAAATACTTGGTTCATTTTTTTATCTTGTCCCATGTATTCATACTTTGTCACTCCATGTACTTTCTTGAACAAATCAATGTCTTCATCAACCACTGCTTCCTTAAAATTCATCCTGAATAACAAAACAAGTATTTCTTTATACAAATTTATATAGAGTTATAAAATATTATAAAAGAACTTACCAAACTTGTAACAATGCAGGATAACATAGAAATGTAGTGAATGAAGCCAAGTAGCCTCTAGTTTCATCAGGGACAAGGTATTTTCCTACCGACGAAAGTCCATAGACAATCTCAGTGCTACCGTTGTGAGCAGTTTGATTTGTATAATACTTAATCATTATTCATGCATGGCTAGTTGTTAGCTTTCTCAATTACATATATAATATTAGAAAGGTTTAACCGACGTATCCATTTTATTTAAATAGTAGAAACAAGTTATTAAAATTCCTACTATTTCACATTTTTAAATATGTATATGATTTAAAATGCTATTAAAATAATATATGAATACCACGGAAAAGCAGACTGCTTTTACTAGAGACTTATATTCGCTAGTTTTCTAATTTGCTTTTCTATTGACTTATTGTTAGTTTGCTATCAGTGGTTTGTTTAAGTAGTTCATCGAAATTTTTAATAAGATGATATGAAATATTTTTCCTTTATATCAGTGGTTTGTTTAAGTAGTTCATCGAAATTTTTAATAATATGATATGATATATTTTTCCTTTATAGTTAAATTAAATTTTTGAATTATTTAACATCTAATATATATATATCATATATATTGTATTTGATTGGACCTGCCCAATTCCATGTGAGGCCTAATCCAATTATGTCCTTCAAAGTATGCTAGACGTTCTTCCCTCGACTGCGTCGGGCAACAACTACTCTCTGCGAGGAGACAGTCTCATCGCACATGGATGAACCCAGTTATTCTCAGGAAGATCACCACCAGTCAGGTACGATCAGTGACGCCGTCTATGGAAAACTTGTTTTCTCGTCTTCCATTCACACAAGACAAAAGCTAATCACACTCAATTGACTGTCATGGCTGATCAAACAGCAGAAAACAACCTAAATGTTCGTCTCGCCGACACCAACAACAACGTCGCCGACACTAACGCCTGCATCAACAACGCTGGTCCTACTGGCCACAATGCTGGCCCCACCATCGACGTGCTCGGCCCATCAGAATACAGAGACAGAGCAACCGCCTCGTCGTTATTGTTGTCCCGACCTGCTGGTCTTCATCTTCTTTCGGTAACTTAACTGCCTCCTACGCTGGAATTTCTCTCATTTGAGTCATTCTTGTATGTTATTCTTCCTCGGCATATTGTTTCTAGCTGATATGGTTTCATTCCTTATCAAGTGTGGTGACTGGAATACTGGTGGTGGTTGTCATTCGAACCGACATGCATTTCAGTACCGTCGCTAATGTCTTGCCACAACACAAATGTCCGCACGCAGGAAAGACAACCATGTATCTATTTACTATATCGGTCCAAAGTGTACATCCTCTATGCAGCGGCAAGACTGTAGTCATTGGTGCCTCCCTGGTGTTCCCGATTCATGGAACGAGATTCTTTATTCTCTATTTCTCAAGAAGACTTTTTTTGGATCACAATTCAACCAAAATTTATAAGTTTCACTATAAATAGCTTATACAGTTTACGTGGAATCACACATATACAAATCTTCATCAACTCTACTCAATCATTAGCGTATTGCATGAAGTTGGAAGTTAAATCCACATTATTTGCACTTCTGGATTATTTTAGTTTTTGTCTGAAATAGATGCATGGTCTAGGCTAACAATTAAATTTGATTGAGAATTGTGATTTTGCATTTGTTTAGGAAGTAGATCCTTATGCACCTGAAGAAGACGAAGACAATGACGTTGAAGACGGTGATGAAGATCAAGACGAGGCTGAACTTCTGTGAGAACTGATATTCAAAAGAAGAGAAAAACACCCCTGGAAATAGTATATAACGTTGAGATAGCCTTAGCAGTAGGATTGATGAGAAAAATTATGGTGATGTGTTGTGCTGCTATCTAGGCGTTGGCGAACGATTTTCCGAAAAATTGTAGAGATGTTCTGACATGTCATGCATTTTGCTGAAATTTCGATTTAGTGCGGGCGTGCGTTGGACTGGATCAAGGATTTGTTGTTGCAGCATGATTTGTATTCCTTCTACTGAGTTTTATATGTTTCTCTCTCGGTTGTTTGGGAATTTCTTTCGTCGAGTAAGAGTCTTTGTTGAACCGGTTCATTTTTCAATTCTACGGCAGATGAGGCAGGGGATAGTTTTCAAACTGAGTTTTTTATTTTGTAAGCTTTACTGCATGTTATTATGGTCTTTTATTAGGTAATTGAACATTACGAACTAACGTTAATGTAGTAAGTTATAGTTACATTTTATTGTTTTCTATTATGAACTAAGAACTTTCCAATTTGGTCATTGTTTGATTGAACAAAATTTATAGTATGATCATATATATGTTGGTTTCTGCGGTGTATTTATCAGATAAAGCTCAAAAATCATATTGCCGCTGAAGCTTGGTTTCTTCTCTAAATACTGATGGCACTATTATTTTAGATCAGGATCAATATTGTTGGCCATGTGGTCACATAATACAAAGATTTATTTAAAACTGTTACTGTTTTGCAAGAGGATAACGAGAGGGTGGTCAGACGAAAGTTGTCATACGGTAAAATTCTGTGTAAGTTAACAACCATATTCATTTTCAACATGATAGACAACTATAGCGACAAACATTTTGTATGGTGATTCGTGGGTCAATAACTAACACATGTTCCTAATTCAGGTGGTGCTTAAAGAAAATTGTTCACAACAGAATATGCTGAAGGAATTGTTTCACGTCAACTATCATTATTTGCTAGAGAAGAGTGTGTGAATTAAAGGAATATGATCCTTTTATGACTGCAAACCTGGCGGAAGGTTGCAGATATCTCTAGAATATACAGAAAGGGAATTTGATCATGTTAGAAATAATGGAGAGTCAGTTGGTTGGATCACATACGAGCTTATTGCAAGGTTTTTCGTACCTGATATTGTGAATGACTGGTGGTTTTTCGTACCTGGCCACTTGCTGCATTGTTTTCCACGAGGATTCAAGTTGTACTCAAAATGTATAGGTCCTAGAGATTTGTGACGAGCACATTGATTGATACTTTCCCATTGTTGTTGACAAAAGCCTATTCCATGCCTTTTGTCAATGTATGAAAAATGACTGACTAATTAGGAAAAGAATACAAGACAGATTTTACGCCCAATAGATTGTATCCAACACACAATTTGAAGTAGTTATTTAGAGTTTCAGATGTATGGTGAAATGTTAAACTTTGTTTGCTGCAGAACTAAATTTGTATAATTTGCACAAAATTGATGTTATTTGACCTATATACAAATTATCTTTGTGCCATAAATGATACACATGCTTTCGTGCCATTTTACTAAAAATAAACAAAAGATTAGCACCTTACAAAAAATAACTATATGAAAAATGCTAAAGCAAAAATTGACATCTTATTAAGGCTAATAGTAGGCAAATTTGTATTTGTATGAAATTTGTATGTTTTTGCTTCATTAAGTCAATTCAGGACATCAAATGTAGGAGCGCGGGTTCAAACTTGTGACATCCCGTCTTAATGTTAGCTGATTATCAATTTATAGTGAAATATTCTAACTGTCAATTTGTAAGTTAACTGATTTTTGACAAGTTATATTTTTTAATACCTAAAGTTTTGATGAATGCGGTTTCGTAGTCATATTTTAAAGTTTTTTGAAATTGCTTGATTCACAAGTCCTCATTTCAAGCAAAGTATGCTCAATACCACAAACTTCTAACCTTATTGTTAGATTCTTTTAAAAAAATTGGTTTTTGATTTGAACCAATAAGGTGTAATGACATTTTACATTTCAAAAAAAATTTAAAATAAGGTCATTTTTTCAAAGTTTTAGATTCAATGTCACCAAACGTCCGAAGTTGTCAGTTAGAAGGATAAATGGTTTTTTCTGTTTATTCTTGAAACTTTAAATGAAATGAAATGAGATAAATGATATTTTTGTTTATTCTTGAAACTTTAAATTAAATGAAATGACTCAAACTACAATTATGCCTAATTTATAATATTAACAGGAATATGAAGTTATTGATCAAAATATTGAATATTAACGGGAACATGAGGTTACTGATCAAAATATTGATATTAACGGCAATCTGAAGTTTACTAATCAAAATATTAAATATTAACGGGAACATAAAGTTATTGATAAAAATATTTAATATTAACGAGAACATGAAGTTACTGATAAAAATATTGAATATTAACGAGAATATAAAGTTGCTGATAAAAATATTAAATACTAACGGGAACATGGAGTTACTGATCAAAACATTGAATATTAACGGGACTATGAAGTTAATGATCAAAACATTAAATATTAACTAGAACATGAAGTTATTGATCAAAATATTGAATATTAACAAGAACATGAAGTTACTAATCAAAATATTTAGTATTAACAAAAATATCAAATTATTGATCAAAATATTGAACATTAACAGAAATATGAAGTTACTGATCAAATTATTAAATATTAACGGAAACATGAAATTACTGATCAAAATATTGAATATTTATAGAACAATTTTACTATTGGCTTAAATATTTTTTTACAACAATTTCAAAACAAAAATAATATTTATATAAAAAAATATATTATCCATTCAAATTTTTTTATATATTGAAAGAATTATATGCACTCATTTATAAATTTTTTTAAAATTATTTTATTTTTATTATATTTTGAGAATAAATACACGTAGTATACCTATATCGTGTGAACGCACAGATATCCTACTAGTTTATATAAATATCACTTTATTTAAAAGTAAAAAGAATTTAAATATATTTTTAAAAAGTTATTTTAATATTATAATATTTCAGAAATCACAATTGGTAACAGTAAAATCTGGTGTAGTGTATGTGTTTAGTATATAAATATCATTTTTGTTCATATTATTATATTATGTCTATGTGCTTCAAATATTATTTATAAAAATTTAATTTAAAAAAAAAATCATTTTCTTCTTGTTTTAAAAGTACATTATTTTAAAATTAGCAAGTAACAAGCAATAGTATAAAATTGTAAAGGGTAAATTAGTTATGGTTCAAACTTATGTTCGAATGTTTGAAAGTATCAAGGTTAGTTTTCCTTTCTCTTGATTTTTGATTTTTTTATTGTTGCTAGTTTGCATTTGCTATTGGCTTTGTTTTGCTTTTTTTTTTTTGGTTACAAAGGCAGTTTGCTTTAACTAGCGACTATATTTGCTAGTTTTCTAATTTGCTTTTGCTATTGACTTATTGCTAGTTTGCTATCAGTAGTTTGTTTAAGTAGGTCATTGAAATTTTTATTAAGATGATATGATATATTTTTACTTTATTGTAAAATTAAATTTTTGAATTATTTACATTTAAATATTATATAATATAATTGAACTTTTGAATTATTTACATTTAAATATTATATAATATAAAGTCACCAATATTTGTCACAATATCATTGGATCATTCCATAATTTTTTCAGCATTTAAAAATGTGTAAAAGTATTTTTAAACATTTTAAACAAATCAAATAAGTACAAAATTCATAAAAAATATCAACAAACAAAATTAAAATGGTAAAAAAATAAAAATCAGAAAAAGAATAATCAAAAATAATTTTCATATCTTTTTGGACTAAAAATGAATTTTCTATGATTTTTTGAAGTTTAAAACATTAAAAATATAAAAATCACAAAAAGAAAATAAAATAAAAAGATGTGGACCATTAGATGAGAGTCAAAACGCGTTAGTAATCAAATCCAAGGGATCTGGCGCGCTGTGCATATCATGGTCTTTAATGAATAATGTACAAAATCATTAGATAAATCAGAATTTGAAAATAACAAATGTCACGCTTTCATTGGTTAGAAGATAACACGTTGGTCGTCTTCAACCTTCAGCCCTCACGAATTGCAGGTCTCTCAAACTGTAAAATCAAAAGCTCAGACCTATGCCATTCACTTAGTCTCTTCAAGACGAAGACAACCACACCCTCGCGACAAATTTATATAAACTGTAACTCAAGCAATTTGGAAAGAAAGTTTTGAAAAGGGATTTGAAAATTCATGGTCAAAATGTGCTTCCAGATGAAAGTAAATGTTGCGACTAGAACCAGGGCAATGAGAGCAACACAATGATACCAAAGTTTTGGAGAATTGATGAAGGGATCTACCTATTGGAGTTGAGTTGCAGAGCTCTGAAACTGGACTTCTATGGAACAATGTAGGGCACGATTCTTGAATGTAATTATATGGTTAGCTTCAGAGAAGATCAAGGAAGGTGAATTGATGAAAAAAATGGATTGAAAAGGGCTTGAGAATAGGATTTGAAGTAGCTGAATTCTGAGTTGTGAAGCAAGTTTGGCAGGGTGATTCTGGCTATCTAAGCTTGGGAAATTGAATGGGGGATGACCCTATATTTATAGGGAATCAAATGGAATGTTCAAGCGTGTGAAATGATGCAAATTGGAGGGAAATCGTGTGAACCTAATGCACGAGCAAAGTGTGATATGATTTGCATCAAAACTCATCAAATCCTTGCGTTTCAAGGCTTTAATCCACTTTGGCAACTTGGTTAAACATGTTTAGATCACAAACGCGTGCTAATTTGATGTTTAAAGGCCAAAACATGGATTTCAAATTCTGACTTATGGTGAAACTTCAGTTCCAAGTTACCAAGTTCAATCCAATGGCATTTCCACCTCAGGGGGTCTTAGGGAAAAATTCTTGATGCTTTGGAAAGATGAGGTAACAATCTTTGCAATGGAAAAAAAATGGAATCAAATGGATGCTTGAGCTGAAAACTACATGGAGTCAAAGTTGAAGAAAAAGAGTTGACTTTCCATACTTAGAAATATTTTAAATTCTTCTTTAAAAATGACCTATAATCTCTTGCATCCAAGCATGGCCTTCCACTTAGAATTTGCTCTTGACCAAAAAAAGATGGAATGAAGTAGATCTCTTGAATGACATTTTTCAATTTGAACCACTCAAAATATCCAAAAATTGAGCAAGTTATGACTTGTTGAAGTTGGACAAAAATCATGAAATGACCTATAATATCATGCATTCTTAAGGCAACTTCCATCCATTTTCTTACTTTGCACATAAAAGAAGTCATGAAGTACACATCCTTAGGGTCATCATGAAAAAATAATGGGCTCAAGGTGATAAAAATTGACCAAGTTATGACCATTTGAAGTCACATATAAAAAATTGGGGATTCATCTAGATGACTTGTAATCTTTCTTCTTCATCAAGTTTTTTCCACATGAAAACTAATTGGAACTTTTGAAGTGATTTTTCGGTAACTCATTGAAGAGCATGATGTATTTGGAATCACTCAAAAATACCAAAAGATGAGCAAGATATACTCCTCTTTAGTCCAAAACCCTAGCCTCTAGATCAAGAGAATGCTTGGTGGAACTTTGCCAAGTTTGAACAAACTTTTTGTGATAATATTCTTCTTTTGTGAATAGAATTTGTTGAGGATGATGATGAGGACTCATGGCCACCAAAACTACTTCCATACCAACTTCAAAACAACTTCAATGGTGAGGTTTGAATCTCTCAAGCTTTTGACCAGGGCATGGAAATAAACTCATGAACCCAGAATGCAACTTGCTAAACCTCATTGCCTTTACCTACATTATTAACAAGTAAGACAAACCAATATTGTATTTTGTTAATTTAGAGAGAAAATAAAAGCAAAATATCCATGATCACCAAAGAAAACAAGTCAAGGTGCTTGGTAACTCCTCAAAGAGCAAGTCTAAAGATAGGGAGAAGAACCAAAAGCCCTAATGTGATTTTGTGGTGATTGAAACAATATGGTATGATGAAGGGATCTTAGGGAAAAAATTAGGGTGCTTCAATGTCTACTTCAGTGTCTTGCAACATGTCAAACTCTGCAAATCTTCTTGGGATGCTTCTGACTCCCTTTTGCCTCTGAACTGGACCTTCAGAACTTTGGACACCAGAACTTCCCCCTTCAGAAGGACTTGCTTCAAAAATTGGACTTTCTCCAGAACCTTGACTGTCTTCAAAGTATGGATCATCATCGGAGTCAGAGTCAGAATCATCTTCTCCGTCTGTATCTTCTTCAGAGTCAGAGCCTTTACCAGCTTCAAAAACATGTGTTTCTGACTTTTCTTCAAGAGTTCTCTCATTAGAGTCAGGATGAGACCTTTCCCAATTCCAAACTTCTGATTCCTTTACAATAACGTCTCTGCTGAACTCAACTTTGTTAGTTTATGGACAATAAAGTTTGTATGAACCTGTACTGTCGTACCCCACCAGCAACATCACTTTACTTCTATCATCCAACTTCTGCCTTCTGGCTTCTGGGACATGTTTGTAACATACAAAACCAAACACTTTCAGATGACTAACACTTTGCTTATCTCCAGTCCACTTCTGAATAAGAACTATTTCTTTCAATTTATTCGTTGGACATCTTTTGAGCACATAACATGCAGTTGCAACACCTTCTCCCCACAGAGTATGAGGAAGCTTCTTCTCTTTCAGCATGCTTCTCGCCATATTAAGCAAAGTACGGTTTATTCTTTCAGCAAGACCATTGTATTGAGGGGTATAGGGAGCAGTAACCTCATGCTCAATTCCATTCTCCTCACAGAATCTTCTGAATTCTGTGGAGTTATATTCACCACCACCATCAGTTCTAAGAATATTCAGAGTCTGGCCACTCTGATTCTCAACCTTCAGTCTGAACTTCTTGAATTCAGCAAACACCTCATGTTTAAACTTTATGAGAGATACCCATGTCATTTTGGTGAAATCATCAACAAATGACACAAAATATTTATTCCCTCCAGTTGATGCTACTGGAAAAGGACCGCACATATCAAAATGCACTACTCCCAAGGCATGTTTTGCTCTTGGAACTACTTCTGATGCAAATGGTAATATTGGTTGTTTCCCTTCCATGCACACCTTGCATGACTTTTCAGGCTTCAAGATTATAGGAATTCCATGTACCAGATTCTTTGATTTCAGATGTCCTAAGCTTCTGAAATTCAAATGACCAAATCTTTTGTGCCACATCTCACTCTCCTTGATAACACTTGTTGCACTAAGACATTCAGAGTCTGCAGTTCTAACATTCACCTTGAATGTTCTGTTCCTTCCCTGTTCTGACTCCATAATCAGCTTCTGATTACAGTCATACAGCTTCAGAAGATTGTCCTTTTATGGTAACTGAAAAACCTTTCTCAACCTGTTGTCCCACACTCATCAGATTGCTTTTCATGCCAGGTACATACCATACATTCTGGATCACTACTACCTTCCCATTGTTTAGAATGATTATGACATTTCCCATACCTTATGCATTGAGGTATTTATCATCAGCACATTTGATCTTTTTACTCTTCCCAGATTCAAAATCAACCAACCATTTCTTATTCCAGTAATATGGTTTGAACACCCTGTATCCATATACCACCATTCTAATGAATTCAGATCATCAGGTTCAGAAGCCAACAATAGCACAGGTTCATCATCTGACTCTCCTCTGGCTATATTTGCTTCTTCTGACTTCCTTTCTTTATTTGACCAACAATCTTTGTCATAGTGACCAAAGTTCTTGCAACAGTAACACTGGACATTCTTCTTGTCAGACTTCTCCTTTCCCTTCCGGACATTCTTCTGCCTATCAGAGTTTGAAGCTTCTGACCTTTGACCACCATTAGTTTTCTTTCTGGCTTCTGACTAAGTCTGCTTCTGATACTTCTTACCAGAAGTTACTTTAAGATCCTACTGCTCTACTTCCCTCTCAGAAGTTCTCGCAGTCATACGCAACTCATGCGCCTCTAGACTACTTTGTAGCTCTTCAACTCTCATGGTGCTTAGATCTTTGGAATGTTCAATAGCTACCACAATGTAATCAAACTGAGAAGTTAAAGATCTCAATATCTTCTCAATAATTATTTGTTCAGAAAGGGTTTCTCCATAAGATTTCATGTTGGGATTCTCATATTGCTTTCTCATATTGAGATTCTCAATATCTTCAATATGTTGTTCAGAAAGAGTTTCTCGTTATCCTTCATGTTGAGATTCTCATATTGATTTCTGAGAGACTGAAACTTCACCTTCTTCACTAATGCGTCACCACTGTAATATCTGACCAGTGTATCCCACGCAGCCTTTGCTTTTTCAGAATCAACAATCGTCTCAAGCACATTTGCATCCACACATTGATGGATGTAGAACAACGCCTTCTGATCCTTCTTCCTTAGCGTCTTATGTGTTATCTTATGTGCCTATGTTGCGTCTGCTTCTAATAGATCATAGCCATCGGTGACAAGATCTAACACATCTTGAGAACCAAATAACATGCGCATCTGGATCTTCCAACGGTTCCAGTTTTTGCCATCAAATACTTGAAGTTTGGAATGGACATCGCCGTCGTTTCCATTCATCTTCTACCTTGTGCAATTTACGCAGAAACTCAGAATCAGAATCAGTGTTTCCCAAATTTCCAGAATCAGAAACAACGATTATCACACATCACCTCACTGTTCTCTCGTGTTTCCCCTTTTCCCGTGGATTTTGAACTGGAGCTCTAGATACCAATTGTTGGTGCACAAAGAAGAGATGAAAGGCAAAAGAAATATATTTAACGATGGCTACAAAAATAAGGAATAATGATTTACAATGAATTACATTGAGCTACCTCACTAGGCTATTTATACACAAAATAAAATCATAAATATCCTCTAACAAGGATATAAAAAGATATTATAATATCTTCTAAAAAGATATTCCTAAAATATAAATTAAATCTAATAGTTATTGATAAAAATATTGATAACGAGAATATGAAGTTGCTGATAAAAATATTGAATATTAACGGGAACATGAAGTTATTGATCAAAATATTGAATATTAACGGGATCATGAAGTTAATGATTAAAACATTGAATATTAACTAGAACATGAAGTTACTGATCAAAATATTTAATATTAACGGGAACATGAAATTACTGATCAAAATATTTAATATTAACGAAAATATTAAATTATTGATCAAAATATTGAACATTAACATGAATATGAAGTTACTGATCAAAATATTTAATATTAACGGAAACATGAAATTACTGATCAAAATATTGAACATTAACATGAATATGAAGTTACTGATCAAATTATTGAATATTAACGGAAATATGAAATTACTGATCAAAATATTAAATATTTATAGAACAACTTTACTATTGGTTTAAATATTTTTTTACAACAACTCCAAAACAAAAATAATATTTATATAAAAAAACATATTAATCATTCAAATATTTTTATATATTAAAAGAATCATATGCACTGATTTATTATTATTTTTTAAAAATTATTTTATTTTTATTATATTTTGAGAACAAATACACGTACCATAACTGTACTAGTGCGAACGCACAAATATCCCACTAGTTTATATAAATATCACTTAATCTAAAAAAAAAATTTAAATATATTTTTAAAAAGTTATTTTAATATTATGATATTTCAGAATTGACTATTGATAACAGTAAAATCTGGTGTAGTGTATGCGTTTAGTATATAAATATCATTTTTGTTCATATTACTATATTATGTCTTTGCGCTTCAAATATTATTTATAGAAATTAATTTTTAAAAAAAATCATTTACTTCTTGTTTTAAAAGTACATTATTTTAAAATTAGCAAATTAGTTATGGTTCAAACTTATGTTCGAATGTTTGAAAGTATCAAGGTTAGTTTTCCTTTCTCTTGATTTTTAATTTTTTTATTATTGCTAGTTTGCATTTGCTATTGGCTTTGTTTTGCTTTTTTTTTTTTTGATTACAAAGGCAGTTTGCTTTAACTAGCGACTATATTTGCTAGTTTTCTAATTTTCTTTTGCTATTGACTTATTGCTAGTTTGCTATCAGTAGTTTGTTTAAGTAGGTCATTGAATTTTTTATTAAGATGATATGATATATTTTTACTTTATTGTAAAATTACATTTTTGAATTATTTACATTTAAATATTATATTATATAATTTATAGAGTTCATATTTTCTCTTAAAAAAATTCTATATATAACATCCTATTCTATATATAACATCCTATTTGTTTTCTGAAGAATAATAATTAAAATCAGATTAACTTTTAAAAGATTCATTAGGATGTTATATTCTTCAAAAACATACAAAAGATGCTCATAATTTATATAAGATGTATAACATAATTATGGATGAATCAAAAATAATAAATTATAATCTTTCACTTTAACTTTTATTAAACAGTAGAAAAGAATCATATTTAAAATTTAAATCATCATCATCCAAAAATAATTAAACATTTATTTAAGTAATAAGGAGTTCATATGACTCCAAAGAATTATTAAGTCAACAGAAATAACTAAACATTCATCTCCTCAGTGTTAAGTATCAGACCAATGACGTCAACTCGAATTTAAATAAAGAGCAGCCTCTTCCTATCGCTGAAGCCTCAGACTATTCCTGATTATCTGCATAATATCGTATAAAACATCGTTCCAACAAAAGGGTAAAATATCACAATAATATAAGAAAATATATAATAAGAAGTAGACAATAGTTATATTCATGCATAGTCACACATTCCACCTCTCAGAACTTCACACAACCAACAACAATCGTATAACATGGTAATTATACAAACACCTATCATCAACACATATCATCAAATTATCATGTAAAACATACATCAATCACACAACTCAAATATTATGCTAACGACAATGTAATGCGTTAAGATCGACTCACAGACTCCATGCATGTGGTACCATTCCTGAATAATTAAGTTCACTCACTCCTGATCCACGCCATCTAGGACCAAAGCCATCAATATCGTGAACAATTAGGTTCACATTGCTCCCGATCCACGCCATCTAAGACTAGAGCCACCAACAAGACTAAAGACCTCACCATGAATGCATGCGACATAATCATGCAACAATATACCATACATTGATATCCACATTAATCAATGTAACACTCCATTACAGGCTACCAGTTGTTCGCATATACAACATACAATCCAAAATACTCAAACAATACCATATAGTATCATCACACGTAATTTCATACACACATCTCAAACATAATAGACAATTTCATGTAGAAAGGCATGAGCCCCCAACAATTACTCAACCACTATATTCGAAAATATTTTTATATGATAGAAAATATTTTTAACTTTCCATGGATTCAAACGACGTGTGAAAAGGACACCCGAATCAAAAGTTATGGACTTTTATAGTTTTCAGAAAGTGTTGTTCAGACCGCATCGCCTGATGCTCGCCCGGTGGCGTAGAGGCGACAGGCTCGCCCCGTGCTCGCCCAACGAAGCTAAGGCTCTTCGCTTAAAAACCAGGAGCACCAAATTTCTTCCCTTTCCCTCACCAGTTGTCTCGCCCGATGCTGCTTGGGCGAAGACTTTCACCCGGCGCTGGCTTCCTGACAGCAACATTGCTGTTGCGATTCCTGCATAGTTCCTCCTCAATTTTCCATACGATTTCATTTTCATTCAGTCCAAAATACTTTAAAATTCACCATACTATCACAGATCAATAACAACACATCAACATACATGTCATACACATCAAATCATGGTATCTCAATATTATATTTTTATCCATTTCATCACCAAATCATCATATTATCACATGGATTCAATCACACAAAACAATTCCATGAACAAGAACACACAACAACTATGGCAGTCATAAATGTAACGCCTGATATTTAATTAATTATTTAATTAAATATTTTCGAATATTTTTCCGATTAAATTTTTGAAGTTGTGAAATGTTGATTTAAGTTGTGTCGTTTTTATTTGAATTAATTTATTTAATTAAGTCATAGGGTTAGGGATTAAATAAATAATAACAGTATAATAGTTAGGGATTAAATATTTGAGTTTATTTAGCTGATTTAAGTTATTTTTAATTTCGATAGAGTTGTTACAATTGTCATTTGAGTTGTCAATAGGGTTGTTAGAGTTGTCATTAGTGTTGTTAAAATTATCAATAGAGTTGTTTTAAGTTATTAAAAGTCACTTTTTATTTGTTTTGCATAATTCTGACATGTTTAGAGTTGTCAGTAGGATAAGTTGGAGTTTCTAAATAATAATACATCTTTGTTAAATTATGGTTTATTATTAGTATGAAAATTTGTTTTAGTCAAAGAAGTAAGTGACCACAAAATTACTTAAGCTTAAATAGACCACCAAGTAGTACATCTAGCATATAAAATAAAGTAGTATATATAATTAGCAGAATAGTGGAATTAAAGGTAGCATGTATATCTAGTAGAAATAATGAACTATCAGGTAGCAGAAAGTAATTCAATAGCAGAAAGTGGTAATAGCAGAAGCAATAACATTATTTAGCAGGATCGTTTTAGTAATAGATTGGTTTTATGTAGCAGAAATATTGAATAGCAGTCTAGTAACTTTTGAAAAAAAACAATATCAACAGTATAGACTATTCAATAGCGGTGTAGTATTAATTTAATTGAGTCGTAATAAGAAATTTAGTATAAAGTAGAAATAATAGAACTTTTTGGCCGATAATTAATTAACCAGTTTTAGTCGAAAATAGTCTGAATAATTACGCGGTTTATTTGTAGTAATTTTTTGTTGATTCATTGGGTGGTGTTTTGGTTGAAAAATGTGAAATTACAGGTGAAGTTATATTTTGTTGAATTGCCTCTATTTATAGACAAAATATAAGTTGTAGGCATATGGCTGATGCTGATTTGTTGTTGCGTTGCTATGTAACTATTATTGTCGTTATTCTGACATTCATATTGTGTCGCATACATAACATATCAAGTTGGAGTTGATGTTCGGTAAGTTGGCCTGGATTGACAAATTAAGTTGAAGGCTTATGCCTTGTTGACGCCTCTATTAATTAGCGGATTTTTAAGCTCAGAGTTTTGCTCCATTGGTACCACATGCACGTGCATTGTAACGAGTTGTATTATGTGTTGCATAATTAAGTTATTGTGTTATTGACTTGTGATGATTGATGTTGGTTGAAAGTTGTGAATGATGATTTTATATAATCTGATCTAATATATTATTTATCATACACTCAATTATATGGTTCGATATCTCACCCCTTTTGTTTGAATGTTGTCCTCTGTTGGTAACGTGCAGGTAATCAAGAAGGATTGTTGTTACCTTTGTTAGTCTGAGTCGGTGTTGTCGCTCTGATACGTAGCATTCGGGGGAACGAGCGCATGTTTTCTTTCTTGTTGATTTTCATTATGTTGCTGAATTTTTAAGTTATTTTCATTAAAGACTTGTTGTCTTAAAGTTGTTTTGAGTTGGACAAGATGTTATGGTGTTTTCAGTTGAATTTTGTGAATCCGCTACTTAGTAATGAAAGTTGTTTTATTTTTAAAGACTCAGCAGGTTGTTATCGCTTCGCCCGAAATATTGTGTTATGTAACCGATTTACAGGTGATTGTTTGTCGTTGTTTTAAGTTGAAAGTGCAACATTCCATATGTTGTTGGAAATTTTGAAACTCTGATTTTATATAATTCGTTGGATAGAGATGGGATGTTACAATAAACCCTAACATACCCATCATTATACGATACTCTTATAAAGTTGGAATCCCACCCTTACCTTAGATTGATGGTACCCAAGTTTCAACAATGGATTTCTCTTGACCTAGCTCTTTCTCACCTTCGTGCTTCTACTTCTCTCAAAGTACGATTGTTCCAGTTGATACGATTCAACTCTCTATTCTTCCCTTTTTACTAGATTAGCATTTAGACCCCTAATATGACATTCCTTCCTTACTCCCACCAAACCTCATGACAATTATCATCTTGCCTATACCTTTTCTACACATTTTATTTTATTTATTTAATAAATAAATTCTAAACAATTATTCTTAAATCCAAATAATTCTAACTAAATTATTTAAATTAAAAACAATTTTTACTAATATTTTAATCTGACATTATCTCCCACATATCAACATCAAACCACCTATTACGTCATATAATTCACAAACAACCACTCAAATAATAAATATAATATTCGGGACATTATAGGGTTGGTTAAAGGGATGAGGAAGTATCAAAGCTATTCTGGAGGAATTTACAGTTACACAAGAGTATTTTGAAACATAAATCCAAGGTTAAATGGATAAAAGAAGGGGGACTCTAATTCCATATTTTTTTCAAACACATCTCTAAAAGCAAGAACGATGAGGAATTAGTTGGTAAGCGTTAATACAGATCTTGATAGAACTCAGAGTGTAACCGGAGTGAAGGAGGAAGTGAGAAGGTTCTTCGAAGTACAGTTTAAAGAAATAGAGATAGCACGTCCTTGTTGGATGGTGTCAATTTTGATCAATTGTCGGAGGAGGAGGTTTGGCATATAAAAGAGGTTTTTACAATGGAATAGATTAAATGTGTAGTGTGGGAATGTGATGGAGATATATGTCCAGGGCCTGACGGCTTCAACTTCAATTTTCTTAGAAATTGCTGGAATTCCATATCTACCGATGTTTTTAACTTCATTAGGGATTTCGTATTAAAGTCAATCGACCTAAATCAATTTCAGTGTCCTTCATCAGTCTTATACCATAGGTAGACAACCCCAGTTGTTGGGTGAATATAGACCAATAAGTTTGGTTGGAAGCTTATATAAAATCATTGCAAATCTCCTGGCGAATAGGTTCACTAATACAAAAAGTACTTTTCATAACGCCACCAAATTTATTTCACCACGATCAAAAGATTCACCGTGGTAGAATCTATTCAAATAGGCACTTTCATTTTTTATATTTTATTAAAAGACATACAACAACAGTTGTTTGATACAACACTTGTTGTATGTAATGCATGGTCATGAATTCGAATCTTATTGTTGTTGTTGTTGTTCTACTGCTGTATTTTTTATATTTTATTAAAAGGCAAACAACAATGACATAGTTGAGTCGCATTACATAAATGAGTTATATATATGTTATATGTTTTATGTTTGATTGTTGAATTGGGTGTGAGAATGTCACTATAACAAATAATCCTTTTCATGACGAAGCTTTCACATCATCTAGAAAAAAAAAACGAAGTTTCATTCCAAGGCGTGCCATATTTTTTATTTTTTATTTAAAAAACAACTTGTTCCCTCAGTTATTTTAAAAACCAAGGTAATATACCATTTCAGACATACTTCGAATGTCAGCTACTGCCTTTATGTTTGTATTAGTTTACAAGTGTAAAAATAAATAATCTAACCCTTCGATTTCTTTGATAACCCGAGAAATAAAATGATCATATTTTATTATAAAAGCATTCTTGGAACATATTTCAACCTAATACTAACTTATAGTTTCACAACACACAATCAAAACAAATGCTCTTAAATTGCATACACAAAATAGTACATAACACCGAAAATAGAAATTTCAACAAGTAGATAACAATAACAAGATTGACCTCATAAAGAGGAGTTTAGGTTTTATTTTAAAACTCAAAGATAGTGTTGTAATTGCTTCATTTGTAAAGTTCAATGACTCCTAAACAAGAGAAAGCACGGCAAGCAACATGGAATTTGGAAAATCCAGAGAGTTTTCCCAAATTCAGATATTGTTTCTCAGTTCTTTCCCTTCCACCAACAGTGATAAACATGAGATTGTCAAGAGTTGAAACAAGTTTTGATTCTTGAGTTGATGTTGGTTGTTCTGGCAATATGAATTCCACAAGAATGACTTTCCCATTTGGTGACAATGCTTTGTGACAAATGGTTAAAAATTGAATGCATTTATGATCAGACCAATTATGACATACAGCTTTTAGTATGATGGCATCACCTTGTGGAACACTTTGAAACATATCTCCTCCAACATGGTGAATACCTGGAATTGGTGGTGCATTTTCAATAACCTGTGGCAGATCAAAATTAATTCCCTTAATTGATGGATATTTGGATATAATCATTTTCAGATTTTGTCCACTTCCACCTCCAACATCAACCAATGTTGATATTCCATCAAATCCAGTGTATATTTCAAGCATTCTTTTCATCTCCGTTGCACATACATCAACCATTGACTTGTTAAATACTTGGTTCATTTTTTTATCTTGTCCCATGTATTCATACTTTGTCACTCCATGTACTTTCTTGAACAAATCAATGTCTTCATCAACCACTGCTTCCTTAAAATTCATCCTGAATAACAAAACAAGTATTTCTTTATACAAATTTATATAGAGTTATAAAATATTATAAAAGAACTTACCAAACTTGTAACAATGCAGGATAACATAGAAATGTAGTGAATGAAGCCAAGTAGCCTCTAGTTTCATCAGGGACAAGGTATTTTCCTACCGACGAAAGTCCATAGACAATCTCAGTGCTACCGTTGTGAGCAGTTCGAGTAGAGGAAGTGAGAAGGGAATAGCTAGTGAGCAAACGCAACATTCGGTCGAGCCTATTAGACAAGTCGGAGTGTTGGGTTGATGATGGGAGATGAGAAGCAATTTGTGATGGGGAGATGAAAGCACCAGGGGGTGTTGCATTAGAAATAATCTCAAATAAATTGAGATGAACAGCAGCATTTAAGACAGCAGGATAAACAAGATTAGTGGTAAGTACCATTGCTGAAAGGCAAGCACTGTCTTCAGAGGAGACATTGCTTTTGTTATCTTCCTCTTTAGTAAAGTTGGTATCTCCCATTTTCTTTTGATAATAGTACTATTGTTGTTCTTGTGTTTGCATGGTTTCATAGTGTGCTATGTATCGCTATTTATAGGCAAAATAAAAGACTTTGTGGTAGCTAGCTTCCAGGATTTATATCTACTCCTTAATTATACTTGGTTGTGTTATGTCACAGGTAACGACGCTCCCTGTTTTCTTTTGTACTTAACTTTTTTATTTGTATAATACTTAATCATTATTCATGCATGGCTAGTTGTTAGCTTTCTCAATTACATATATAATATTCTTTCTTGTAGTTCCCATTTACCTTAGTCTTAATCCTTTAGTAAATGCTAAAAAAATTTAATAGTAAAACAACTCTAATTAATAAAATATAAAATTTGGTTCATAAAATTAATCATACAATCTATAATATAAGAAAAGTCATTCTACTCAAAATTTTTATTTTGTCCTTTTGTTCCAAAAACACAACACGTGGATAGCATATTTGGGGTTCCAATTTCATATGTTCCAAATGTCTATCCTGATTTTTTTTAGGATTGAGCCTCTGAAGTTCTTCTCCTACCATCAAGGTCTAAGGTCCAATCAACATCATATATTGCTCTTAAGAATGAAGTATAGGATTGAGGGACACAATGATCAAAAGTGTCTTTAAGGTACTTAAGAATTATGTTGTTACATCTGATTGACGTCATTTTAGTAGAAAATATGGGGAGTAAGATGTCATAACATTGTGCAAGACATTTTGTTTTTATGAGCTCAAACCTAGAAGAAAGATGTGGAGCACAATCTTCCACAAATTGTGAGACATTCTGTCTTGCCTAGAAGTCAGTCTATGCTGAGTAAATCTTGCGCCTGATTAAATTTTGTTTTCAATCTTGTTTGTTTGTTTTATGCTCTTTTTGGAAAATGGAAAGTTTTCTAAAAATATCAATTTTGAAGATTTATCAAATCAAAGATTACAAATCAACTTAATGAAGATTAACTTCTTGCGCTTATGGATTTACTTTTGCCATACGAAATGATACAAACCCTAATGGGCCATGCAAATGGATTCTATTGTTATTTAAATAGGGGTTCTCCATGTCAGACTTAGACCCCTTAGAAACAAGCAATGTATGTTTTAGTTGTGTTAAGTCTTTTGTTTTGTTTTTAAGTTTTGTTGTTAAACTATGCAGTGTTAAACTCTATAGTCTTTTGTTTTGTATTGTCCAGGAAGTAACTTAAGGACTCACTCTTGACATTGATGACGTGTAATTCCGTTAGTCAAAGGAGATGTTCATCCACTATCTCCTAAAGGATAAATTGTTAATAACTTCCCTTGATCAAGAGGAAGCACTTGTCGCCACTCAGGATTACCCAAACCCTAGATCCAAAAGGCCTTTATAAATAAACATTCACTAAAAGAAGAAAGAACGTATCATAACTCATAGTGATCACACCCCTTATACATTTATACCTAAGCACACCGTTCATCCACAAAGCCTCTCACCTCACATGAGTAGAACTCCTAAAACCATCGTAAAACATTACTGGACAAGACCTCTCGCCGTCTTCAACAAGTCCTAACAACCATACAACATTAAAACCTACTAAGGCCTCTAAGTCCCCACACCCTTACTAGAGGAACACCTACACCCATACTTTTTGGCCAATATAGTGGCACCCTGGTAAAAATAACCTCGGTCACACCCTCTTCACCATCATTACCTCGCTTGTTGTTATCCTTCACTCTTACACCTAGCAACTTTCATCCGTGTTCTATTTCACACTATTGTAGATCTAAAAATTTTCAAGTTTGGTTCACACGATTGTGACTCTTTTTCACACGTATGATGAGCTCAATGTTTCTCCTATAAATAGGGCACCTTCTGCACTAAAAACCAACATAAAAAGCCAAAAAAAAAACTCTGTCATACTTGAACACGAAAACCTTCAAACACAAGGAGTTTGTTTTCTCCTTGTCTCTTATTTTCAACCTTGTTTCTTCACCCAGAACTCTTCATCGTAACCTTCAGAAGCTGTGTGAACCTTTATAGAAGCTTGTTGTGCCTTACAACTCTCAAACGGATCCACTATTTTCAAGTTTTGAAGCTTATTTGGGAAAGGTAGATACAAGTAATTTCTCAACCAAAACAAGTAACCACATTGTTCAATACACTGCACTGATCATTAATCCTCATGCACCTCTGATTTATTATTTATGTTTGTCATTTAATTTCATTTTAAAGCTCGTTAGGGTTTCTATTTGTTTATGCAAATTCTTCTTGCTCAGATCAAATAAATTGATCTAAAACAAGAAGACATGGACGATGATGTGTGATGAAGCTAAAACGTTCATGGTTTAAGCTTAAAATCACGAGTTCATGACCTGATAAACCCTTGGCTAGAGGTTGAAGACGATTTATTTCGCGCATTCTGGAGCGAACAATTCAAATTCAACGAGTGACGAAGCGCCACATAGCATAGCTATTGTTTATGGTTCCCAAGTTTTAACAATGGCTTTCTCTTGACCTAGCTCTTTCTCACCTTTGTGCTTATACTTCTCTCAAAGTACGATTGTTCCAGTTGATACGATTCAACTCTCTGTTCTTGACTTTTTACTAGATTAGCCTTTAGACCCCTAAGATGACATTCCTTCCTTTCCTCCACCAAACTTCATGACAATTACCATCTTTCCCCTACCATTTCTACACATTTTATTCTATTTATTTAATAAATAAATTCTAAACAATTATTCTTAAATCGAAATAATTATAACTAAATTATTTAAATTAAAAACAATTCTTACTATTATTTTAATTTGACACTACCCCCCACATATCAACATCAAATCACCTATTGCATCATATGATTCACAAACAACCACTCAAATAATAAATATAATATTTGAGACATTATAGGGTTGGTTAAAGGGATGGGTGTAGCAACTGGTTTTTTAATCAGAGCCGCCACTTTTAGTTTTTATCCTAGGGAAGAGAATCTAACAGAAAACCCTAATTCACAGACAGAGATTCTAGGTTTTGGAATTCTTTAGACGAAAGGAAGGTGTTAGGTACCTTTCATTTACCTTGTTCAAAAGGATATTAGGTTTTAGGTTTGAGTTGGGGAAACATGATTTAAATTTTGTTAGGGGAAGGGTTTAAATTTTTTATAGGGGGACTCGTTACGATTTTTGATCGTATGCCTACGTATCCTCTTAAGAGGAATCAGAGTCCCAATTCATAGTTCATATGGGTTGGTGTTTTTTAGGGGTTGCAAACGTATTTTGAATCACCTCGCATTTTGGCCGGGAGTAGTGATTGTGGATATTTTGACTAAATGCGCGGTAAGTCAAAATCTGTTTGAAACCCTTTTGGAAAAACAGTTGATTGGCTTAGTTTATTGCGAAAAACAGTTTGTTGTTTGTTGAATGTTTTTTTTAAATGTATTATAATTACAAAAAGAATCTTGTTAATGCATGATTAAAAATATTTAATGCAATAATAAATAAAATAATATATGTATAAGTTTGAACAAAAATAGTTTATTTATGATAATATAAATAATATCTATATGTAATAAATAATAATGATATATAAAAATGTATAAAATATTAATATAATTTAATATTACAAAAAATAATAATAATTATAAATTAAATAAATAATATATAAAAAGAATATAGAATTATATAAAAAAGTATAAAAAATAATTAATTTCAGGGGGAGGGGGTGTTTTCAGTTATGGAGTACATAAGTGGGGGTGCTAAAAGCAGAACTGGGCTAGGCCCAAATATGAATTCAGACAGGGGAGGTGTGGTTTGTTTTGTGATTCAGTAATTAAATGAAAGGGGGTATTAAAAGTAGCGGGCTAGGCCTAACATCACAGTTTGGAGAGGGCCAGTGAGATTGGATGAGGCGAGGTGCATACTAGTTACCATATAGACTTGGCCTAGCGGCCGTCTGATTGAAATCACGCGGAGGATAACGAGGGTGTATGATAATTAGTATGTACATGTGCGCATGGGATTGCTACGGAATATTAATAATGTTTTACATTTTTGTTTTAATTTTTCATGTTACAGCAATATCTCTTCCTCCCTCTTTCGCGATAGCCACCAACCATTTCCTCTTCTTCTTACCAAACCCTAACACCACATCCCCCTAGCGATGCTCCCTTTCGCCCACAAACCCCTTTAGTCATAAATCAAGCGAACAACAACAAAACAATGAAATTGAATTGGTTTACCCCTTTCCGCTTCTAGCTTATGCATTCTTCAAATTTCCGTCTAGCTAATACTTCTTCTCCTTCTGGCTTGTAGATTCTGACAATTTAGAATGGAGGCGGCAATGAGATGGTGGTGGAGAGGTTGGAGATGATGATGTACGACAGTGACTGGGCTAGCGGCAGCGGTGGTAACGGCTAGGGTTCCAGATATTGGAACCCCAGTTGCTTTATTGTTCTTCAC
Organism: Vicia faba; assembly: GCA_948472305.1. NCBI lineage: Eukaryota > Viridiplantae > Streptophyta > Magnoliopsida > Fabales > Fabaceae > Vicia > Vicia faba. Next base: position 209,671 of record CATIWC010001350.1, read on the forward strand.
CTTCTATGATGTATAGAGAATCTTCCTGATTCAAGCCTTTTTCTTCCTTTGCCGTATTTTTGACTTTATCCCCCCCTTCGAGCTTCTTCTGTTTTTTGTATTTATAGTGGTTTTGATTTAGGGTTTTTAGAAATTTGTTAGAGTTAGATTTAGGCAGAAATTGGGGATATTAGAGATTATTATAATTGATTTTGTATTGAATTTGTAGAGATTTTTAGATTCGTAATTTTCTGGATTATGATTCTGTACATTATTTTGTTAGTAGAAAGATTTGATTCATTCTATTCTTGCTGTGAGATTTGATTTGATTTTTGTTTTGGAGATTTGATTGTTTTTGTAATAAGATTTGATGTATATTTGACTTTTTGCAATGATCTCTACAGTACCTGGTTACTGCAAAAACAATGCGCTAATTCAGTGATGATTTGAACAGTTGTTGTTATTATACTTGGGCTAGCGCTAATTTTCCATCCGGCCCAATATTCCTTTTTGCAGCAAAACAACTTTTTTTAGTTCAATATTTTATCTATGGGCCTACGTATTTGGGCCTGCTCATTATTGTTTTATACAGCAACAAAAACAATTGTTTTTTTAATTCAATTGAGCCTAAATGACCATTCTGTAACCCTCAAACTATTAACTAATTTTTATACAAGTCTAAATTATAATAAAACTCCTAACAAAATTTTAACAGTAAAACTTAAATATATTTTTTTTCTCTTTTCTAAACAGTCATCCAACTTCTTAACATAATGGGCCTCGCACTCAACAAACAAAACTAAAAACCCAAATTATCAGTAAAACGTTTTAGCTTTCTTAAAAAATATATATTGTTTATTTATTTATAATAACAACAAACATTTTCTTTTAATAATTATATCCTTTTTCCTATTTGAAACAAAAAACTACAATTTTAATAATAACATTTTCTTTTCAACCATCTGATGGGCCTTATATTGATAAACACACCCCTTTTCAACATTAATCTCTAAATGGTTTTAACAAAAGCTTAATTGTTATTGAAGTGTTTTTTTTTAAATTAAAACTTAATTATTATTTGCATAATTTTTCCATTTTCGAATCGCATGGGCCATAGACCAACATGCCCTACGAATAGGCTTACAGATACATGAGTCTTTCTGATTTAAAAAGCCCCACTTTCCTGAATTAAAATACACCCCCTAGTCTTGGATAAAGATGGGCCATCAGATATTGCTGTATCACCTTTAATTAAATATTTCTTCTATTTAAATTTTGAAAAATAAAATCATCGAGGTATGACAAATTTGGGGTACGACAGCTGCCCCTATTCAATTATCTTCCAATCGAATAGCGTGAGAATACACGAGTCTTGCACATTTTGATTGGGAGTTTATTGAATACTTGGAATACCCCAAAATTTGTTCGACGAACATAAGGTTACATTGTTATAGCATACCCTTACGAGTCTTGAGAAAGTAGGAAAAGTTGATGATATATCGCTTACCAGGGTTTGATGATGAGGCAGATAGTCTTGAGCTTAAGAGCACAATATTGTATGTCTTGGTTTAGCTTTAGCTTGTTCATCCATTTGGGGGGATGAACAACACTTCATGGTGCATGGCTGCTTAAAGACCGAGGCCATGGGTTATGCTCACCGATCGTTGCGTGAAGTCTGAAGCGATAGGCTAGATTTTGGTTTTCGAGCATCGCTACATGAAGTCTGAAGCGATGATCTGTGTTGCGGAATAAGGGAACGCACTGCTGCCTGAAGACTTAGGCAATGAGTTAGGTTCACAAATAGTTGCGTGAAGTCTGAGGCGATATGCTAGATTTTGTATTTTTCGAGCATCGCTGCATGAAGTCTGAGGCGATGATCTATGTCGTGGAATAAGGGAACGCACTATTGCATGAAGACTTAGGCAATGGGTTAGGTTCGCAAATCACTGCGTGAAGTCTGAGGCGATTGGCTAGATTTTGTTTTCGAGCATCGTTGCATGAAGTCTGAGGCGATGATATGTGTTGCAGAATAAGGGAACACATTGCTGCATGAATTCTTAGGAAATGGGTTAGGCTCGTAAATCACTGTGTGAAGTCTAAGGCGATAAGCTAAATTTGGTTTTTGAACATCGCTGCATGAAGTCTTAGGCGATGGTCTGTGTCGTGGAATAAGGGAATGCACTGGTGCATGAAGACTTAGGCAATGGGTTAGATTCGCAAATTACTACGTGAAGTCTGAGGCGATAAGCTAGATTTTTATTTTGGAGCATCGCTGCATGAAGTCTGAGGCGATGATCTGTGTCACAGAATAAGGGAATACACTGTTGCATGAAGACTTAGGCAATGGTTAGGTTCGCAAATTGCTGCGTGAAGTCTGAGGCGATAAGCTAGATTTTGGTTTTCGAGCATCGTTGCATGAAGTCTGAGGTGATGATCTGTGTCGCAAAATAAGGGAACGCACTGCTGCATGAAGACTTAGGCAATGGGTTAGGTTCGCAAATCGTTGCGTGAAGTATGGGGTGATAAGCTAAATTTGGTTTTCGAACATCGCTGCATGAAGTCTTAGGTGATGGTCTGTGTCACAGAATAAAGAAACACATTGCTGCGTGAAGTCTTAGGCAATGGGATTGGTTCACAAATCGTTGGTTTAAGTCTGAGGCAATAAGCTAAATTTTGTTTTCCAACATCGCTGCATGAAGTCTTAGGCAATGGCATGTTTCGTGGAATAAGGGAACACACTGCTGCATGAAGACTTAGGCAATGGGCTGAACGTGTCACGGCATGAAGACTTAGGTGACAGGCTGAATCGTAGGAGAAGTGTTTTGTTGGTTGACCCTTAGATAGCTAAATCGAGGGTGAGACTGTTTGTTTGCTGTGTGATATAGGCGTATGCTTCCTGATACTAAGATGGAACCCTGAGTGTGTGTGTTGAATGTTTGTATATGTATGCAAAATGTGTGATGTTTGACATTGATATGGAACCCTGAATATATGTGTATTGTATGCAAAAATGTATAGTGTATGTATGCTTTGGATATGAAAAATGTATGTATAAAATGTGTGTAAGATGCGCGTATGCCTTGAAATGTTATGAAGACTATTTCTGGCATTCTCTCCTTTAAACCATTGGCTTAGAGTTACCAATCCCCTGGCGTTGTATGTTGAGTCGTCGTAGCTTTGTTGAATTTGAATGCAATGAACAATGTTAGAAAAATTTTGAACATTGATTTTTGTATTGTAAGTGCAGGTGTAGACGTAGACGTATGTATTGGCATATGCGTAGATTCGTATGTTGTAAGCGCAGGCGTAAGTGTAGACGTATGTATTGCCATATGTGTAGACTTTTATGTTGTAAGCGCGGGCGTAGATGTGGACATGTGTATAGAATTTGTATTGTAGACGCAGGAGTAGACATGTGCGTGGATGTAGACGTGGATTTTCTTTCGATATTTTTCTAACGAAAATTTTTTTTTCGATGTTTTATCAAAAGCTTTTATTTCCTAATTTCCCCGAAATGATTTTAAGACAATATTCACAAGTAATAATCGTAGTATTTTGTAAACAAGTCAGAGAAAAGAAAAACACAATTTGAAAGATGCAAAGAAAGCAAGTGTTTTGTTGATATGCCTCTGAATAGGCGAGAGTATAAGATGCAATTCCTAGAAAGAGGTAATTACAAAAAAAATTAAAACTATAAATGGCAATGAAAAATGATAAATGCTGCTGCTGTTCCCCAATATCCTTTTAATGGCTCTTATCTCCTTTATTTCTGAGTCGTATGATTTAGATCTATCTCTCTCTTCGTGGTTCGTAGTCGGAGTTTTAGATCGCATTCGTTTTGTTCTTTATTTCTTTTTTAATGATCCCTAATTTTTGCCTGGATTGCCCTATCGGGTTTTCAATCCACCAGGATAATTTTTTGTTATATGCCCCTAATTTTTGCCTGGATCTCCCTTTAGGGTTTTTGATCCACCAGGATGCTCCTTTTTGCCTAAGTCTCCTATTTGAGGTTCGGGCTTAGCGAGCTTCTTATACATAGTATTTTTTGAATGCGTCTGAATTTTCCGGATGCGGTAGTTCTTCCCCATCCATTGTTGTGGGGATAAGACCACCACCGGAGAATGTTGTTTTGACTATGTATGGACCTTCATAGTTGGGTGTCCATTTACCGCGTAAGTCGAAGCAAGGTAGAAGAATCTTCAGAAGTACTAGACCATGTTGTGGTTCATCTTGTGTAGTACACCGTCACCCAGAAAGAATTTCGAGGCTAATTTCCGTAGAATTCGTTTGTCGATGCTGGAGGCATGTTCTTGTTTTTCGAGGTATTTGTTGATGTCGTAAAACCAAGGATTGTCATCCGGTCTTTCTATGATAGCAAGACCATGTGCGGGCTCATAATTGTGATATGTGGTTCATGGTTTGACCAAGTTACTTTGAACATAGCTGAGAGAGTTTCTAGGGCGTCTGCCATTTAATTTTCTTTTCGTGGGATGTGGCTGAAAATGATCTTTGTGAATTCCATAGTCAGTTTTAAAACATGATCCCGATATGGAATCAGTTTTGGATATTTAGTATCCCATTCCCCATTGACCTGGCATATGGCTTGTGAGAATTCTTTGGAGAAGTCAAAATTGCCCCTATATCGTGCCCCAGTGTATTTGAAGCCCCGTCGAACGTGAATGTCCAATGTGCCCTTGGCTCGGATTCTTCGCCAGGTCCTGGTATTTCGTAGTCTCTTATTTTTGCCTAACTGGCGAACAACCTTCTTCGAAGAGGTGATATGTCCACCACCATGTCTGTATCTAACCTTGGCATGTTTCTGTAGGAACAAGCAAATATGTGCAATAATTTGATCAGCTTCTTTGTGGCTCCGCTCTAACATTTCCTTTTAGCTTGGTTTCTTTCGGATCTTCCCATATGCCCAGTTTAATGGTCTTAACAGCCTCTTGATATAGTTGTATATTGTCAGCCTTTCATTTTATTTCCCTCTCCATTTCCTTAGAGATTTCAAGATCTTTATTATCTTCCTCTTTAGCTTGGTTGATAGGAGCATCAAAATTATATCGGGTTGCAGCAATAGCATTATCGGTGGTTCTGGGCATAGATTTGCACATTTATCATGTTTTGGCGCAGATTTTAGTACATGAATATTTGAAAATGCATATGCAGAGAAAGTGTTGCCATTTTTAAATTTAAGATATAAATACAAGAGAAAGAAAGGGATCTTAATTGAAAACAAAATATAACTTTTATTAATGGCCAATATTGTCTGAAATAAAATGGGGGAACCCTTACAAGCAACCCCTATGCCCCGGGCTTGACATAGGTTCTTTCAAAAACAAGAAAAATTACTTAGGAAAGAAAAAGATCTCAGGAATATCCATGGCAGTCTATCTTTTGAGTTCTTCTCCTAGGGCACATTCTCGGATGAATTCAGTTTCCCCTTTGGTGTTTGCTTTGTTGGATATCTTTGCCACATGTCAGCCATGCTCTATAAAGGTCTCTTGGATCAGAGGAAAGCGTGCTTCACCCTTCAGAGTAGCTTTATATTTTTCTTCAGGGTATGGTCCGAATTAGACTATCCCCTGGTCTACTAGCTTTTGTAACATTCTCTCAAAGGCTTCATTATGCTCCAATAGGAACCCACATTCCCATATATATTCCTTCAACAAGCTTATCAGGGCTTTTTCTTGTCTGGTTTCCCCAGAGTCAGTGACTACTTCAATTGAATTTATTGTCGGCCCATTGTGCGGAGGTGTTGTACCCCAAAATTTGCCCTCCCATTTCTCAATGATTTCTCATCACAAAGCCCTTGAAGCTCAAGATCCAGTTAGGATTTCATCTGCTCAAGACTTCTCCTTGCATTGTTGACCCAAATTAGGGTTTGTGTTTGCACAAAGAGGTTTTGACCTAAAATGCCTAAGATGACTTTCTTGATTCATATTGGACTCCCAAGTTTATCCATATCAAGTTTCAAGTCTTGATTCCAAGTTTTGCCCAGTCAATTGGACAGTTGACCTAGAAATCAGCTGTATTGGGGAAAAAGTCAACTGTGGCCAATTGACAGTCAAACCTCATGAAAATTGACCCACATCAACATTATGAACTCATATGAACCATTTGATCAAGTTTGGATCACAATTCCACAAGAAATTTGATCAGATCACCAAAAGGGCAAAATGGTCATTTTTAGGGTTTTGACTGCACAAAGGCAATTTTTGACTGTTTGACCTAGCCAATGGCAAACCAAGCTCACATATGGACTCAAGGACCCCATGGAATTATCTTGACATGCTCAACAAGTTCAAAAGATCCCAAGTACACAAGATTGACAGTTGAATTTCCCAGTCAATTGATCAATTTTGACTGTATACTGAAAAGTCAAACTTTGACTTTTTGGTCAAAATCAAGAGTCAAGATTCATTTTTCATCAAAACATGCCAAATCATGAAACTTGTTCACCAAGAAATCAAAAAAATGCAAATTAGGGTTAGAAATGAGAATTTTTCATAACTTAGAATTTTTCTAAGTTATGAAAAACCCTAATTTTTTCCCAACTTTGCCCCACTTTCTCACCAAGATTCATTTGGATTCAAACAAAAGTCAAAACATGAAAGTTGTATCTTGTTGCATAATCTACAACTTTGATTCACAAAGTTTTCCCAAATGAGGCTTGTATCTCAAGTTACAATTTTTGGAATAAGGGTACTAAACCATTCTTAACTTAGTGAAATTTTAACCTATTTTGGCAAGGTTTTCTACCCAACTTCAAGGCCATTTTCCATACACTTCCACTTGGAATTTCAATTTGCATTTCAAATATGGATTGTAGTACACATTCCAAGCTTTCCAAAATGTCCAAGAACTCATCAAACAACCTCATAACTTGGGAGAATCGAATTTCATAATATGGCAAAAACTCACTTTTGAATTGATCATGTACATGTTCATAACTTAGGCCATTTTCAAGTCAGCATAGTTTGTGCTACATTACAGGTCCTTAAACCATCCAACACTCAATAATTTAATTCATATTCATTGTGTTAAATTGTTTTTCTTTGAGTTCAAGCATTACATACAAGTTTAATCCATTTATGGAAAAAGCAAAATGGCCATTTTTGCAAAAGCAAGCTTTATGTCCAATTGAAAATCCAACAAGTACAGATGAGATCTAATTGGCACAAGATTATGAGCAAAACACTCTGATCAAGACAAGGTTAGCAGCATGTTTAAGGGTCCCCTACTTGCCTAAAACATCAAGTTGGCTTTGCTTGCTTAAGTGTGAAGAAAAGTATCATAACATACAATAACTTCCATCTCAGCATTACACCACTTAAGCATTTGTTTTGTACACCTTCTAATCATCCTAACCAAGCTAGAACACGACTCCAATACCTCCCAAACACTCCCATTCCCAGAATCACTCTCAAACTGCAAAAACAGGGCAAGGCCTGCAGATTGAACACCATCTCTCATTCCTTGCATGATTTCTTGACCAAAGCTCATCAAACACATTCCCTAGCATCAATGCAAGCTAACCAAGACCTAAAACACGACCTGTAATTCCTCTAACAAGTTCCACCATTTTCACTTTCTCATTTTGCAGTTGAAGGTCCATAGCTCGATTCAAGGTGCCTCAAGGCAAAGTAAGCATTGGAATAGCATAACTACACTTCAGGCAAGCTGTACAGACCATCATCTTGCTCTGAAAGCTTCCCCATTGCCAGATAGAACTTCAACTGAACAAGTATTTTTGTGAACTTCTAACTCTTAGTATAGGCATCATTAGCTCTAGGTTTGTGAATAAGAAATGTTCTACTCATGCCCATGAACTTGTACATGCTTTTACTTTTCATTTATTTTGCCTGAGCTGTGAGAATTTAAGGTTTGAAAATGGAAGAAAACTTAGGTCAGGATTTGGGAATGTCAAAATTCTCTCTCATTTCTGAGAGTTAGGATGAGTTTTTTATATATTTGGAATCGTGATTCAATGCTTAACATTTCTTATGTTGGAAGTTTGTGCAAAAGATCAAAGAATCCATGTGTTTGAATTGGAAGAACAGGCGCGCGTTTTTGTTCAGAGGTTGAAGAAGAAGTGATCTGGGCTGGGCTTGTTTTTGCATTTTCTCTTCACACACTCATTTCACTTTAACACCCCCTGGGCCCATTTGGTTTATTTCAATATTTTTTTGACTTTTCTTTTTTCATTCTGATTTATTTATTTTTGCTTATAATATAAAAAATATAAAAAAATATTTTTATACCATTTTTCTATTTTTTTAGCATTTATTTGTTTATAGGAATCATTTATACATAAATATATATATATATATATATATCTATTATTATTTAGAAAAGAACTAGAGAAATAATGTAAATATATCTCATTTCTGATTTTATTTCATTTTTCCTTTTGAAAATATTTTATGCAAAATATACTTTTTTTTATAAATATTAAAATATTATTATTTTTATATATATAACTTATATTTAGAAATTAATACATATATATATATATATATATATATATATATATATATATATATATATATATATATATATATATATATATATATATATATATATATATATATATATATATATATATATATATATATATATATATATATATATATATATATATATATATATATATATATATATATATATATATATATATATATATATATATATATATATATATATATTTAGGCTAAAACACAAAAATATATACATTTTTTATTTTATTAATATTTGATGTGGAAAATACTTTTTTTTTATGAATATACTCCATTTTATTTTATTTTTTATGTAATTATTAAATATTATACATATTAAATAGTTAATATATTTATTTAATGAAATTAGGGTTTTACCCTTAGAATACAAAAAACTCCAAAAAATGATTTTTATTTTATTTTATTTATTTGACATAAATAATACTTTTTTCATACATATAAAAACCCTTTTTGCATTTTGCATCTTTATTTTATTTCCCATTTAAATTATGCAATCAATTATTTGTAAATATGCCAAAAATGATGTAATAGCTAGGTTTAATTTCTTTGTCTAAATATCCCCCCATTTGAACATTTGTACCCCCCTTCCCATATTGTGTTGTAATAGTGTAGGAATTTTACTTTTCGCACTTTAAACGCTTTCTAAATATACCATGCTAGAGTTAGGGTTTGTATGCAAATAAAAAGAACAAAAGTAGTTTGACCTAATTTCAAGATAATCAAGCATGAAAATGAACAACACATATCACACTTGCACCCCTAGGGTATTCCACTTTGTTGCCTTCAAATAATTGGGCCATGTTGCATGTTAGGTTTCTTTGGGTAAAAACAAACAATCAAATGATCATAGTCCCTCGATGATGCTTTCGAAAAGTTGCCTAAAATGATCAAGTCCCTTTCAAAGAAAAAAATTGCCCAAAGACATTTAACACTATTGCAATCATGGTCTAAACGATGACACGCGCCCGTCCCTTTCACCTCCTAATACAAGATTGTCCACCAAATGCAATGGTGGAACAAAATTGTTAAAAGGGTTAAAGACATAAACAAAAATCTTTGAGAACTTTAGGGTAGATAACTCTTAAGTACTTGTCCATTTGCAAAAGAAAACACTTGCCTATTTTCAAACCACACTTCACAAACACTTTCAAAACAAACTTTCAAGAAAACCTTGAAACATCTTTTCAAAAGACAAAACACCTTTTGTAAAACATTCGAGTAAAGAATTGTTACAAGGGTAGCCTATACAAGGCATCTTTTCAAAACATTTTCAAAACCACACACCGAGCACCATTTGAAACAATTGAAAACCAAGGCAAGTTGATCTAAGCAAGTACCTAAGAGCCCATGGATAACCATGGATAGAAAGGGTGCTAATACCTTCCCTTTCTATAATCTACTCCCCGAACCCAAGAAAAATCTCAAAAGGTTTTTGCTGTGCTTTTTAAACCTTTCCTTAGGATAAAATAAAAAGTCGGTGGCGACTCTTACTCAACCGAAACATTTGCGAAAACAAACGCAAAACCATAGTCAGTTCTCCCACCGTATCACAGGAGGAATAGGATTTGATTTGATGTTAGGCTTCTCAAAGGTGATGTCTTGAGATTCTAACAAGTCTTGGACCTTATGTTTAAATTCCCAACATTGTTCTATGGTGTGCCCCGGAGAGTTAGCATGGTATTCGCATCTGGCATCGGCATTGTACCTTCGTGGGAGTGGCCTGACTGGAGGAGATAGAGGCTTGATTTCCAACAAGGATGCCTTAACCAGCTGTTGCAATAACTGGCTAGGTGGCATAGGGAGCGGATCAAATTTTATGGGTGGCCTTCTGCCTTGTTGCTGCCCTTGTGGGATCACTAATGGTTGTTGTACCCAAGGTTGTGATGCTACAACATTAATTTCTCCCTCTTTTCCTTTGGGGAAAATTGAAGCAGGCCTTCTTGAATTGTAGGGAGTATTTTATGGTCCCCCTGATATCTTCCCACTTTTTATTCCAGTCTCGATTCTTTCTCCGATAGTTACCAAGTCTGAGAACCCCGAAGAGATACTTCCGACCATCTTCTCATAATACAACCCTTGAAAAGTCCCCATGAATATGTCTACTAATTCCTTCTCTAATAGTGGTGGTTGCACACGGGATGCCATCTCCCTCCATCTCTGAGCATACTCTTTGAAGGATTCTTCTTTCGTCTGGGATAGATTCTGGAGTTGTATGCGGATATGCGCCATGTCCAGGTTATATTTTTAATGCTTTAGAAAAGCATTAGCAAGATCTTCCCAGGTTCGAATATGCATTCGCTCCAATTGCATATACTAGTCTGAAGACGCCCCAGTCAGGCTATCTTGAAAATAGTGAATCATTAGCTTCTAATCAAGGGCATGGGCATGGATCTTCCTACAATACATGTACAAATGATTTCTTGGACAAGTGAGCCTGTTGTACCCCAAAATTTTCCCTCCCATATTCTTCAAGGTTTGTCAAGAATCATCATCAAATGGTTCAAAACTTCTCAAGGGTTGCACAGTCCAATTGCCTCCTAAGGCAGTCAAAATTAGGGTTTTGATTCTCTCAGTGAATTTGAGGTTTTCAGTGGTCCAATCAAGTCCCATAGGCCCATGTACATTGTCAAGCATCTACATGTCAAGTTTCAAGGTTCACAATGCCAGTTTGCACAGTCAAAAGCCCTAGTTGCTCCACAATCAACTGCAGGGATAAAATGGTCATTTTACAGTCAAAAGTCAAATTTTTTGATCAACATCTTATTTTGAAGCCACAATCATCATTTTATCAATTCTTGATCATGATTCCACAAGCATGGCTCAAAAATCATCAAGATGCAAAAGTTTCTATTTTTGGAGAGTTGAAAAGTCAACTGTAACTTGACCAAGGCATAACTTTTTCATGGTTCATCATAAAAATCCCATCCAATGCTCATTTTTAAGGGGATGACATTTCCTACAACTCATCTTCACATTCCAAGTCCAAGAAATGCTCTCACAAAAAGTTATCAATTTCTACATTATAGGTCATTTTCAAAAGTCAACAAAAAGGCATTTTAATTCAAAGACCATAACTTGAGATTGGTAAATCAAAATGACATGGGACCAAAATGTCAACAAAAATGCATTTTAATTCAAAGACCATAACTTCAAGACATTTCCAAAATGTCCAAGAACATGTTCATATGATCAAAATTGAGCAAGATATGCATTGGAGAAGTTGGGAAATTTTTGTGAAATGGCAAAAGTCAACTATCCTTGAAACTTCAATTTTTGACAAAAGGGCCCACTTTCTTCCATTTGATTCAGCCTTGTCATGCCACACACGTGTCCCATGATTAATTTCAAGATCAAACATTTATTTTTCTATTTTATTTAATTTTTATTGATTTAATTCATTTTAAATCCATAATAATTCAAATAAAATCTAAAAATCAATGGAATAGTGTCTTTTGGATTTGAATAGCTTCCATACATCATGTGCCAGCTCACAAACTCATGCTAGGGTTATGTTGTACACCAAGTCTTGGTTTTGCTTAAAAAAAGGGAAAGTTTGTTAATGATAAAAAACCCAAGACTAATTCTCTCATGGGCATGGATCAAGGCCAACTAATGACCTAATTCCTTTCTCATATGTACACACAGTCTAAACCTAATTGAAGACATGCAAAAGCTGCTACAAAGCCATAAACAAAATTCAAAAATAGGAGGAAAATTTGAAAACTGAATTCTCATTTGTAGGCCAATTCAAAGCTTTAGAGTGATTCAAACGCATTGCTGACATTCCCATGAACGATTTACAGTCAAGAACGAGCCTTAACACTCCAAGAACACGCCATAACAGTCACACGGTTTACCATTCTTTTCCATAATCGAAACTCAAGTTTTATGCATCATTAACATGTTTTGATTATTGCTTTGCATTGCTAACATCATTCTGAAGCTTTTGGTATAGATTAATTGCATTGAAACGTCTTGAATCAGAATCCACCATTAGAGAAATCTAGGGTTTTTGAAGCTCTCAATTGGGGCTTGTCAGCATAAGTAAAATTAGAATCAATAATACCCATGGTTGAACTAAGAATGATAAGACGAATTCATTGCAACCATCGTGCCCTTTCTATATGCCCTGTACACCTAATCGCTATTATTGGCAGTTTTGCATTGTGGGGGTTAAAAAACCCCGCTATCTTGTTTTTAGTTTTGCAGATGAAACGAAGAAGGTGACTGCGTGTTGATATGTGGTTGGTCTATTCAAATAAATGGCGTGCGCGTGTTTGATTTCAGCATATGTCATTGTATCATGTATTATTTTAATTGCTTATTATGTTAACAAAAGCATGTGTTTGGCTCAGTGGAGGAGGACGTGTCTGGTAATTACTGGGACCTGGGTTCGATTCCCAGGTCCACCCAAACCTTGTTTCATATTTTTTTCTAACATCTTCCCATGCAGCATTAGTCCAGAAGTTCACCATATGTCCTCACGCATCAGCTAGCCAAGTGTCCACAATCCTCAATCCAATGGTCAAAGAATGAAGACCATGGTACTCAGGAGTCAATGCCTATCTGGACAATCCAAAAAGTCAAACGTGGCCTGTGTGTTATTGGGCCTGAATTCCAAATTAACCTCCCTTGGGTCCAGCATACCCCCCTGGTTTCTAGTTTTTTTTAATTCTTATTTTATTTTCTTTCTCTTTTATTTTCTTTTAACTAATTATTTAATTACCTAACAAATTAACATTTTTGATAAATTCAGATAATATAAAAATTGTAAATATTATTATTATTTATTAAATTCACTAATCATTATTTTTATAAATAAAATACTAACAAATAATTTAGTTTAATTTAGGTTTAATTTTAACCTTTTTCTCAATAAATAAAAGTTATGTAGAATTAGGGTTTGACAATTTTCAATTATGTTCATTATTCTTATTTATTAATTATTATTATCTTTGTAAATAAATGTAAATTAATTAATTTAGTTAATTAGGTTAAACTTTGATATTTTTTATAATAAATAAAATAAACTTAGAATTAGGTTTCATTAACTTTTAATTTTAATTCCTTTTTCTTTTTATTTTCATTAAAAACACAAAAAACATTTTTCTTGTAAATAATTAAGTAATTAATTAGTATTAGGTTTAATTTTAATTAATTGCAAAAAAGGACAAACCACAATTTCTTTATTTCTCAAAAGGGTCAAAAACCCTAAGGACGTCCTGATTTAATTTCTTTGCGCACATTTATTGTTAATTCTATTTTTGATTATTATGTATCTGCTCAAAGGATGTAATAGTAATTAGGATTTACCGCTTTCTTTACTTTTCGCACTTATTTATCAAAACGGGTTTTTGTTTTTTGGCGATGTATAGGCCCGCGCCTTGTAATAGCGTAGATTTACCTTTCCGCACTTTATTTTCCGCACTCTTAACTGTTAATATGCCTGCAAGACTGTATGCCAAATAAAATTAACCCGTAGCTCACAAATGCATGATCAAAGATAAATATAAACTGAAAACAACACACAATGCATATGCCACTCTTAGGGTACGCCTCACTCGTTGCCTCGAACGTGGTCATCAAGTATAGGGTGTCTTAGAGGTCGCCCTCCTGTCTAAAGATCTAGTTGCCTCGAAACGGTTGCCTCGAAACGGTTGCCTCGGATAAAAGGATCTAGGACATTAGGGTTACTTCTAAGGTGTCCTACTATTGCTTCGGTGACCACATTGTCCCTTAATCGAATTGACCCGAACACCTCCAACGACGGTGCTACCTACCTCTCAATGGTGGGATAGTACTGTCTAAAGGACCCTTACACAGCCTAATTCCTTAGAGTAGGTAGATCTCATGGGTACTTGCTCTCTTCAAACAAATAAAAACAACTTTTCACACTCACACTTTCTAAAAGTTTTCAAACAAATTTTTCATACACTCTTGAGGACTGATACAAGAGTTACCTAGAAATTTTTCGAACAAAACTTTTTCAAAACCCACACACATTTGAAAAGCAAACGAATTTTGAAAACATAAGAGCAAGTACCTAAGAGCCCGTGGATAACCACGGATAGAAAGGGTGCTAACACCTTCCCTTTCTATAATCTACCTCCCGAACCGAGAAACATCTCGAAAAGGAATTTTGCTGTGCTTTTGTCCTTTCCTTGTTGGAGAAAATAAAAGACGGTGGCGACTCTTGCTTACCGCGACATTTCACGAACCAGCATTTCAAAACAGTCAGTTCTATTTCCACCGATCACAGAACTGGCGACTCTGCTTGGGATACTTTAATAAGTGAGGTGTACCTTAGGATTAGACCACTCTTATGTTTTCAATTGCTTGATTTGTTTGCTTTAATATTATGGGCTTGTCTTGGAGTTTCATAGATCCTAACCCGGATCTGGGGCACCCTTTTTAGGTAGCAACAAACTGTGAGGGAACTGTGCGGGGTATACCGACATGGTTGAAGTAGTTGCTACGTTGATGTGGCACTTTGGTGAGTACCGATAACCCTTGAGCCAAGTCAAGGAGAGTACGGGGCCATCGCGTGGTGTCGTGAAACATCAGCTGGCCTTAGGAACCTTAATTGAACCATCCTGGCCTCTTTAGGGGTAGTGAGATGACCGACTTTGGTGCAGTCCGGAGTTGGTTGATACTCGATACTACACTCATTGAGGGTTGTTTTCTTGGAATATTTTGATCGCCAGTCCAGTGGCTAAATCAAAACAATGAACATAGAAAATAACCCAATGATATTGAGCTCCTTAGAACCCGGTTACTTTCGATAGGATAGGTTTTGAGCCCACCAACTTCAAAAGGGTAGTACCTAGACCTCATGCTGGCCTAAACTCTAAGGGTTGTCTTGTGTGACTTGTGTGCCTTATCATGTTTGCCTTTTGTGAATACTTGTGGTGTGCTTTTATCATAACATCATAACATCATAACATCATAAAGCATCATATGCATTTACTAACAACTTCAAGGGTTCGAATCTTCATCTTTGTTCTTATTTTGTAGGACATGGAAACTATCCGCAGAAAGACAATTCAGGTCAACCTTGTAAGGATCCCTCCTCAGCTTAAGGAACTTACATCCAGGATTCCCGAGAACTCTTCTTTCAGTGAAAGACATGGTAGACTCATCAGCTTGGTCAACACCAACATTGAAGAAGATATGGTGAAAGTGTTGTTCCAGTTCTTTGACCCTTTGCACCACTGTTTTACTTTCCCGGATTATCAATTGGTGCCTACTTTGGAAGAGTTTTCTCAGCTTCTGAAGATTCCTATCCTTAGCCAACTACCCTACAACGGTACGGAAAGGGAACCCAAACTTGAAGAGGTAGCTAAAGCATTATGTCTGCAACCATCTGATATCAAGGGGCATTGGGAAGTCAGAAGTGGTATCAAAGGATTCTTGGCAAAGTTTCTGTTTGAGAAGGCCCAAGAATGTTGGAATTCCCTTGACCTACAAGCTTTTGAAGAAGTTGTGGCACTCCTTGTCTATGGGTTGGTATTGTTCCCGAATCCAGATCAGCTTATAGATATCAATGCTGTCAAGATCTTCATGTCCAGAAATCCTATACCTACGCTGCTTGGGGACATCCTCCATTCATGTTACACTCGAACCATGAGAAAAAGAGGTGTTCTCATGTGTTGCACTCCTCTCCTGGCAAGGTGGTTTATTTCGCACCTTCCACAATCAGTTTTGAAGAACGAGCGGGGTATGAGATGGTCACAACGGTTAATGACTCTTACTCATGCTGATATACATTGGTGTCCTCGGTCCAGAGAGAATGTCACTATCATTGATCACTGCGGAGAATTTCCTAATGTTCCTTTACTTGAAATCAGAGGAGGCATTACTTACAACCCGTGTCTGGCCTTGAGACAGTTTGGATATGCTCGGAGGGATGGCCCTCATGACATGTTGATTCCTGACATAGTTTTTGACTTCGACAACGATACGCAAGGACTTCGCCAGAGGTTCATCAGAGCTTGGAGGATGCCCAACATGGTAGATAGTAAGACACTGGGGCACAGGAACTCCATCCCCCTAGAGCCTTATCTCAAGTGGGTACGAGCCCGCTCCCAGAAGCTTGTGATGCCATATCCTCATGTTCTCCCCGTGATCAAAGAGCCAGTTTTGGAAGGAGAGGTGCCCTACACCATTCAACATCCTGATATGCCAACCTCCTGGGAAGAAATGCAGAAGAGCTGGATCCAGCTTAAGGAAGAACGAAACTCTCTTGAAGCCAGTTTACATGCCAGTGAGAAGAAGGTCTTAGAGCTCACCCGCCTGCTTCACGAGGAAAAGACTCTCAACACTTACATCGCTCCAAAGAGGATGCGCAGTGTCTTTTGGGATTAATTATTTTGTAATGTTTTGCCCATGAGGCCCTGATGTACTGAACAGATTATTTCTTAATATAACGTGTGTTCCTTTTTCATCTACAACGAATTTGAACTTTCGGACCCTTGAATGCATTGCATAAATAGCATATCATGCATCATGTGCATAACAGGTACCCTTTTTCTACAGGTTGCTTAATTTTCGTCGCTGTTTATTTCAGCACTTCATCATGTCTTCTGAGCCTACTACTGAACAAGCTATCAAGGCCCTCCAGGCCCAGAACGCCCAGTTTCAAGAGCTGGTCATGAACTTAGCCCAAGGACAACAGGAGTTAAAGGCTTTGCTCCTGAAGAAGAAGAAGAAGAAGAGGACTGTGCTGTTCAACACTGGACGCAGACTCGGGAATACACTACAGAATGAAGCTGAGCTGAATACTCCATCTGTTGGGGAAGGCAGTCACCAAGGGATAGAGGTTCCTAGTCCCGTGATCTCTGACACCGAGACAGATTTCAATGATGAACAGTACCCTCCTGCTGAGGACAGGTACAAACAACTGGAGGACCGATTAAATGCTATGGAGATTCAACGTGTGTCCGGGTTGGACTTTGGAGACCTAGGCTTATCTTCTGGGGTGGTGATCCCTCACAAGTTCAAGGCGCCTGCCTTTGCGAAGTACGACGGGGCTTCCTGTCCTAAGCTGCATCTCAGATCATATGTAAGGAAGATCCAACCTTACACTGCAGACAAGAACCTATGGATCCATTTCTTCCAGGATAGCCTTTCAGGGGCTTAACTCGAGTGGTTCTATCAGCTGGATGGAACCAGTATTCGAAACTGGGAGGACTTGGCTACTGCATTTTTTAAGCAGTATCAGTATAATTCCGACCTCGCTCCCACGCGTACCCAACTCCAGGGTATGTCACTTGGGACGGGTGAAGGTTTTAAGGAGTACGCGCAGAAACGGAGAGACCTGGCTGGCAGGGTGCAGCCACCATTGATTGACCGTGAACTCGTGGACATGTTCTTGGGGACCCTGTCTGGTCCATTCTTTAATCACCTGATTGGTAATTCCGCTGCTGGGTTCACAGACCTGATCTTAATTGGAGAAAGGATAGAAGATGGTATTAAGTCGGGGAAGATACAGAAAGGTGCATCCTCGAGCTCTGAAAAGAAGCCCTTCAAGAAGGAATCTAGTGCTGTTTATGGTCCAAGGAGACAAAACAAACCAGAATGCCGCCAAACTGTCAACGTGGTGGTAATTTCAAAGCCTGTTGCTACTCCTCAGCAATACAACCAACCAAGGGGTGAGAGACCCAAAAGGCAGTACACTCGGCTCAGCATGACCCTGTCTCAGATTTTGCCGCAACTGCTGTCAACCAATCTGGTAACTGTCAAAGAAGCTCCGAAGGTTGTGAACACCACATCCCCGAAGTACAACCCTAATGCCTGCTGTGCTTATCACTCTGACAGCCCGGGGCATTCTACTGATGATTGTTGGGCTCTGAGGAATAAGGTTCAGGACCTTATTGATGCTAAAGAAATACAGTTCGAGGCGCCCGAAAGACCCAATGTTGTGACTGCCCCCATGCCCCAACATGGAGTGAATGCTGTGGAAGAAGACCTATATGTGGCCTCTGTGGAAGAT
This sequence comes from Vicia faba, assembly GCA_948472305.1. Lineage (NCBI taxonomy): Eukaryota > Viridiplantae > Streptophyta > Magnoliopsida > Fabales > Fabaceae > Vicia > Vicia faba. The sequence continues at coordinate 228,160 of CATIWC010001350.1, forward strand.
ATTGTTACCCCGTTGCTGACTGTCAAAAGGAATCTGTTGCTAGCCGGTTTATTTCCGGGATGTAGCAAAGGTTGCCTTCTATGTGCTGTTTCACCTGCTGGTTGTCCTTTGCTGAAGTCAGGCGTCCAAAACCTGATGGATAGCAAAGAGATCTTGTTCAAGAAAATTGCTGTTCCTATTGTCCCTACTGAAGAAGTGTCCGTTGTCACCATTTTCAACAATCCTACCAAGGCTCCCCCGAGGAAGCCTGTCCAAATTATGCCTGTTCACAAGATTGCTCCTATAACCATCACTGTTCCGGGGCCCCTCCCCTATATATCTGACAAAGCTGTCTCGTGGCATTATGGGGCAGATTTTTATGTGCTCGGAGTAAAGAAAGAGTTTGATACTGCTACCGGCATCAGTAACATTACCGGGCCTGCCAAAGTCACTCGGAGTGGTAGACTGTTCTCACCGGATATTGCGCCACCCGCTATTCAGAGACCTACTGTCATCACACCTGCAAGTGTGCCTATTTCCCTTCCTGAACAAGTTCCTGTTTCTACCCCTGTTGTCGAGTCATCTAACGCTCGGGGCAAAGGGATTGCTACTGATGTGCCTGCCCGGATGGAGGCACCAAAGACCACCAATGTTGAAGCTTCCCAGCAAGAGATGGAAGAGATTCTCAAGATTATCAAGAAGAGTGATTTCAATGTAGTTGAGCAGCTGGGGCACACCGCCTCTAAAATATCTATGCTATCACTGTTGTTGTGTTCAGAGGCCCATGCCAAGGCCCTGATTGCCTTCCTGAAGACGGCCCACGTGCCACAAGAGACGTCTGCGGATCAATTTACCGATTGTGTGGCCAACTTAACTGTTGATAATGGCTTGGGATTCTCCGACACTGATCTGAATGCTAAGGGGAAGAACCACAGTGATGCCCTGCATGTCTCCATTGATTGCAGGGGCACTACTCTTGCCCATGTGCTGGTTGACACTGGTTCTTCGCTGAACGTACTACCTAAGAAGGCCCTAGACAGGTTGCATTGTGAGGGTTTAGAACTCAAGCCTAGTAACATTGTTGTCCGGGCCTTTGACGGGTCGAAGAGGATGGTACATGGGGAAGTTGACATTCCAATCAGGGTGGGTTCTCAAGTCTTTGATTCTACTTTCTTTGTGATGGACATCCGACCATCCTATTCTTGTTTGCTGGGTCGTCCTTGGATCCACAAAGCTGGAGCTGTGACCTCCACATTGCATCAGAAGCTGAAGTACCCAGTCAAGGGGAAGATTGTGACAGTTCAGGGGGAGGAAGAATATATGGTCAGCCATCTCAACTCGTTCAGGTACATAGAAATGGATGGGGAATTCATTGAGACCCCCTTTCAACACTTTGAAGAGGTGCCTCAGACACTGGCTCCAGCAGAGACTGTGACTGAAGAAAATTCTCCTTTGAAGATGGCTTCCTTAAAGGATGCCCGGGCTGTGGTTGAGAAGGGTGAGTGCGCAAGCTGGGGCCGACTTTCTGATTTCACTCCGAAGACCGACAAATTTGGTTTAGGTTTCACTGCAGAAGCTCAGAAGGTTGTTCGTAAGGCAAGGATTGGAAGACCTCCTGTATTCATCACCAACCCGGGGGTTAACGCCATTGAAGACGACGTAGAGGAATCTGAATTCAACAGCTGGATCTACCCAACAACCAACGGTGGACCAAGCAACTGGACTGCGAAAGACTGCGTACCTGTTACTTTTGTCACTCAGTAATGAACTCTTTTGTTTTGGATTTGTAACGAACAATAATTTGAAACTTTATGGCCCAGTGTCTTACCCGGGGCACCGTGGTTTCATTTGTGACGGCTTGTTATTTGTCACTTCCATATATCATGAATAAAAGCATTGGACGTTTTTTCGCATTTCAAATCTTGCGCTCCCTTTCTTTCTTTACATATTGCAAAACAGCTATATTTACACACACTCACCTATACAGGTTCCAATCCACTCTTGATCCCACTGGTAACAACTCTGCTACTGCTAGTTATGACTTTGAAAATCCGATTAACCTAGCTGAAGATGAAGGTGAAGATGATTGCGAAGTGCCTGGAGAGCTTGCAAGATTGTTACTCCAGGAAGAGAGGGCCATTCAACCACATGAAGAGCCAGTGGAAATGGTAAACCTGGGTACTGAGACAGATAGAAAGGATGTCAAGATTGGTGCCAATCTGGAGTCTGGTGTGAAACAACGGTTGATTCAGATGTTGCATGACTATATGGAAATCTTTGCCTGGTCTTACAAAGACATGCCTGGGTTGGATACCGACATTGTGGTTCATCACTTTCCTACCAAGGAAGAATGCCCTCCGGTAAAACAAAAGGTCCGTCGTATGCGTCCAGAGATGTCCGAGAAAATCAAAGCTGAGGTTATGAAACAATTTGATGTCGGGTTTCTAGCAGTGACTTCTTACCCTCAGTGGGTTTCCAACGTGGTTCCGGTACCGAAGAAAGATGGCAAGGTCAGAATGTGTGTTGATTACAAGGATTTGAACAGGGCGAGCCCTAAGGATGATTTCCCTCTGCCTCATATCAACGTTCTGGTTGATAACACTGCTCAACATAAGGTATTCTCCTTCATGGACGGGTTCTCCGGTTATAATCAAATCAAGATGGCTCCTGAAGACATGGAGAAGACCACTTTCGTTACTCAGTGGGGCACCTTCTGCTATAAGGTCATGCCATTTGGGTTGAAAAATGTTGGGGCAACCTACCAACGTGCCATGGTTGCTTTGTTTCATGACATGATCCATCATGAGATCGAGGTATACGTCGATGATATGATTGCAAGGTCCCAAACTGAGAAGGAACACCTTGACCATCTACAAAAGCTGTTTGACCGTCTGAAGTTGTACAAACTGAGGTTGAACCCAAACAAGTGCACCTTTGGGGTGAGATCTGGAAAATTGCTAGGCTTCGTCGTAAGCGATAAAGGTATTCAAGTGGACCCTGCCAAGGTGAAAGCCATACAAGAGATGCCAGTTCCCAAGACAGAGAAAGAAGTCAGAGGCTTTCTAGGACGATTGAACTACATTGCCCGATTCATCTCGCACCTAACTGCTACTTGTGAACCACTCTTCAAGCTGCTGAAGAAAGATCAGGTAGTACGTTGGAACGATGAATGTCTGGCTGCTTTCGAGAGAATCAAAGAGTATCTCCAAGAGCCACCCATTCTTATGCCACCTGTTGAAGGGAGACCCCTAATCTTATACTTGACAGTACTTGACAGCTCAATGGGGTGTGTGTTGGGGCAGCATGACGAGTCTGGCCGAAAAGAGCACGCTATTTATTACCTTCGCAAAAAGTTTACCGACTGTGAGACTCGATACTCACTGCTCGAGAAAACTTGTTGCGCTTTGGTATGGGCTGCTCGCCGGCTGAGACAGTATATGTTGACTCACACTACTTTGTTGATTTCAAAAATGGATCCTATCAAGTACATATTCAAAAAGCCTGCTCTGTCCGTAAGAATAGCAAGATGGTAGATGATCTTGACAAAATACGACATCCAGTACACGACTCAGAAGGCAATCACGGGAAGTGTATTGGCAGACCATTTGGCACACCAGGAAATGGACGATTACCAGTCGATGAACTTTGAATTTCCAGACGAGAATATCATGGTAGTAACTGATTGTGAAGTACCTGGACCGGATGAAGGACCTGAGGAAGGATCCCGATGGTCTATGCACTTTGATGGAGCCTCAAACGCTTTGGGTAATGGTATCGGCGCTGTGATCACATATCCTAATGGCTCTCATACTCCACTTACCGCCCGACTATGTTTCAACTGCACCAACAACATGGCGGAGTATGAGGCATGCATTATGGGTCTTCAAGCTGCAATTGACCTAAGGATCAAGTTTCTGAGTGTCTTCGGAGATTCCGCTCTCGTGATCAATCAGATTAAAGGCGAGTGGGATACGAAACACCCAAATCTTATTCCTTACAAGGAGTATGTGTTGACATTGATCCCCCATTTCGAAGAAATAACTTTTGAACACTTCCCCAGAGAGGAGAATCAGTTGGCGGACGCGTTTGCTACAATGTCTTCTATGTTCAAAGTCAAATGGGACAACGAGGCTCCTCGGATCATTATCTGGAAACTGGATGAACCTGCATATTGTTGTGATCTTGAGACGGAAGAGGTAACAGAAAAACCATGGTATCATGAAGTGAAGAGGTACTTGGAAGCTCAAGAATACCCCGAGGGTGCATCTGTTAATGACAAGAAGTTTCTGAGAAGGTTCGCAGCAAAGTTCTTCCTCAGAAATGTCATTCTTTACAAGCGAAACCATGACTCAACCTTATTGCGTTGTGTGGATAAGACTGAAGCAGAAAGGATCATGAAAGAGCTGCATGAAGGCACCTTCGGAACACATTCCAGTGGACATACCATGGTAAAGAAAATCCTCTGGGCAGGATATTTCTGGTCCACAATGGAAGCCAACTGTTATCAACATTCTTGAACTTATCATAAATGCCAGATCTATGCTGATAAGGTGCACATTCCTCTGGTTCCTCTGAACGTCTTGACGGCACCTTGGCCTTTTGCAATGTGGGGCATTGATATGATCGGCAAAATCAGACCTACGGCGTCCAACGGGCATCGCTTCATCCTGGTAGCAATTGATTATTTCACGAAGTGGGTTGAAGCAACTTCCTATGCTACCGTAACCAAGAACGTCGTGGCACGGTTCATTCGGCATAACCTGATCTGTCGATACGGTGTCCCAGAAAGGATCATTACAGATAATGGTACCAATCTTAACAACAAGATGATCACTGAGCTTTGCGAGCAATTCAAGATACAACACCACAACTCTTCTCCTTACCGACCAAAAATGAATGGGGCTGTAGAAGCAGCTAATAAGAATATCAAGAAGATTGTGCAGAAGATGACAGTGACCTATAAAGATTGGCATGAAATGTTACCGTTTGCTCTTCATGGGTACCGTACCTCAGCACGGACGTCAACAGGGGCAACACCCTTTTCCTTGGTCTATGGTATGGAGGCAGTCTTACCCATAGAGGTTTAGATACCCTCTCTCCGAATAATGAAGGATGCAGATTTGAGCGAAGATGACTGGATCCAGATCCGGCTTGATCAATTAAACCTAATTGACAAAAAGAGACTCACTGCTATTTGTCACGGTCAGACGTACCAAAAACGGATGATCAAGGCATTTAACAAGAAAGTCAGACGACAAGAGTATCAAGTTGGGGACCTGGTAATCAAGCGCATCATCCTACCTCAAAGTGATCCCAGATGCAAATGGACCCCTACGTATGAAGGGCCATTTACTACTAGGCGGGAAGGGATCTAGTCGAATTCAAGCAAAAGAATACGTCGAACCCATGCATGCTACAAGACAGCTTGTATTTCCGTCTGGTCCATGGTTAAACATATCTTCTCAGGAGGAGCCATGATTCTAACCACCATGGATGGTGACGACCTTCCTCACCCCACCAATGCAGACATAGTAAAAAGATACTACGCATGATAAAAGACCCGCTAGGTTGACACACCTAGGCAAAAATAAGGGCTTCCCGGCGAACCAAAAGGGTTCGGGCAAAAATAAGGGATGAAATGAAAAAAATCTGTACACCCGGCAAGTCGAAAACCTGAAAAGGAGGCTTGGGCAAAAATGGGTATCCCGGTGGACTGAAAACCCGAAAGGGCGGTCCAGGCAAAAATTAGGGATAAGCGTAATACTATGTCCCATTGGATCACCTTGCATCCAGATTTCAGTATCAACTATCAGGTTCAGACGGCACCAATCAGTCAGCTTCATCTCCAACTAAGCAGCAAAGTAATGAGACGCTTGAAGACATAAAGGCGATAGCAGAGTTGGAACCCAGTGGGATTTTTCACATAGCTGTTTTGCTTTCCTTTTCACAAAATTGTAAATTCTATTTGCTCGGCGGCGTCCTCTTACTAGGACGTCAGCCTCTTGTACATAAACGCATATTTACAGGCAAAATTCAAAATCAATACAAATCCATTTTTTCAGACAAATTGCCAGTTGTTTTTTCTTTTTCTTGTTTTGTTTTGCAAAAAACATCCAATGTTCATTTTTGATATATGCATTTGACATTAATTGCTAACTCATAAATACTTGCATGCGAAACAAAGGATTAATTACAGGTGACATCAAAAACAGGGGCAATAATGAGTTGTCTAAGCAATCTAATTGCTCTGTCCACCAAGGTACCAAGGTAAGTTCGGCTGAAGAATTTGACCCAGATACCTTCACTCCCCGAGAGTAAGACAAGATTCAACAATTCTCCTCGAGCAGAGTTGGTCTCCCATCATCCCTAAAAAGGCACAGTATCTCCAGCAAGTCAACAACACTCTCCCCAAGCAGAGTTAGTCTACTGTCAGCCTTAAAGAAGTTGGATATCCCCAGAAGATCCCAACATTCCCCAGCGGAGTACAGATATTCCTCAACAAGCATCCCCGGCAGTATTGATATAAGATTGTTCCCCGGTGGAATACAGACATCCAGCGGAGCCATTCCCCAGTACAATCCAAAGTCTCCCCAGGAGAGTTGAATCATCCTCCCCAGTAGATTCTGGAAGCTTATCACCAGTAGATTCTGGAAGCTTATCACCTGCAGCGTACATGTGTCTCCCCGGCTTTATTAAAAGGTTATTCCTCACCAGAGCTTATAACTGGGTTATCCTCAGCTAATTACCACGGAAAGATCGTCCTCGGTGAAGTTCTTCCTATCCCCAGCGGAGTTCATCAAATCCTCAACAGTACTTATCAACGGAATCCCCAGCGGAGATATCATCAAATTCCCAGCGAAGTATCTCTTCCCACAGAGTAATTCCCCGCAGAGTAACATCTTCATCAGGTTTATTCCCCAACGGAGTCATCTCCTCCTACCGGTTTATTCTTGCAATCTTCATCCCCAGCGGAAACGAAGAACTCTCTTCAACATCATCCCAGGAGCTAACTTCCCGGCATTCGTCAAGGATTTATTTTCCTAGACGAAAATACATTCACAAACATCACATTTTCATACATCATGATACATGCATATACGCATCACATCATACAATCTCATTTATTTTTGAGAACATCATGCATTTCATACCTCATGACATTGCATACAACTGATGTTTCACCTTTTCAGGAAAAAGTTCAATACAAAGATGATTACTATCAACTGTCGCAGTTCTAGATTCGATTCCTGTATCTAGCCAGGGCATATCTGAAGAGTTTAGAGATTCGATTCCTGTATCCAGCCAGGGAATATCTGTAGACGACTAATTCCAGATTCGGTTCCTGTATCTAGCCAGGGCATATCTGAAGAGTTTGAAGATTCGATTCATGTATCCAGCCGGGGCATATCTGTAGACGACTAATTCCATATTCGATTCCTGTATCTAGCCAGGGCATATCTGAAGAGTTTGAAGATTCGATTCCTGTATCCAGCCAGGGCATATCTGTAGACGACTAATTCCAGATTTGATTCTTGTATCTAGCCAGGGCATATCTGAAGAGTTTGAAGATTCGATTCCTGTATCCAGCCAGGGCATATCTGTAGACGACTAATTCCAGATTCGATTCCTGTATCTAGCTGGGGCATATCTGAAGAGTTTGAAGATTCGATTCATGTATCTAGCCAGGGCATATCTGAAGAGTTTGAAGATTCGATTCCTGTATCCAGCCAGGGCACATCTGTAGACGACTAATTCCAGATTCGATTCCTGTATCTAGCCAGGGCATATCTGAAGAGTTTGAAGATTCGATTCCTGTATCCAGCCAGGGCATATCTGTAAACAACTAATTCCAGATTCGATTCCTGTATCTAGCCAGGGCATATCTGAAGAGTTTGAAGATTCGATTCCTGTATCCAGCTAGGGCATATCTGTAGACGACTAATTCCAGATTCGATTCCTGTATCTAGCCAGGGCATATTTGAAGAGTTTGAAGATTCGATTCCTGTATCCAGCCAGGGCATATCTGTAGACGACTAATTCCAGATTCGATTCCTGTATCTAGCCAGGGCATATCTGAAGAGTTTGAAGATTCAATTCCTGTATCCAGCCAGGGAATATCTGTAGATGACTAATTCCAGATTCGATTCCTATATCTAGCCAGGGCATATCTGAAGAGTTTGAAGATTCTATTCTTGTATCCAGCCATGGCATATCTGTAGACGACTAATTCTAGATTCGATTCCTGTATCTAGCCAGGGCATATCTGAAGAGTTTGAAGATTCGATTCCTGTATCCAGCCAGGGCATAGCTGTTGACGACTAATTCCAGATTCGATTCCTGTATCTAGCCAGGGTATATCTGAAGAGTTTGAAGATTCGATTCATGTATCCAGTTAGGGCATATCTGTTGACGACTAATTCCAGATTCGATTCCTGTATCCAGCCAGGGCATATCTGTTGACGACTAATTCCAGATTCGATTCCTGTATCTAGCCAGGGCATATCTGAAGATGATTGTTTATAGATTCGATACCCGTATCCAGCCAGGGCACGTCTGTAAGCAACCTTTTGAAGTTCCGAATTCGATTCTTGTATCTAGCCAGGGCACGTCTGTGAGAGATTGTTTGTAGATTCGATACATGTATCCAGCCAGGGCACATCTACATAAAGAGTTTGAAGATCAACACCTGTAACAGGCTAGGAATTTATCTTTCTTTCTCAGGTACGCAAGTTCTCGCTAAGGAATCTCTTACGCGATCGACACTTCCGGATGGCATCTATAATCCCATCTCCACAACTATCTATTACAGTTCCAAATGGCATCTATAAGCCCATTCCCGAAAAAGGTTCTGTCACATCTCCAGATGGCATCTATAAGCCCATCCTCCTATCCATCATATCTCCAAATGGCATCTATAAGCCCATTCCCGCCATCACATCGCTGATACTCTACTATGCGAGTGCAAATTTCTGGGCACTCTAATGTTCAATCATCTTCCACCTTCGGATCACGAAAGGCACGCAAGCCAATCTACATCCTCAGGTCTAAGAAGATTGAACAGGGGCAACTGTTGTACCCCAAAATTTGCCCTCCCATATTCTTCAAGGTTTGTCAAGAATCATCATCAAATGGTTCAAAACTTCTCAAGGGTTGCACAGTCCAATTGCCTCCTAAGGCAGTCAAAATTAGGGTTTTGATTCTCTCAGTGAATTTGAGGTTTTAAGTGGTCCAATCAAGTCCCATAGGCCCATTTACATTGTCAATCATCTACATGTCAAGTTTCAAGGTTCACAATGCCAGTTTGCACAGTCAAAAGCCCTAGTTGCTCCATAATCAACTGCAAGGGTAAAATGGTCATTTTACAGTCAAAAGTCAAAAAATTTTATCAACATATTATTTTGAAGCCACAATCATCATTTGATCAATTCTTGATCATGATTCCACAAGCATGGCTCAAAAATCATCAAGATGCAAAAGTTTCTATTTTTGGAGAGCTGAAAAGTCAACTGTAACTTGACCAAGGCATAACTTTTTCATGGTTCATCATAAAAATCCCATCCAATGCTCATTTTGAAGGGGATGACATTTCCTACAACTCATCTTCACATTCCAAGTCCAAGAAATGCTCTCACAAAAAGTTATCAATTTCTACATTATAGGCCATTTTCAAAAGTCAACAAAAAGGCATTTTAAGTCAAAGACCATAACTTGAGATTGGTAAATCAAAATTACATGGGACCAAAGTCATTGGTTAGAGGACTACAAGACCTTTCCAAAATGTCCAAGAACATGTTCATATGATCAAAATTGAGCAAGATATGCATTGGAGAAGTTGGGAAATTTTTGTGAAATGGCAAAAGTCAACTATCCTTGAAACTTCAATTTTTGACAAAAGGGCCCACTTTCTTCCATTTGATTCATCCTTGTCATGCCACACACGTGTCCCATGATTAATTTCAAGATCAAACATTTATTTTTCTATTTTATTTAATTTTTATTGATTTAATTCATTTTAAATCCATAATAATTCAAATAAAATCTAAAAATCAATGGAATATTGTCTTTTGGATTTGAATAGCTTCCATACATCATGTACCAGCTCACAAACTCATGCTAGGGTTATGTTGTACACCAAGTCTTGGTTTTGCTTAAAAAAAGGGAAAGTTTGTTAATGATAAAAAACCCAAGACTAATTCTCTCATGGGCATGGATCAACGCCAGCTAATGACCTAATTCCTTTCTCATATATACACACAGTCTAAACCTAATTGAAGACGTGCAAAAGCTGCTACAAAGCCATAAACAAAATTCAAAAATAGGAGGAAAATTTGAAAACTGAATTCTCATTTGTAGGCCAATTCAAAGCTTTAGAGTGATTCAAACGCATTGCTGACATTCCCAGGAACAATTTACAGTCAAGAACGAGCCTTAACACTCCAAGAACACGCCATAACAGTCACACAGTTTACCATTCTTTTCCATAATCGAAACTCAAGTTTTATGCATCATTAACATGTTTTGATTATTGCTTTGCATTGCTAACATCATTCTGAAGCTTTTGGTATAGATTAATTGCATTGAAACGTCTTGAATCAGAATCCACCATTAGAGAAATCTAGGGTTTTTGAAGCTCTCAATTGGGGCTTTTCAGCATAAGTAAAATTAGAATCAATAATACCCATGGTTGAACTCAGAATGATAAGACGAATTCATTGCAACCATCGCGCCCTTTCTATATGCCATGTACGCCTAATCGCTATTATTGGCAGTTTTGCATTGTGGGGGTTAAAAACCCCCGCTATCTTGTTTTTAGTTTTGCAGATGAAACGAAGAAGGTGACTGCATGTTGATATGTGGTTGGTCTATTCAAATAAATGGCGCGCGCGTGTTTGATTTCAGCATATGTCATTATATCATGTATTATTTTAATTGCTTATTATGTTTACAAAAGCATGCGTTTGGCTCAGTGGAGGAGGACGTGTCTGGTAATTACTGGGACCTGGGTTCGATTCCCAGGTCCACCCAAACCTTGTTTCATATTTTTTTCTAACATCTTCCCATGCAGCATTAGTCCAGAAGTTCACCATATGTCCTCACGCATCAGCTAGCCAAGTGTCCATAATCCTCAATCCAATGGTCAAAGAATGAAGACCATGGTACTCAGGAGTCAATGCCTATCTGAACAATCCAAAAAGTCAAACGTGGCCTGTGTGTTATTGGGCCTGAATTCCAAATTAACCTCCCTTGGGTCCAGCATACCCCCTTGGTTTCTAGTTTTTTTTTATTCTTATTTTATTTTCTTTCTCTTTTATTTTCTTTTAACTAATTATTTAATTACCTAACAAATTAACATTTTTGATAAATTCAGATAATATAAAAATTGTAAATATTACTATTATTTATTAAATTCACTAATCATTATTTTTATAAATAAAATACTAACAAATAATTTAGTTTAATTTAGGTTTAATTTTAACCTTTTTCTCAATAAATAAAAGTTATGTAGAATTAGGGTTTGACAATTTTCAATTATGTTCATTATTCTTATTTATTAATTATTATTATCTTTGTAAATAAATGTAAATTAATTAATTTAGTTAATTAGGTTAAACTTTGATATTTTTTATAATAAATAAAATAAACTTAGAATTAGGTTTCATTAACTTTTAATTTTAATTCCTTTTTCTTTTTATTTTCATTAAAAACACAAAAAACATTTTTCTTGTAAATAATTAAGTAATTAATTAGTATTAGGTTTAATTTTAATTAATTGCAAAAAAGGACAAACCACAATTTCTTTATTTCTCAAAAGGGTCAAAAACCCTAAGGACGTCCTGATTTAATTTCTTTACGCACATTTATTGTTAATTCTATTTTTGATTATTATGTATCTGCTCAAAGGATGTAATAGTAATTAGGATTTACCGCTTTCTTTACTTTTCGCACTTATTTATCAAAACGGGTTTTTGTTTTTTGGCGATGTATAGGCCCGCGCCTTGTAATAGCGTAGATTTACCTTTTCGCACTTTATTTTCCGCACTCTTAACTGTTAATATGCCTGCAAGACTGTATGCCAAATAAAATTAACCCGTAGCTCACAAATGCATGATCAAAGATAAATATAAACTGAAAACAACACACAATGCATATGCCACTCTTAGGGTACGCCTCACTCGTTGCCTCGAACGTGGTCATCAAGTATAGGGTGTCTTAGAGGTCGCCCTCCTGTCTAAAGATCTAGTTGCCTCGAAACGGTTGCCTCGGATAAAAGGATCTAGGACATTAGGGTTACTTCTAAGGTGTCCTACTATTGCTTCGGTGACCACATTGTCCCTTAATCGAATTGACCCGAACACCTCCAACGACGGTGCTACCTACCTCTCAATGGTGGGATAGTACTGTCTAAAGGACCCTTACACAGCCTAATTCCTTAGAGTAGGTAGATCTCATGGGTACTTGCTCTCTTCAAACAAATAAAAACAACTTTTCACACTCACACTTTCTAAAAGTTTTCAAACAAATTTTTCATACACTCTTGAGGACTGATACAAGAGTTACCTAGAAATTTTTCGAACAAAACTTTTTCAAAACCCACACACATTTGAAAAGCAAACGAATTTTGAAAACATAAGAGCAAGTACCTAAGAGCCCGTGGATAACCACGGATAGAAAGGGTGCTAACACCTTCCCTTTCTATAATCTACCTCCCGAACCGAGAAATATCTCGAAAAGGAATTTTGCTGTGCTTTTGTCCTTTCCTTGTTGGAGAAAATAAAAGACGGTGGCGACTCTTGCTTACCGCGACATTTCACGAACCAGCATTTCAAAACAGTCAGTTCTATTTCCACCGATCACAGAGCCCCTTGTATTTTTCAAAGTCGGGTACTTTGAACTTTGGTGGAATCACCACATCAGGAACTAGGCCCATTTCGAGAGCATCTACTTCGAAAGCGTCAAAACCCTCCACAAGTTTTAATCTTTCCTCCAGAGCTTTATACTGATCTATTACCAGTGAACTATCAACAACATAAGTACCAATCGTCTTTAAGGGCGCTTGGTTGGAACCCTCTAGGTTGTGGTCTCCGTATTGCATGTCTAAGTAGTTGTCTGCGTTATTGGTTGGAATCTATAGGGTATGTGATGTCCCTGCTTTTGGTGGCGGTAGGACAAACCCTTCTGTTTCAGCTTCTTATTAGGCCGTGATGGACTTCTGAAGTCCTGCCTCTGGCTCTTTCCCTGGTTGGTGACCGCTTGATACACCAATAGTTTGGGCTACTTCCTTAAAATCTAACCTGGGAATCTGGTCTTGCCTGTCAATAATGTTCTTCAAAGCTAGGAGAACTTGACTCAGATCTCCTTTCATTGAAGTTACATCATCCTTTACTTGGTCGAGATCCTCTTTGAATGCAGCCTGAGTTTCCTCGATTTTCTCCATTTCTTTTTGTTGATGGGCCCTTGTTTGATATGGAGGCTAAGGAGGTGGAGATCTTCTTCTACCAATGGTTCAACTGGAGAGATGTTTTTGAAAAATGAGTTTTGATATGATATGCAGGTGTTCGTGAATACATGTGCGCGAACGGATGTGTATGAACATGAAATGGTTTCTTGTTTTAAATGTCTTATTCATTTGGGTACATGCTTGTATTTTGCTTATTATTTTACTTGGTGACTAGCTTGAAAATAGATATGCGAATGAGATGTGGAAACAAAATGCCTTTATTGAAGGTAACATAATTCAGATATTGAAAAATATTACAATCTTAAACAAAAACTTTATTTTCTTGAAACCATCCGCCTTTGCTTGACAAAGCTTGAGAAAGTCTTCAGCATATTATTTTCCTTTTGTGGCTTTGATTTCAGACATGTTTGGCGTGTTGACACAGATGAGTTGTTTCCTTCAGCATCTATTTTTAAAGATAGTCACCGAGATCTTGATTTTATTATTTTTTGTACCCTATGAATAAGACAAAGAAACGGGTGAAGAATATATGATGAATGTATGAATGCATAGATGTAGGGTTGAGTGACGATATTTTTGTGATAAGTACCCCTATAAGGTAGCGATGTATGGTTCAATGACAGGGTTTTTGTGATAAGTACCCTTAGAAGGTAAGCTCCTAGTTTTGACCTACGGTTAATCTACCCTCCCAAAATGTGGCTTCCTTAAGGGTATCATGAATAACACCAGAGGGACAAGGCACATGAGCCTCCCTTAGGTGGAGCCTCTTTACGGACCGAGACTTTCATCTCAAAGTCGTGAAAGGTCTCATCATGATATTTTGGTTAAGGTTGTTATAAAGAGTCATGGGTGGCGTTCCAAAGTCCCACTCGTCAAGAGGATATCTCTCGATAAGTATTCCTTTTTCAGAATTCCAATGACTCTAGTAGAAGTCGCCACATAAACTCGTAGGGATGATGTATCCCCTAAGCTAATAGACGAACCTTGTTGCTAAGGTTATTTGAGAATATTTTTTGAAATAAAAGTCCCACCACGCAATAAATATATAATGACAAAATAATAGACAATAATAAATAAATGCAATAAATAAATAAATGCCATAAATAAATAAATAAAACCCAAAGTAAAACCTAAACCTAGGGTTAAGGTCCCCAACAGAGTCGCCAGCTATAGCAACTGGTTTTTTTACTCAGAGCCGCCACTATTAGTTTTTATCCCAGGGAAGGGAATCTAATAGAAAACCCTAATTCGCAGACAAATATTCTAGGTTTCGGACTTCTTTAGACGAAAGGAAGGTGTTTGGAACCTTTCATGTACCTTGTTCACAAGGATACTAGGTTTTAGGTTTGAGTTGGGGAAACAGGACTTAAATTTTATTAGGGAAAGGGTTTAAATTTTTTATAGAGGAACTCGCTACGATTTTTGATCGTATGCCTACGTATCCTCTTAAGAAGAATCAGAGTCTCAATTCGTAATTCGTATGGGTTGGTGTTTTTTAGGGGTTGCAAATGTATTTTGAATTACCTCGCATTTTGGCCGGGAGTAGTGATTGTGGAGATTTTGACTAAATGCGCGGTTAGTCAAAATCTGTTTGAAACCCTTTTGCAAAAACAGTTGATTAACTTAGTTTATTGCGAAAACAATTTGTTGTTTGTTGAATATTTTTTTAAAATGTATTAATTACAAAAAGAATCTTGTTAATACATGATTAAAAATATTTAATACAATAATATATAAAATAATATATGTATAAGTTTGAACAAAAATAGTTTATTTATGATAATATAAATAATACCTATATGTAATAAATAATACTGATATATAAAAAAAATATAAAATATAAATAAAATTTAATATTACCAATAATAATAATAATTATAAAAGAAATAAATAATATATAAAAAGAATGTAGAATTATATAAAAAAGTATAAAAAATAATTAATTTCAGGGGGGGTATGTTTTCAGTTATGGAGTAAATAAGTGCGGGTGGTAAAAGCAGAACTAGGCTAGGCCCAAATATGAATTCAGACAGGGGAGGTGTGGTTTGTTTTGTGATTCAGTAATTAAATGAATGGGGGTGTTAAAAGTAGCGGGCTAGGCCCTACAACACAATTTGGAGAGGGCCAGTGAGATTGGGTGAGGCGAGGTGCATACTAGTTACCATGCAGACTTGGTCTAGCGGCCGTCTGATTGAAATCACGCGGAGGATAACGAGGGAGTATGATAATTAGTGTTTACATGCGCGCATGGGATTACTACGGAATATTAATAATGTTTTACATTTTTGTTTTCATTTTTCATGTTACAACAATATCTCTTCCTCTCTCTTCCGCGATAGCCACCAACCCTTTCCTCTTCTTCTTACCAAACCCTAACACCACATCCCCCCAGTGGCGCTCCCTTTCTCCCACAAACCCCTTTAGTCAAAAATCAATCAAACAACAAGAAAACAATGAAATTGAATTGGTTTACCCCTTTCCGCTTTTAGCTTATGCGTTCTTCAAATGTCCGTTTAGCTAATACTTCTTCTCCTTCTGGCTTGTAGGTTCCGACAATTTAGAATGGAGGCGGCGATGAGATGGTGGTGGAGAGATTGAAGATGATGATGTACGGAGGCGACTGGGCTAGCGGCGGTAGCGGCTAGGGTTCTAGATATTGGATTCCCAGTTGCTTTACTATTCTTCACCTTCTATGATGTCCAGAAAATCTTCCTGATTCAAGCCTTTTTCTTCCTTTGCCGTATTTTTGACTTTGTCCCCCCCCCCCCCTTCGAGCTTCTTCTATTTTCTGTATTTATAGTGTTTTTGATTTAGGGTAATTAGAAATTTGTTAGAGTTAGATTTAGGCAGAAATTAAGGAGATTAGAGATTATTATAATTGATTTTGTATTGAATTTGTAGAGATTTTTAGATTCGTAATTTCCTGGATTTTGATTCAGTACATTATTTTGTTTGCATAAAAGATTTGATTCATTCTATTCTTGTTGTGAGATTTGATTTGATTTTAGTTTTGGAGATTTGATTGTTTCTGTAATAAGATTTGATGTAGATTTGATTTTCTGCAATGATCTCTACAGTACCTGTTTACTGCAAAAACAATGCGCTAATTCAATGATGATTTGGACAGTTGTTGTTATTCTACTTGGGCTAGCGCTAATTTTCCATCCGGCCCAATATGCCTTTTTGCAGGAAAACAATTTTTTTTTCGTTCAATATTTTATCTATGGGCCTGCTCATTATTGTTTTATACAGCAACAAAAATAGTTGTTGGTTTTTAAAATTCAATTGGGCCTAAATGACCATTCAGTAACCCTCAAACTATAAACTAATTTTTATACAAGTCTAAATTATAATAAAACTCCTATCAAATTTTTAACAGTAAAACTTAGATATATATTTTTTTCTCTTTTCTAAACAGTCATGCAACTTCTTAACATAATGGGCCCCACACTCAACAAACAAAACTAAAAACCCAAATTTATCAGTAAAACGTTTTAGCTTTCTTAAAAAATATATATTGTTTATTAATTTATAATAACAACAAACAATTTCTTTAAATAATGATATCATTTTTCCTAATTGAAACAAAAAACTATAATTTTAATAATAACATTTTCTTTTCAACCATCTAATGGGCCTTATATTGATAAACACACCCCTTTTCAATAATAATCTCTAAATGGTTTTAACAAAAGTTTAATTGTTATTGAAGTGTTTTTTTTTTGCAATTAAAACTTAATTATTATTTGCATAATTTTTCCATATTTGAATCGCATGGGCCATAGGCCAACAAGCCCTACGAATAGGTTTACAGATACACGAGTCTTTCTGATTTAAAAAGCCCCGCTTTCCTGAATTAAAATACACCCCCTAATCTTGGATAGAGATGGGCCATCAGATACTGTTGTACCACCTTTAATTAAATATTTCTTCTATTTCAATTTTGAAAAATAAAATCATCGAGGTAGGACAAATTTGGGGTACGACAATAGGGAAGCATCAAAGCTATTCTGGAGGAATTTACAGTTACACAAGAGTATTTTGAAACATAAATGTATTTATTAAAAGACATACAACAACAGTTGTTGGATACAATAGTTGTTGTATGTAGTGCATGATCATGAATTCAAATCTTATTGTTGTTGTTGTTGTTCTACTGCTGTATTTTTTATATTATTAAAAAGACATACAACAATGACATAGTTGAGTCACATCACATAAATTAGTTGTATATATGTTATTTTATGTGTGATTGTTGAATTGGGTGTGAGAATGTCACTATAACAAATAATCCTTTTCATGACGAAGCTTTCACATCATCTAAAAGAGGTTTTCACAATGGAAGAGATTAAAGGTGTATTGTGGGAATGTGGTGGAGATAAATGTCCAGGGCCTGATGGCTTCAACTTCAATTTTCTTAGAAATTGCTGAAATTCCATATCTACCAATGTTTTTAACTTCATTCGGGACTTTCATATTAAAGTCAATCGACCTAAATCAATTTCAGTGTCCTTCATCGGTCTTATAACATAGGTAGACAACCCCAGTTGTTGGGTGAATATAGACCAATAAGTTTGGTTGGAAGCTTATATAAAATCATTGCAAATCTCCTGGCGAATAGGTTCACTAATACAAAAAGTACTTTTCATAACGCCACCAAATTTATTTCACCACGATCAAAAGATTCACCGTGGTAGAATCTATTCAAATAGGCACTTTCATTTTTTATATTTTATTAAAAGACATACAACAACAGTTGTTTGATACAACAATTGTTGTATGTAATGCATGGTCATGAATTCGAATCTTGTTGTTGTTGTTCTACTGTTGCATTTTTTATATTTTATTAAAAGGCATACAACAATGACATAGTTGAGTCGCATTACATAAATGAGTTATATATATGTTATATGTTTTATGTGTGATTGTTGAATTGGGTGTGAGAATGTCAGTATAACAAATAATCCTTTTCATGACGAAGCTTTCACATCATCTAGAAAAAAAAACCGAAGTTTCATTCCAAGGCGTGCCATATTTTTTATTTTTTATTTAAAAAACAACTTGTTCCCTCAGTTATTTTAAAAACCAAGTTAATATACCATTTCAGACATACTTCGAATGTCAGCTACTGCCTTTATGTTTGTATTAGTTTACAAGTGTAAAAATAAATAATCTAACCCTTCGATTTCTTTGATAACCCGAGAAATAAAATGATCATATTTTATTATAAAAGCATTCTTTGAACATATTTCAACCTAATACTAACTTATAGTTTCACAACACACAATCAAAACAAATGCTCTTAAATTGCATACACAAAATAGTACATAACACCGAAAATAGAAATTTCAACAAGTAGATAA
Source organism: Vicia faba (assembly GCA_948472305.1). NCBI lineage: Eukaryota > Viridiplantae > Streptophyta > Magnoliopsida > Fabales > Fabaceae > Vicia > Vicia faba. Next base: position 246,961 of record CATIWC010001350.1, read on the forward strand.
CAATAACAAGATTGACCTCATAAAGAGGAGTTTAGGTTTTATTTTAAAACTCAAAGATAGTGTTGTAATTGCTTCATTTGTAAAGTTCAATGACTCCTAAACAAGAGAAAGCACGGCAAGCAACATGGAATTTGGAAAATCCAGAGAGTTTTCCCAAATTCAGATATTGTTTCTCAGTTCTTTCCCTTCCACCAACAGTGATAAACATGAGATTGTCAAGAGTTGAAACAAGTTTTGATTCTTGAGTTGATGTTGGTTGTTCTGGCAATATGAATTCCACAAGAATGACTTTCCCATTTGGTGACAATGCTTTGTGACAAATGGTTAAAAATTGAATGCATTTATGATCAGACCAATTATGACATACAGCTTTTAGTATGATGGCATCACCTTGTGGAACACTTTGAAACATATCTCCTCCAACATGGTGAATACCTGGAATTGGTGGTGCATTTTCAATAACCTGTGGCAGATCAAAATTAATTCCCTTAATTGATGGATATTTGGATATAATCATTTTCAGATTTTGTCCACTTCCACCTCCAACATCAACCAATGTTGATATTCCATCAAATCCAGTGTATATTTCAAGCATTCTTTTCATCTCCGTTGCACATACATCAACCATTGACTTGTTAAATACTTGGTTCATTTTTTTATCTTGTCCCATGTATTCATACTTTGTCACTCCATGTACTTTCTTGAACAAATCAATGTCTTCATCAACCACTGCTTCCTTAAAATTCATCCTGAATAACAAAACAAGTATTTCTTTATACAAATTTATATAGAGTTATAAAATATTATAAAAGAACTTACCAAACTTGTAACAATGCAGGATAACATAGAAATGTAGTGAATGAAGCCAAGTAGCCTCTAGTTTCATCAGGGACAAGGTATTTTCCTACCGACGAAAGTCCATAGACAATCTCAGTGCTACCGTTGTGAGCAGTTCGAGTAGAGGAAGTGAGAAGGGAATAGCTAGTGAGCAAACGCAACATTCGGTCGAGCCTATTAGACAAGTCGGAGTGTTGGGTTGATGATGGGAGATGAGAAGCAATTTGTGATGGGGAGATGAAAGCACCAGGGGGTGTTGCATTAGAAATAATCTCAAATAAATTGAGATGAACAGCAGCATTTAAGACAGCAGGATAAACAAGATTAGTGGTAAGTACCATTGCTGAAAGGCAAGCACTGTCTTCAGAGGAGACATTGCTTTTGTTATCTTCCTCTTTAGTAAAGTTGGTATCTCCCATTTTCTTTTGATAATAGTACTATTCTTGTTCTTGTGTTTGCATGGTTTCATAGTGTGCTATGTATCGCTATTTATAGGCAAAATAAAAGACTTTGTGGTAGCTAGCTTCCAGGATTTATATCTACTCCTTAATTATACTTGGTTGTGTTATGTCACAGGTAACGACGCTCCCTGTTTTCTTTTGTATTTAACTTTTTGATTTGTATAATACTTAATCATTATTCATGCATGGCTAGTTGTTAGCTTTCTCAATTACATATATAATATTGTTTCTTGTAGTTCCCATTTACCTTCGTCTTAATCCTTTAGTAAATGCTAAAAAAATTTAATAGTAAAACAACTCTAATTAATAAAATATAAAATTTTCCTTTATGCACTTGTATTCCTTTGTGATTAGTTTGACCACTAATTCAGAGTCTCCTTTAATTTCGACTCTGGTTGCCTCCAATTCCAACAAAGCTTCAAGTCCAACAATGAGCGCTTCATACTCAGCTTCGTTGTTTGAACAACGAGGACCATCTAATTTATACTTGAATTTTGTTGGAATTCCTTCAGGAGAAATCAGAAGGACTCCAACACCACTTCCATTCCTGTGGGTTGAACCATCAAAGTACAATTTCCATGGTTGCATTTCGACGTAACTCATGATCGTCTGCTCAACCAACGAATGGTCCACAATGAAGTCAGGAATCACTTGACCTTTCATAGCTTTTAAAGGCATGAAAGTCAACGAATATTCTGTTAAGGCTAAAGCCCACTTGCCAACTCTGCTATGCATTATTGGTTTTGAAAGCATATGTTTAATGACATCGAAATGAGATGAAACATAAACATCAACAGGTTTTATATAATACTTGAGTTTCATACAAGAGAAATACAAACAGAGACATAGCTTTTCTAAATTGCTATATCTGGTCTCTGCATCATTTAGCACTCTACTTAAATAGTATATGGCTCTTTCGACGCCATTGCTATCCTCTTGTGCTAGCATACTACCTATACTAACTTCAGAGGCAGATATGTACAATCTCATGGGCTTCCCCCATGAAGGTGGAGACAAAATAGGAGGCTGAGAAAGGTATTCTTTTATTCTGTCAAACGCCTCCTGGTGAGCTTCGTTCCATTCGAAGGCTTGACCTTGCTTTAGACGAAGTAACGGAGAGAAAGCTTGGGTTCTTCCACTTAGGTTCGAGATGAATCTTCTGAGGAAGTTAATTTTCCCTAGCAGAGATTGCAACTCCCTTTTTGACGCAGGTGCTTTCGTCTCCATTATGGCTTTGGTTTTGTTCTGGTTGATTTCGATTCCTTTCTTGTGAACCACAAAACCAAGAAAATCTCCAGCCTGCACAAAAAATGCACATTTAAGGGGATTCATCTTTAAGCCATGTTTTCTCATTCGCTCGAATGATTGGCTTAAATGATGCAAATGTGTTTCTACAGATATAGATTTGATGACTATATCGTCAATATACACCTGCATGAAGGTTTCAATGAAATCATGAAAAATTGAATTCATTGCCCTTTGATAAGTTGCCCCAGCATTCTTTAAACCAAAAGGCATCACCACCCATTCGTAGGTGCCTAAGGCTCCTGGGAAACGAAATGCTGTCTTTGCAACATCTTCTTCAGCAATGAAAATCTGGTTATACCCAGAGTATCCATCTAACATACTCAAGTATTCGAACCCTGCAGCAGAATCTACTAGCATTTCTGCCACGGGCATGTAATATTCATCTTTAGGGGTTGCAGTGTTTAAATCCCTAAAATATATGCAAATTCTTAAAGAACCATTTTTCTTAATAACGGGTACTATGTTTGCTAACCATTCGACGTACCTTGTTGTTCTAATGAATTTGCAACGCAGCAACCTTTCGATCTCAGCTTTAATTTTTGTGAGAACCGCTGGTGCGAATCTTCTGGGAGTTTGTTTGATGGGCCTCTTGCCATCTTTGATTGGCAGTCTGTGTTCGACCAACTCCCTCTTTAAACCAGGCATCTCGTCATAATCCCATGCGAAGCAATCTTTGTTTTCCTTAAGGACTTCGATCACTTCCTTCTTGAGGCATGGGCTAAGTTTAGCACTTATGTAGGTTACTCTTTTCGTTTTTTCATCCCCTAAGTTGACTTCTTCGAGTGGATCCTGTGCCAACATTTTGGCACCTGAGTTTATGGAGTCCCTTTCGAAGCCTAAGGATTCTTTATCATAGATGGCATCCAACCTTTGATCCATCTCAAACTCTTTGAAGGGTGAGCATTTTGAACCCTCCCCACTGACTTCGTTCGTCTTTATAGTTGATTTATTTATTTCAGCCTCTAAGGCTGCTTTTGATTCGTTCTCAGCCATATAGGCCGAAATCCTTTCGAAAAAGGTAGACTCAGTCATGGCTAAGGTTGTCGAAGTCCCAGCCTGCTGGCCGTTTTTGTATGGTGCTTTCGACTCCCTCTTCTTCACTGATTATTGTTCTATCCCAGTAAAGGCCATCATGACGAAGGGTCATGTAGTAGTGGGCGTTTCTAGTTTCATTAATCTCATCATTTGGAACACACGGAGCAATCTTTGCCAGCTTTTTATCATAATCCCTCTTGTCAACTAAATTGACAGTTGACATAAAGTAACTCTGGTCTGCTTCGATGTTTTCCACGATTCCATCATCTCTCCACAGAACTAGTCGCTGATGCATTGACGAAGGAACTGCCCCCACGCCATGGATCCACTCTCTTCCCAGCAGTAGGTTATAGTTGGCCTTGGCTTCGATCACCATAAACATGGTGGGCCTACAGCTTGAGCCTATTGTCAATTCCAACTGGACCACCCCCAGTGTTTTGCCCACTTTTCCCTCATAATTGGACAGAACCATATTATGGGGCTTGATGTCTCCTTCGCGGATATCTAATCTTTTTAGCATGAAATGGGGTATCAAATTGACTGCAGCACCCCCATCCACTAGAACTTTGTTCACACCATGGACACCAACTTTCGCCCGAATGAAAAGTGGCTTGAGATGGTTCTTCATTGTAGGTTCTGGACGTTCGAAGAACGCATTTTGTTCCTCAACAACCCCATTGTCCATCACATAGTAGCACACGGGCCTATGTTTCATCAAATCTGTGGTGTCTTCCTCCTCATATTCGTTGATTTTAGTTTCCTGCCCAAATTCGCAGGGAAGCACAGACACCACGTTACAGTTCAAGTTAAATGAAGACTCCCTCTCCGATTCGAAGTTATCTGTTATCATATCTTCGTCCTCTTCCGGGCCTGGAGTGTATTCCTTTGGTTCATCGCGTTGTTCTTCAGAGAAGAGCCTCCTATTGACTGGAGGTTTGTCTTCAGTTTGATTTTTTGGTTTGTTGGTGCTAGATTCACCTTGGTTTTTCGTTGAAGTAACCCCTTTGTTTGCCACAACTTCTCTCTCAGCCTTTCGAATCCTTTGTTGTCTGCGCCACTGGGATCTTGACATGGGGTTCCTTCCTTTGTAATTTTCTAATCTCACTTCCTCCCTTTTTGCTGTGTTGAATTGCCTCCTGTATGTCACAGCATGGCGTGCATTTCGTTCAGCGTTTCTCCATCTATCTTTGCCTTTATCATTTCTGACCTGTAACCATCTATCGGTTGGCACTTCAGCAGGGAGTTTGAAAGTCACTCTTCGAGCAGCCTTGGGGTGAGGGCTATCAGGCCTTCGCTGTTTGTGTCTGCTGTCGAAACGTGGGCCCATCTGGGCAGTTTCTTGATGGTTCCAGCAAGGGGCGAAGGGAATCGTTTCGAAGGCCCTGGCCATGCTTTGGTCATACACAGCAGAACACCTTGGGCAAATCAAGCACTTGGTTGCCCCTTTGTAGCAGCGAAACACAAATTCCAGCAAACTTTCTCCAGCCTTGGGATAACACCTAAAAAGCTGGTTATCCTGGCGCCAATTGTTGCCAGTTCGAGTCCTCTGTACCCTTTCGAAATTCGCAGCGATTCTTTGATTGCAGAGGATGCTGCACCTAGGGCACAATATCATGCCTGAATCTCCTTTGTGGCATGTCATGAGATAATCCTTGAGACTAGCATCTCCAGTGTGATTATCCCCCATTCTATACTTTTCTTTTTCTAAGTATTTTTCCACTTCCTCCATCTCAGAGCGAGGTCTTTCCATATCCACCATTTTTATTTCCACATCTCCCTCTTTAGCTTCATCATCACCCTATCCTGTGGGCTTTATATCCTCAATCTGAACCTTCGAACTCTCTGGGGCAGAATATTTGACCAAATAGTCAAATTTTCCACTGGGTTCCCCTAGAGTGTCCCATATTTCTTTCTGGAGGGAAATTGGCTGTGTGATTTGGACTTTCTCCAATTCCAGCCTCAAGCCTTCAGTGACTTGTGTTAATTCTTGGTTTTGATTTCCCTGGCCTTCAGTAGCCTGGGTTTCTCTTGCAACAGCTACAGGGGCGGCAATCGGAGTCTCTGGCGTATTCTGGATGTCTTCAGTGACCTCCTCGCTGACTTCGACCATCACCCAGTTTTCAACTCCAGTACCCTTCTCTCCTGTTAGGGCATCGCTTTGACCAGTTTCCACCATGTTGACCTCTCCAATGCATGCAGGCTCGAAGTAGTTGGTGTCTGTGACGTCCAAGGGATCTTCGTCCACTTTCATCTTCACCTTATCAGCAAACTTTAGTCTGCCATCTTTGATCGCGTTTTGAATCAGGTCCCTGAAAAGAAAACATTGTGAGGTTTTGTGGCCTAGGAAACTATGATATTTGCAAAATCCTCTCTTCTTTCTCTGATCCAAAGGAGGTATTTTGACATTTGATGGCACAATTAGTTGGCCATCTTTGACAAGTAAGTCAAAAATCTCGTCACATTTAGTGACATCGAAGGTATAAACCTTCTTTGGAAATTTGTCACTTTTTTCATTTTCAACAATATCTTTCCCTTTTGTGGGAACTAACAATTTGCAGGAATAAGGCGGGGCCTGTTTTAATTCAGCGAGGTCGATTTCGACCTCTTCGAATTCGAATTCAGGATATTCTTCTGCTTCTTCAGTTCCAACATAGGAAATCCTTTCTTTCTTGCTATTCTTAAAGACTCTGGCTTTTTCGGCCTTTAGTCTTTCGAACTGTCGAACCCTATCGGCTAACTGAGCCATATCCCTCAAATACTGAGTGTCTAGTTTCTTTCGAATAGAATAATCCAAGCCACCAGCGGCCATTTCGACTAACTCATGTTCAGGCACTACTGTGTAACATCTGGATTTCAAAAGCCTAAATCTATTCAAATAATCATCTATGGGTTCGGTGAACTTTCTCTTAACACTGGCCAGTTCCTTCAAACTTATTTTCGACTGTCCCATGTAAAATTGTTCATGGAATAATCTCTCTAAGAGAACCCAAGTGTCAATGGACCCAGGAGGCAAAGTGGTAAACCATGTGAAGGCGTTTTTTGTCAAGGAACTTGGGAAGTATTTGATCCTGAGATCTTCATTATTGGCCATATCTCCCGCTTCGGTTAGATATCTCGCTATGTGTTCGACTGTTGACTCATTGGTATCCCCAGCGAACTTTGTAAATTTAGGGACTTTATATCCCCTTGGTAAATCAGTATGCATTATGCAATCCAATATAGGAGAAGCGTAATTTGGCCTCCTCATTCCTGTGTTGAGGCCATTCTGGGCCATGACTCTCTCTATCATGGTGGTTAGGTTGTTTTCTGCCAAGATGTTATCGTTTCGAATTCTATGAACGACGGCATCGGCATCTTGATTTCGACCAACCAAAACAACTCCCCTAGGTTGTTCTTCTCGAAACTCTGGGGCTTCTAGCCTTTCGACCCTTACCCCTGGTTCCATAATTTCCCTTTGTGGGACCGGGATTATTGGGGCTTCTAACCTTGGTGCCCTGGCCCCTAAGTTAACTTCTTCTCTGGGTGGTCTATAAATCGGGTCGTTAGCAATTTGTTCTATAACAGGCATGTTTGTTCGAAATCCCGCCTGATTCTGCCTACGCCTATCTGGGGGAGCAAAGAAATCTGTTATTCGACTCATATTGTCAGCGTTTTCCCTGTTTGTCACAGTCACATTTTGCACTATTTGGGCAAATATCTCCTGCATGGTTTGTGCTAACACCCCTATCATATTATGGTTACTGTCATCCATCAATTGCCTAAAAGCCAACTGGTTGTCTGTGGTTAGGATAGGCATTGTGCTATAACCCACCGACCCTTGGTTATTTGTCATAAACTGATTCGCCCCAGACCCAGACCCTAGTTGTGGAGATAAATTCGATGTGGAATTGTGTAAACCTACCATAAAAGATGTTGGCATTCCATAAGAGGAATTTCTGGTTCTATTCCCATCGAAACCGGGTGGTCTAGTTAATGGAGTGGCGAAATGGGATTGTGTCCCTGATGGTGGAACGAATCCCCCAGGGTAGCCAACGGTTCCAGTATTTCCTAAGATCGAACTATTAGTTGATATGCCACTTACTCCATTGGTGGCTATGTTACTGGTCGAAGATGCAACAGACTGTGCATTCGAAGGGATTACATTAGATGTTCCGATCGAAGTGGACGCGTTAGTGCCTGTTGCATGTGGGCCATTTTGGTCCCCTTGTTGATTGTCTGAATTAGACATTTTGTCCAAACGTTTTCTTCTGGATAAAGGTTGGTTGCTGTTGGTTATCTTACCACTTCTCAGGTTCATAAAACAGCAAACTTCTTAGGTTCCAACGTTTTTGTAATGGTTATGTCTAAACAATCCTTAATTCTGATATCCAATTATTGGTCCCACCAGGTGTGCCAATTTGTTTCCAGTGATTTCTGGTAAACAACCGCTAGTCTTCTAAACTATCGAATAATCTTTCTGACTGTTATTCAATTCCTCTGGTAACTCACAGGATCGACTAGATTGATCCTAGGACTCCTTGGATATTAAGGTTACTCTCACGATCGAACAGATATTCATGGTTGATATTGTATATGTGTTTGGCTTATTTCGATTTCTCTCTCTAAAAGTCTAAAGATGTAATCAAAATGTGTGTGAAAACTAAGTTACATGAATAAATGCTAATTGTAATGCTAATTGTAAAGACATGTAAAACTGCATAAAAGTGAAGTAAATGGTTTCGACTTACAAAATAGTTAATATAAAGGATTTATGGAACGTAAAAGGTTTGACTTTAAGGCTTGAAGGTAAAGGTATGGAAAATATGACAGTTTTCTGAAATATAAAGTGCTTGAAATATGAAGAAAACATTAAAATGTGAAACTTTGAAGAAGAGATTTCGAAGTGAAAAGACTGTAAATAAGAAAACTTGTAAATGTTATTTGACAAAAGGGATAAAGGGAAGTACTGGAAATGGTAAAAGGTTTTCATTAAATCAAAAATACATGGTGCTATCATACATACATTTCTCTTGCATTCGTTTCCCTTGCCATGTGGTAGTTTGAATGTTACTGAGTATTTTGTATAATAGATATGACACACGAAATCCTAATACTAAGACTTCTATTTATACTAATTCGACCATAACGGTCTTGCTATAGGATTATGCCACGTTTAGAACATGCAAGACAATGCCTCTTTCATCTTTCCACGTGTCCCCAAATGCTCCAACACATAACTTTCAAACTTCGAAAGTCCCGCTTCCATTTGAATTTCAAATGCTTTGGTGCTTCTCCGTTTCGAACGCTCTTCCCAGACACAGCCTTGTTGTTATTTCGAGACTTCTTTAGATATGTTCCCATAATTGCCACTCGAAGCTCCAAGCTTTGACACACTTATTCGAAACACTGCTTCTGCTACTTCGAAACATGACGCTTTACCTCATTTCGATCAAAACGTTTAATTCATTTGGCTTCTAATAACATTATCAAAATCTTCATCCAACAATATGCTATCTATTTTATGTGTGATTGTTGAGTTGGGTGTGAGAATGTCACTACAACAAATAACACTTTTCATGACGAAGCTTTCACATCATCTAGAAAAAAATCGAAGTTTCATTCCAAGGCGTGCCATATTTTTTATTTTTTATTTAAAAAACAACTTGTTCCCTCAGTTATTTTAAAAACCAAGGTAATATACCATTTCAGACATACTTCGAATGTCAGCTACTGCCTTTATGTTTGTATTAGTTTACAAGTGTAAAAATAAATAATCTAACCCTTCGATTTCTTTGATAACCCGAGAAATAAAATGATCATATTTTATTATAAAAGCATTCTTTGAACATATTTCAACCTAATACTAACTTATAGTTTCACAACACACAATCAAAACAAATGCTCTTAAATTGCATACACAAAATAGTACATAACACCGAAAATAGAAATTTCAACAAGTAGATAACAATAACAAGATTGACCTCATAAAGAGGAGTTTAGGTTTTATTTTAAAACTCAAAGATAGTGTTGTAATTGCTTCATTTGTAAAGTTCAATGACTCCTAAACAAGAGAAAGCACGGCAAGCAACATGGAATTTGGAAAATCCAGAGAGTTTTCCCAAATTCAGATATTGTTTCTCAGTTCTTTCCCTTCCACCAACAGTGATAAACATGAGATTGTCAAGAGTTGAAACAAGTTTTGATTCTTGAGTTGATGTTGGTTGTTCTGGCAATATGAATTCCACAAGAATGACTTTCCCATTTGGTGACAATGCTTTGTGACAAATGGTTAAAAATTGAATGCATTTATGATCAGACCAATTATGACATACAGCTTTTAGTATGATGGCATCACCTTGTGGAACACTTTGAAACATATCTCCTCCAACATGGTGAATACCTGGAATTGGTGGTGCATTTTCAATAACCTGTGGCAGATCAAAATTAATTCCCTTAATTGATGGATATTTGGATATAATCATTTTCAGATTTTGTCCACTTCCACCTCCAACATCAACCAATGTTGATATTCCATCAAATCCAGTGTATATTTCAAGCATTCTTTTCATCTCCGTTGCACATACATCAACCATTGACTTGTTAAATACTTGGTTCATTTTTTTATCTTGTCCCATGTATTCATACTTTGTCACTCCATGTACTTTCTTGAACAAATCAATGTCTTCATCAACCACTGCTTCCTTAAAATTCATCCTGAATAACAAAACAAGTATTTCTTTATACAAATTTATATAGAGTTATAAAATATTATAAAAGAACTTACCAAACTTGTAACAATGCAGGATAACATAGAAATGTAGTGAATGAAGCCAAGTAGCCTCTAGTTTCATCAGGGACAAGGTATTTTCCTACCGAAGAAAGTCCATAAACAATCTCAGTGCTACCGTTGTGAGCAGTTCGAGTAGAGGAAGTGAGAAGGGAATAGCTAGTGAGCAAACGCAACATTCGTTCGAGCCTATTAGACAAGTCGGAGTGTTGGGTTGATGATGGGAGATGAGAAGCAATTTGTGATGGGGAGATGAAAGCACCAGGGGGTGTTGCATTAGAAATGTCGCCAGTTCTGTGATCGGTGGATCTGGAACTGACTGTTTAACGCTGGTTCGCGAAATGTCGCGGAAGCAAGAGTCGCCACCGTCTTTTATTTTCTCCAAATGAAAAGGACAAAAGCACAGAAAAATTCCTTAAAGAGATTGCTCTTGGTTCGGGAGGTAGGTTATAGAAAGGGAAGGTGTTAGCACCCTTTCTATCCATGGTTATCCATGGGCTCTTAGATACTTGCTCATTTGTGTTTTCAAAATGGTTTGTTTGCTTTTCAATGTGGGTTTTAAAAAGTTTCTTTGAAAATTCCAGTTCGACTCTTGTATCAGTCCTCAAGAGTGTTTGAAAAATCGCTTTCGAAAGCTTTTTGAAAAGGTGTCGGTGTGAAAAGTATTTTTGATTTGTTTTGAGATTAGAGCAAGTATCTACGAGAACCTACCTACCCTAAGGAATTCGTCTGTGTAAATGTCCTTTAAAGTAGTGCCATCCCACCATTGAGAGGTAGGTAGCACCACCGTTGGAGGTGTTCGGGTCAATTCGAGGTTCGGGACATGGTGATCACCGGAGCAATGGGAAGACACCTTAGAAGCTACCCTCATGCCAGGTTCCCGGATCATGAGGACTTACTAAGACGTCCTCTACTCGACGATCACCTTTCGAAGGCAAGGCAACAGTGAGGCGTACCCTAGGGGTGGTGTGTGATTTGTGTGTCGTTTTCATTTGCATTTATCTTGTCACGTTATTGGTTTTCTACGCTTGTTTTTATTTTGTCCATACATTCTTTCATGCTTTTGATTAACAGTTAAAAAGTTGCGAGAAAAGTAAATTCTAAGCTATTACAAATGGCGCGGATCCACATCGCCAAAATTAACCAGGACCCGATTTGACAGAAAATAAAGAATTAAAAGCAAATAAAGAATTAAAAGCGCGAGAAGTAATTTACATGGCTTCGGGAGAGGTACATAATTATTTAAGCAAAATAAAATAAATATGCGAATTAGAATAAAAATTAAGAACGTGGGCGTTGGACCTTTTTGCAAAATTAGATGAATGAGGAATTAATTAAAATTAAAAGAAAGCAAGAATTTGTTTTTTTGGTATTTTTATGTATTTTAGGATTTAATAGAAAAAATTAATTGCAATTAAACGCTAACCCTAATTCTAATGGCTTCTAAGTTATTAAGAAAAATATTGAAGTTTTTAACCTAAATGAAACCCTAATTAATTTACAAGTTTAATTATGAAAATAAAATATTTAACTATTTGATATGTTTAGGAAAGAAAAATAAAAAGGATGAAAAATTATTAATTAAACCTATTTCTACATTTTTTTGGATTTTTATTAAAAAGAATTAAAATTACAACCTAATTTAAAACTAAGTTTAATTACATGCAAAGTTATTTAAGAAAATACTAAAATAAAAATATTTATTATTTTAACTCTTTTCTGATTTTTTATGATATTTTGTATTTTTGTGAAAATATAATTAAATTGACAAAATTAAATAAATATAATAATTGAAAGTAAAAAATATAAAGGAAAAAAAAATAAAGAGCAATTAAAGAATTTGCAAACCTGGGGGTTCAGACCCCAAATAGGAGGTATAGCCCATGAATTTTGAGCCCAATGACCTTCAGGTTCATTGACTTTTCCAGACACTATGTGGCACCTTTGACCAGGGCCTACCCTATGCCTTAAATCTGAGCCTTTAGATTGATGTAACCAACGCGTGGACGACTGGATCTTGGAAGTGTATGGTGATCCATAACGCTTGCGCTGCATATGAACATTAGAGGAAAAAATATATAGAAAGAATGAAGACCTAGGGCTCGAACCCAGGTCATATACATTGCCAACGCTCTCGCTTACCAACTGTGCCAACTAACGCGTTATTAATATTAAACCAACAACAAATATTATAAAAGAAGCAACAACGTTAATGAATCTTCGCGCGCGAGTTTTCAAATTCACCAATCCGCTTATGCCACGATATCATCGTCCTCTTTGTTCCTGAAACACAAACAGAATAAGCCACGGTTTTTTATATGTTCTCTTAGGTATGTTTTGAGAAAATAGCGAATAGGTCCCCTTGGCATATAAATTCAGCGCGAGCATGCCATTATTTTCGTCCAAGCGAGCTGGTTTCGTTCATGGTACTGAGGACTCCCAATTTTACAGCATGTAAAAACGCCTAAATCGAAAGCTTGGTAACCCTAGAAAACAACAATGGTGGAATCACGTGTGGTGCATAAAAATATAATTAAATATGTTGGTTAGCTTCAGAATCATTCAAGGAATAAGAATCAATAATTGAAATGCCATAAAAATGCATAGATTTCAAAGTACGATTATGAATTTTTCATGAAATATCTTGAATTCTGTATACCGATTCCTTGAGTTTTGATGGTTGTCTTTGATTGGAATATGTCCAGTGAACCTTCAGCAAGCTAATGGAATAAGAATTATTCCTTGAATCGCCCTAGAATATGGTTTTCAGTTTTGAGTTTCTTTGCAAAATTTTCAAGTTTGTTCTTCAAGTTTTTGAGCAGCTGCGTCTGTATCAACATTAGGTTTTTCTTTAGGCTTATGTACTGAATGGATTAGGTCAAGAAACTTGCTCAAAATCTCTTGCAATCATGGTTTTGAAGATTTGATTTTCAAGCTTTGTTTTTTCAATCTTTTCCATACAATTTTTTACCAATTATGATCCAATCAAACCAAATCTTCCCATATTTGAATGTGCACAAATTATTGAGTAGATTACATGTGCAAAAAGATTTGTTAGGTTAAATTAAGTATTTTTCATATATTTAATTGATTTAAATGAATTAATATAAATAAAAATTCAAATAAATAAATAAAAAATGAAGAAATACTTCCCTTTGGGCCAAGTGGTCGTGCACATGCATGGATGATGAATTATGGAAGAAAAATGGGCCCATTAGCAATTTTAGACCATTTGAATCAATGTTGACTTTTCAAAATATCCAAACATTTCCCAACTTCCACAAGGCATAACTTGCTCAATTTTTAAGCTTTTCTCATGTTCTTGGACATTTTGGAAAGGTCTTTGAGTCCTCTAACCAATGCCTTTGGTCCCATGTCATTTTTATTTACCAATCTCAAGTTATGGTCTTTGACTTAAAGTCCCTTTTTGTTGACTTTTGAAAATGACCTATAATGTTGAAATTGATAACTTTTTGTGAGAGCATTTCTTGGACTTGAAGTATGAAGATGAGTTGTAGGAAATGTCTTTCTCTTCAAAATGAGCTTTGGATGGAATTTTTCTGATAATCCATGTGAAAGTTATGCCCTGGTCAATTTACAGTTGACTTTTCCAGCTGTCCAAAAATAGAAACTTTTGCATCTTGAGACTTTTTGAGCCATGCCTTGAGAATCATGATCAAGAATTGATCAAATGATGTTTGTGGCTTCAAAGTAAGATGTTTACCAAAAATTTTGACTTTTGACTGTCAAATGACGATCTTTCCCCTGCAGTTGACTGTTGAGCAATTAGGGTTTTTGACTGTGCAATTTTGAGCTGAATGTCTCGAAACTTGATATGAGGATGCTTGACCATGTTTGTAGGCATATGAGACTTGATTGGACATTTGGAAACTTCATTTTCTTGACCAAAACAAAAACCCTAATTTTGACTGTATAGGAGACTTTTGAGCTGTGCAACCCTTGGGGAATTTTGAAGCTTGACTTTGCAATTTCCTGAAGAATATGGGAGGGAAAATTTTGGGGTACAACAGTTGCCCCTGTTCAATCTTCTTAGACCTGAGGATGTAGATTGGCTGACGTGCCTTTCGTAATCCGAAGGTGGAAGATGATTGAACACTAGAGTGCCCAGAAATTTGCGCTCACATGTTAGCAGTGTGATGGTGGGAATGGGCTTATAGATGCCATTTAGATGTTGCTGGATTGGATGATGGGCTTATAGATGCCATCTGGATGTTGATCGCATAAGAGATTCCTTAGCGAGAACCTGCATATCTGCAAAAGAAAAATGAGTACCTGACACGTTGCAGGAGTTGATTTCAGATGCTTGGCATAGACATGTCCTGACTGGTTACGGGAGCTGAATCTAGAGCTTCACAGGATGAATGAACCAGGGATGGTTACTACCTTAGCATGAACGGTAGGAGAACCTTGGGTGATTTTAACTTCAACAACGCTCGTTGAGAAACCTTGGTGGGAATTATCATCTTCGCAGGATCGGGAAGAGAACCAAAGGAAATTATAATCTGAAAGGGAATTACCTCACTCACCGTCGGAGAGGGAACTCTAGGAAATTATAATCTGAAAAGGAATTATCACCTCACTCACCGTCGGAGAGGGAACTATCTGAAAAGGAATTATCACCTCACTCACCGTCGGAGAGGGAACCATTAGGAAAGGGAATTATCACCTCACTCACCGTCGGAGAGGGACCCATCTGAAAAGGAATTATCACCTCACTCACCGTCGAAGAGGGAACCATTAGGAAAGGGATTACCACCTCACTCACCGTCGGAGAGGGCACCATCTGAAAAGGAATTATCACCTCACTCACCGTCGGAGAGGGAACCATATGAAAAGGAATTATCACCTCACTCACCGTCGGAGAGGGAACCATCTGAAAAGGAATGATCACCTCACTCACCGTCGGAGAGGGAACCATTAGGAAAGGAATTACCACCTCACTCACCGTCGGAGAGGGCACCATCTGAAAAGGAATTATCACCTCACTCACCGTCAGAGAGGGAACCATCTGAAAAGGAATTATCACCTCACTCACCGTCGGAGAGGGAACCATCTGAAAAGGAATTATCACCTCACTCACCGTCGGAGAGGGAACCATCTGAAAAGGAATTATCACCTAGAGGGAACCATAGGAAAAGGAATTATCACCTCACTCACCGTCGGAGAGGGAACCATAGGAAATTATAACCTGGGTTAACTTCTACTGAGTCTTTATCAGAAAAATCTGTTAGGAGTCGATTTAGCTGGACTAGAGAAGGCCTGGGACTGGATAAGAAATCTTTGGAGTCCATTAACTGAACCGGTCTAGGTCTTGAAATATGATTGAGAATTTCAACTGCATCTTTCCTGAAAGGTAAAGGTCAGTCATATGCAATGCATGATATGGATCAAGCAATGATGTTTTCAACATAAATGAGGTTTGTATGATATAATGCGTCTATGCATGCCATAATGATGTATGTGATGTTTTATGAATGTATGTTTTCGTCTAGGAAAGTAGATCTTTGACGGGTGCCGGGAAGTCATATCCTGGGCTGATGTTGAAGAATAGATTTTGCTTCCGCTGGGGATGATAACTGCAAGAATACCGGTAGGAGAAGATGACTCCGTTGCGGAATAAACTTGGCAAATGGAAGATTCTGCGGGGAGAAAAGATACTCTAGCGACCATGCTGGGAAGCAATACTCTGTGGGAAGAGGGATGCCTTGCTGAGTGTTGATAATAATTTGCTGGGGATACCCTTGTTGTTGGAAGTGTTGATGGACTTCGCTGGGGTAAGAAGACTTTGTCGAGGACGCTCTTTCCGTGGCTTTTGGCTGAGGATAACCCAGTTATATCCTGTTAAGGAAATAACTCTTTGAATAAAGCCGGGAGACGCGTTCGTGCTTTGCGAGGATAAGCTTCCAGAATCTACTGGGGATAAGCTTACTGCTTGGGGAGGTAAATTCCAACTTTCCTGGGGGACCGGATTGGACTCTCCTGGGGAGGTTTTGAACTGTAATTTTGTAAGTTGAAAGAGGGAACCTATGTGGAGTTGCCTGCTGATGAGCTCATGTAAAACCGCATCTGAAATGGAGAAGGAACCTGTGTAGGGTTACTTTGATGATGAGTTCGTGTAAAACTTCGTTTTTGGAAAGGGAGAACCTGTGTAGGGTTTCTGGGTGACGAGTCCAGGTAAAACTGCATCTTGAAGAGAGGGAACCGATGTAGGGTTGCTTGATGTCGAGTTCGTGTAAAACTACGTCCGGAGGAGGAGAACCTGTGTAGGGTTGCCTGGTGTGATCGGTGGATCTGGAACTGACTGTTTAACGCTGGTTCGCGAAATGTCGCGGAAGCAAGAGTCGCCACCGTCTTTTATTTTCTCCAAATGGAAAGGACAAAAGCACAGAAAAATTCCTTAAAGAGATTGCTCTCGGTTCGGGAGGTAGATTATAGAAAGGGAAGGTGTTAGCACCCTTTCTATCCATGGTTATCCATGGGCTCTTAGGTACTTGCTCATTGTGTTTTCAAAAAATGGTTTGTTTGCTTTTCAATGTGGGTTTTAAAAAGTTTCTTTGAAAATTCCAGTTCGACTCTTGTATCGGTCCTCGAGAGTGTTTGAAAAATTGCTTTCGAAAGCTTTTTGAAAAGGTGTTGGTGTGAAAAGTATTTTTGAATGGTTTTAAGATTTAGAGCAAGTACCTACGAGAACCTACCTACCCTAAGGAATTCGTCTGTGTAAATGTCCTTTAAAGTAGTGCCATCCCACCATTGAGAGGTAGGTAGCACCACCATTGGAGGTGTTCGGGTCAATTCGAGGTTCGGGACATGGTGATCACCAGAGCAATGGGAAGACACCTTAGAAGCTACCCTCATGCCAGGTTCCCGGATCATGAGGACTTACTAAGACATCCTCTACTCGACGATCACCTTTCGAGATAAGGCAACAGTGAGGCGTACCCTAGGGGTGGTGTGTGCGAATTGTGTGTCGTTTTCATTTGCATTTGTCTTGTCATGTTTATTGGTGTTCTACGCTTGATTTTATTATGGCCATTCATTCTTGCATGCTTTGTTTAACAGTTAAAATATTGCGAGAAAAAGTAAATCTAAAGCTATTACAAACGGCGCGGGTCCACATCGCCAAAATTTCCAGAACCCAATTTGACAGAAAAGTAAAGAATTGAAAAGAAATAAAAGTGCGAGAAGTAAATGTTACAAAGCTTCGGGAGAGATACATAATTATTTAAGCGGAAAAAGAAATAAGTACGCGAAATTAAACAATTAAAAATATGGGCGTTGGACCCTTTCGCAAAAATTAAAATTAATAAGGAATTAAAATTAAAATTTAAAAGAAAATGTTTTTTGGTATTTTTATGTTTTTTAAGATTTAATAGAAGAAGAATTAATTAAAACTAAAATAAAATGTTAAACCTAGTTCTAATTATTTTTTAAGTTATTAAGAGAAATATTGAAGTTTTTTAACCTAATTTAACCCTAAGTTATTTATGTACAATTTAATTATAAAAATAAATAAATAAATAATATTATGGTAGAAAGGAAAATTAAAAGGAATAAAAAATTATCAATTAAACCTAGTTCTACATTTTTTAGATTTTTTATGAAAAGAGTTAATGTTGCAAACCCTAATTTAGACTAAATTTTATTTACATGCATCTTTTATGAAACTATTAGAAATAAAAATTATTTATTACATTTTTTTGTCTTTTCTGATTTTTAGGCATTTTTTGTATTTTGTAAAAATAATTAATTAAATTAAAACAATAAAGAAAATAAAATAGCAATTGAAAGTAAAAAGAGAAAATTGCAAACCAGGGGGGGTGGAAGTCCCCAAAGTGGAGGTCTGGGCTCAGCAATCTGGCCCAATAGCATTCTGGTCCATTGACTTTTTTGAGTAGCGTGTTAGCACTTTGACCAGGGTTCATGATGTGCCTTCAATTTTGCACCCTTGGATTGCTTCTGATGGACGCGTGGCTGTGGATCTTTGAGGATGCATGGTGTGTCTTAACACTGGCGCTGCATGGGAATTGCTAATGAAAAATATTATGGAAATTACACAGACCTGGGGTTCGAACCCAGGTCTTGGACATTGCAAATCAACACCTGTGCCACTACGCCATTGCTACGCGTTTTGATATATAATAAGCAAATAAATATAATAAAGGAAAACAGTCCCTTAATGCATCCAACGCGCGAAATTTTGAATTGGCCTATCCCCTCTTGCCACGACTCTATCTTCTTCGTTTTCCTGAAACATAAACAATGAGCAACGGTTTTCTGTGCGTTGCCTAAGACATGCTATTAGAAAATAGCGATTAGGTCATGTGGCCTTATAAATTAGGCGCGAGTATGTTAATCTCTTCGTCCAAATGCACTGAGTACAACCATGGTGGTCTTAAGGGCTAATTTTACTTTGTTTCAAAAGCCCTAATTTCTCATCCTGCAAACCCTAGAAAGCTAACATGGTGAAATCGCGTTGAGAGCACAAAAACACAATTAAATTGTACAGTTAGCATCAGAAATCATCAATGAGTAATAATCCATAAAAAAATGCAATGATTATGCTTCAAAATCAAAATACGATTATGTAATTTTCTTGATGCAGTTTGCGTTCAATATACCAATTCTTGGAGTTTTGATGGTGGTTTCTGATTGGAATGTGATCAGGGGACCTTGAGGAAGCTATTGAAACAAATCTTATGCTTTGAATCGACCTAAAAAGGGTTTTGCAGATTTTAGTTTTGAGAGAATTTTTCCAAGTTTTCCAATGGCTTTATTGCGCAGTTTTCTGTGTCTGTGCCTTAGGGTTATGATCCTGGCATATATATGAATCAATTAGGTTAACAAATTGGATCCAAATCTCTTGTAATCATTGATTGAATATTTGATTTCTTTCCACCATAATTTTCATATCTTTTTCATGTGCTCTTGTATCAATTATGCTCAAATCAAATCAAATCTTCCTATTTTTGAATGTGCACGAAATATTGAGGGCAAAACATGCATGAAAAGATTTATTAGGTCAAGTTAGATATTTTTCATGTATTTAAATAATTTAAATGAATTAATATGAATAATAATTCAAATAAATAAATAAAAAATGAGAAAATACTTCCCTTTGGGCCAAGTGGTCGTGCATATGCTTAGAATGATGAATCATGGAAGAAAAATGGGCCCATTAGCAATTTTAGGTCATTTGGATCAAAGTTGACTTTTCAAAATATCCAAAAATTTCCCAATTTCCACAAGGCATAACTTGCTTAATTTTTAAGATTTTCTCATGTTCTTGGACATTTTGGAAAGGTCTTTGAGTCCTCTAACTAATGCCTTTGGTCCCATGTCATTTTTATTTACCAATCTCAAGTTATGGCCTTTGACTTAAAGTCCCTTTTTATTGACTTTTGAAAATGACCTATAATGTTGAAATTGATAACTTTTTGTGAGAGCATTTCTTGGACTTGAAGTATGAAGATGAGTTGTAGGAAATGTCTTTCTCTTCAAAATGAGCTTTGGATGGGATTTTTCTGATAATCCATGTGAAAGTTATGCCCTGGTCAATTTCAGTTGACTTTTTCAACTGTCCAAATAAGGAAACTTTTGCATTTTGGTGATTTCTGAGCCAAATTTTGAGAATCATGATCAAGCATTGATCAAATGATGTTTGTGGCTTCAAAATGGTATGTTGACCAAAAATTTGAACTTTTGACTGTCAAATGACCATTTTGCCCCTACAGTTGACTGTAGTGCAATCTAGGGTTTTGACTGTGCAATTTTGTGCTGAATGCCTTGAAACTTGATATGAGGATGCTTGACCATATTTGTAGGCATGTGAGACTTGATTGGGCCTTTGAAAACTTCTTTTTCTTGATCAGGATACAAACCCTAGTTTTGGCTGTATAGGAGACCTTTGCACTGTGCAACCCTTGGGGAATTTTGCACCTTGGCTTGGCAATTTCTTGGAGAATATGGGAGGGCAAATTTTGGGGTGCAACAGTTGCCCCTATTCAATCTTCTTAGACCTGAGGATGCATATTGGCTGACGTGCCTTTCGTAATCCGAGGGTAGAAGATGATTGGACACTAGAGTGCCCAGAAATTTGCGCTCACATGTTAGCAGTGTGATGGGGGGAATGGGCTTATAGATGCCATTTGGAGTTTGATGAATAGGATGATGGGCTTATAGATGCCATCTGGACGCTGATCGCGTAAGAGGTTCCTTGGCGAGAACCTGCATACCTGCAAAACAGAAAATGAGTACCTGACACGTTGCAGGAGTTGGTTTTCAGATGCTTGGTATAGATGTGTCCTGACTGGTTACAGGAGCTGAGTCTTGGAGCTTCAAACGGTGATGAATGAACCAGGGATGGTTACTGCCTTAGCATGAATGGTAAGAGAACCTTGGGCGACCTTAACTTCAACAACGCTCGTTGAGAAAAATCTTGGGTGTCTTCTACTGGGATAAGAATCAGGGAGATCTTAGGGTCGATCTGACTGAACCAGAGAAGGCCTTTGATTGGATAAGCATCAGGAAAATCTTAGGGTCGATTTAACTGAACCGGACAAGGTCTTGGAATATCTTCAACTGGATAAGCATCAGGGAGATCTTAGGGTCGATCTGACTGAACCAGAGAAGGCCTTTGATTGGATAAGCATCAGGAAAATCTTAGGGTCGATTTAACTGAACCAGGCTAGGTCTTGAAATATCTTCAACTGGATAAGCATCAGGGAGATCTTAGGGTCGATCTGACTGAACCAGAGAAGGCCTTTGACTGGATAAGCATCAGGAAAATCTTAGGGTCGATTTAACTGAACCAGGCTAGGTCTTGAAATGTAGCTTGAGAACTTAACTGGATCTTTCCTGAAAGGTAAAGGTCAGTTATATGCAATGCATGATATGAACCAAGCAATGATGTTCTCAATATAAATGAGACTTGTATGATATGATGTGTCTATGCATGTTATAATGATGTATGTGATGTTTTATGAATGTATGTTTTTGTCTAGGAAAGTAAATCCTTGACGGGTGCCGGGAAGTCGTATCCTGGGCTGATGTCGAAGAATAGGTTTTGCTTCCGCTGGGGAGGATAACTGCAAGAATACCGGTAGGAGAAGATGACTCCGTTGCGGAATAAACTTGGCAAGTGAAGGATTCTGCGGGGAGAAAAGATACTCTAGCGACCATGCTGGGAAGTAATACTCTGTGGGAAGAGGGATGCCTTGCTGAGTGTTGATAATAGTTTGCTGGGGATAGAAAGACTTTGTCGACGACGCTCTTTCCGTGGCTTTTGGCTGAGGATAACCCAGTTATATCCGATTAAGGAAATAACTCTTTAAATCAAGCTGGGAGACGCGTTCGTGCGCTGCGAGGGATAAGCTTCCAGAATCTACTGGGGATAAGCTTACTGTTTGGGGAGATGAATTCCAACTTTCCTGGGGAAACTGGATTGGATTCTTCTGGGGGAGTTTTGGATGCGGGGAAGTGATTCCTTTGAATGTCGATATACCGCCGGGGAACAATCTTTAGACCAAAACTGCCGGGGATGCTGGTTAAGAATATATGCTGCTGGGGAATGTTTGAGATCGGCTGGAGGATACTCAACTTCCTTGAGATTTGCTAATTTTGCTTGGAGAGAATGCACTGACTTGCTGAACCACTCTCTGGGGAATTAGGATGTCTGGTTGTGTTCTTTGGCTGAACCTACCTTGGTACCTCGGAGTATAGAACAATTAGACTGCTCAGACAACTCTTTATTGCCCCTGTTTCTAGTGTCACCTGCAATCGATTCCTTTGTTTCGTATGCAAATATTTATGAGTTAGCAAATTATTGTCAATGCATATATCACAAATTGAACCTTGGACGTTCTTCGCAAAACAAAACAGAAAAAGAAAAACACTTGGCACGTTTAACTGAAAATATATTTGTATTGATTTTGAATGGCCTGTGAATAGGCGTTTTGTGTACAAGAGGCTGACGTCCTAGTAAGAGAACGTCGCCGAACAAGAGAGTTTATACAAATTTTGTACAAAATAAAACAGCTGTGTGAAGTGAACGATCCCACTGGGTTTCAACTCTGCTATTGCCTTTATAACTCCGAGTGTCTCATCACTTGATGACCTTGGTTGAAGGTGAAGTTGACTGATCGATGCCGTCTGAACTTGATGTAGATACCGGATTCTGGATGCAAAGTGATCAATGAGACATAGTATTACGCTTTTATCCCTAATTTTTGCCTGGACCGCCCTTTCGGGTTTTCGGTCCACCGGGATACCCATTTTTGCCCAAGCCGTCTTTTCAGGTTCTCGACTTGCCGGGTGTACAGATTTTTTTTCATTTTCATCCCTTCATTTTGCTCGAACCCTTTTGGTTCGACGGGAAGCCCTAATTTTTGCCTAGGCATGTCAGCCTAGCGGGTCTTTTTTTTCATGCGTAGTATTTTTTTACTATGTCTGCATTAGCGGGGTGAGGAAGGTCGTCACCATCCATATTGGTTAAAATCATGGCTCCTCCTGAGAACACATGCTTAACCACAAATGGCCCTTCGTATGTAGGGGTCCATTTGCCCCTTGGATCACTCTGAGGAAGGATGATTCTCTTGATCACCAGATCCCCAACTTGATATTCCTGTGGTCTGACCTTTTTGTTAAATGCCCTGATCATCCGTTTCTGATACGTCTGACCATGACAGATAGCAGCAAGTCTCTTTTCGTCAATGAGGTTGAGTTGATCAAGTCGTGTCTGGATCCAGTCATCTTCGTTCAGATTTGCATCCTTCATTATCCGGAGAGAGGGTATTTGCACTTCAATCGGCAAGACTGCCTCCATGCCATAAACCAGAGAGAAAGGAGTTGCCCCGGTTGACGTCCTAGCTGAGGTACGGTACCCATGTAGAGCGAACGGTAACATCTCGTGCCAATCTTTATAGGTCACTGTCATCTTCTGCACGATTTTCTTGATGTTTTTATTTGCTGCTTCAACAGCCCCATTCATCTTCGGTCTGTAAGGAGAAGAATTGTGGTGCTGTATCTTGAACTGTTCGCAGAGCTCAGCGATCATTTTATTGTTCAGATTGGTACCGTTGTCTGTAATGATTCTCTCAGGGACGCCGTACCGACAGATCAGGTTGTGCCGAATGAACCGTGCCACAACAGTCTTGGTTGCCGTAGCATAGGATGCTGCTTCAACCCACTTCGTAAAATAATCAATCGCCACTAGGATGAAGCGATGTCCATTGGATGCCGTAGGTTTTATCTCGCCGATCATGTCTATGCCCCACATTGCAAATGGCCAAGGCGCAGTCAGAACATTCAGTGGAACCGGAGGAACATGCACCTTATCTGCATAAATCTGGCACTTGTGGCATGTCCTGGAATGTTGGTAGCAGTCAGCCTCCATTGTGGACCAGTAGTATCCTGCCCGTAGAATTTTCTTAGCCATAGTGTGTCCACTGGAATGTGTACCAAAGGTCCCTTCATGTAGCTCTTCCATGATCCTTTCTGCTTCAGTCTTATCCACACAACGCAGTAAGGTTGAATCATGGTTTCGCTTATACAAGATGCCGTTGCTAAGGAAGAATTTGGCTGCAAACCTCCTCAGGAATTTCTTATCATTGACAGAGGCACCTTCAGGGTATTCCTGAGCTTCTAGGTATCTCTTCACCTCATGGTACCAAGGCTTCTCAGTCACCAATTCAGTTTCGAGATCACAACAGTATGCCGGTTCGTCCAGTTTCCAGATGATGACCCGGGGAGCCTCATTATCCGATTTGACCTTGAACATTGAAGACATTGTAGCTAACGCGTCCGCCAGCTGATTCTCTTCTCTTGGAAAGTGCTCAAAGGTTATCTCTGTGAAGTGGGGGATCAAGGTCAACACACATTCTCGGTAAGGAATCAAGTTTGGATGTTTCGTATCCCACTCTCCTTTGATCTGGTTGATCACAAGAGCGGAATCTCCGAAGACACTTAGAAATTTGATCCTTAGGTCGATCGCAGCTTGAAGACCCATGATGCACGCCTCATACTCCGCCATGTTGTTGGTACAGTTGAAACATAGCCGGGAAGTGAGTGGAGTATGAGTACCTTGAGGAGATATGATGATGGCGCCGATACCATTTCCCAAAGCATTGAAGGCTCCGTCAAAGTGCATAGACCATCGGGATCCTGGTTCAGGTCCTTCATCCGGTCCAGGCACTTCACAATCAGTTACTATCATAATGCTTTCATCCGGAAACTCGAAGTTCATTGATTGGTAGTCATCTACAGCTTGATGAGCCAGGTGGTCTGCCAATACACTTCCCTTGATGGCTTTCTGGGTCGTGTACTGAATGTCGTATTCCGTCAAGATCATTTGCCATCTTGCAATCCTCCCAGACAGAGCAGGCTTTTCGAATATGTATTTTATAGGATCCATCTTTGAGATCAACAAGGTAGTGTGAGTCAACATATACTGTCTCAGCCGGCGAGCAGCCCATACCAAAGCGCAACAAGTTTTCTCAAGCAGTGAGTATCGGGTCTCACAGTCGGTAAACTTTTTTCTAAGGTAATAAATGGCGTGCTCTTTTCGGCCAGACTCGTCATGCTGCCCCAGCACACACCCCATTGAGTTGTCAAGCACTGTCAAGTATAGTATCAGAGGTCTCCCTTCAACCGGTGGCATAAGGATAGGAGGTTCTTGGAGATACTCTTTGATTTTGTCAAAAGCAGCCTGACATTCATCGTTCCAATGTACTACCTGATCTTTCTTCAGTAGCTTGAAGATTGGCTCACAAGTAGCAGTCAGATGCGAGATGAAGCGAGCAATGTAATTCAGGCGTCCTAAAAAGCCTCTGACTTCCTTCTCTGTCCTGGGAACCGGCATCTCTTGAATTGCTTTGACCTTAGCAGGGTCTACTTGAATGCCTTTATCACTGACCACGAAGCCTAGTAATTTTCCAGATCTTACCCCGAAGGTGCACTTGTTCGGGTTCAATCTCAGCTTGTATAGTTTCAACCGGTCAAACAACTTCTGCAGATGATCTGGGTGCTCTTCCTCAGTTTGGGACCTTGCGATCATGTCGTCCACATACACTTCTATCTCATGATGGATCATGTCGTGAAATAAGGCGACCATGGCACGTTGGTAGGTTGCCCCAGCGTTCTTTAATCCAAATGGCATGACCTTGTAACAGAAGGTGCCCCACTGAGTAACAAATGTAGTCTTTTCCATGTCTTCAGGTGCCATCTTGATCTGATTGTAACCTGAAAAGCCATCCATGAAAGAGAACACCTTATGTTGAGCGGTATTATCAACAAGGACATCAATGTGAGGTAAGGGGAAGTCATCCTTGGGGCTGGCCCTGTTCAGATCCCTGTAATCGACACACATTCTGACCTTACCGTCCTTCTTAGGTACCGGCACCACATTAGCAACCCACTGAGGGTAAGAAGTAACTGCAAGGAACCCAGCATCAAACTGTTTCATGACCTCGGCTTTAATCTTCTCGGACATCTCTGGACGCATCCGACGGACCTTTTGCTTAACTGGAGGGCAGTCTTCCTTAGTCGGCAAGTGATGGACCACAATATCGGTATCCAAGCCGGGCATATCTTCGTAGGACCAGGCAAAGATCTCCATATAGTCATGTAACATCTTGGTTAACCGTTGCTTCACGCTGAGCTCTAGGTTGGCACCAATCTTTACCTCTTTTCTGTCTGCCTCAGTACCCAAGTTTATTGTTTCCACTGGCTCTTCATGGGGTTGAATTGCCCTTTCTTCCTGAAGCAACAGTTTTGCAAGCTCGCCAGGCACTTCGCAATCATCTTCACCTTCGTCTTCGGCTAAGTTGATCGGATTTTCGAAGTCATAATTGGCAGTAACAGAGTTGTTATCAGTGAGATCCATAGTGGATTGAAACCTGTATGAGTGAGTGTGTGTGTAAATACAGCTGTTTTTTTGAAAATTATGTAAAGGAAAAGAAAAGATAGAAAAGGAGCACAATATTTGCAATGCGAAAAATACGTCCAAGATTTTCATTCATGATATATGAAATGACAGTTTGTATGCCCTCACAAATAGAACCACGGTGCCTCGGATAAGACACCGGGCCATAGAGTTTATCATTGTTTATTACAAAATAACAAAACATAGGAATTCATTACTTAGTAACAAGAGAAACAGATAAGTTGTCCTTTGCGCTCCAATTGTTAAGTCCATTGTCGGTTGCCGGGTAGATCCAGCTATCAAACTCAGCATCGTCCACTTCGTCTTCGTCCCCAATAGCATTTACTCCATGAGCAGGTAGGGGAGCTGTCCCCACATTAGGCTTGTCAGATGCCTCAAACTGTACCTCCTTGGCGTCAATAAGGTCCTGCAGCTTATTCTTTAACGCCCAACAGTCATCGGTAGAGTGCCCCGGGCTATCTGAATGGTAAGCACAACGAGCATTCGGGTTGTACTTGGGGGATGCAGTATTTGGAAACTTCGGCGCCTCCCTGACAGTCACTAAATTGGTTGAGAGCAACTGTGGCAGGATCTGCGACAAAGTCATGCTTAAGCGGGTGAATTCTCTCCGGGGCCTTTCAAACTTTTGAGGATTAGTTGGCCGGGGAGCGGCAGCAGGCTTAGCAATCATTACTGCACTGACAGATTGGCGGTGCTCATGTCTCTCTGATTTCCTGGAACCATATACGGCACTAGACTCCTTCTTGAAGGGTTTCTTCTCAGAACTAGATGATGCACCCTTCGGAATTTTTCCAGACTTTAACCCAGCTTCAATACTCTCTCCAGTCAAGATCAAATCAGTGAACCCAGCAGAAGAATTCCCAATGAGATGGTTGAAAAATGGCCCAGATAGGGTCCCCAAGAACATGTCTACCAACTCCCGATCCGTCAATGGTGGCTGCACCCTGCCAGCCAGGTCTCTCCACTTCTGAGCGTACTCCTTAAAACCTTCGCTTGCACCTAATGACATACCCTGGAGTTGGGTACGTGTGGGGGAAAGGTCGGCATTATATTGATACTGCTTGTAGAAAGCAGTAGCCAACTCCTCCCAGTTACGAACCTTGGTCCCATCCAGCTGATAGAACCATTCGAGATGATTCCCTGAAAGACTCTCCTGGAAGAAGTGGATCCATAAATTCTTATCCGCAGAGTACGGCTGAATTTTCCGAACATAGGACCTCAGATGTAGCTTGGGACAAGACGCCCCGTCATACTTAGAGAAGGAGGGTGCTTTGAACTTGTGAGGGATGATCACACCAGTTGACAAACCCAGATCTCCGAAATCCAGCCCAGGTACCTGTTGAACCTCCACAGCTTTCAACCTATCCTCCAGTTGCTTGTATCTGTCGTCTGCAGGAGGGTACTGCTCTTCATCAAAATCTGTCTCGTTGTCGGAGACTACCGGACTAGGGACCTTTACTTCTGCCTGAGAAGGACTCTTGCCAACAGAAGAACCAGCCTCTTCATGCTGCAGAGTATTGCCAAACCTTCGGCCCGAGTTGAACAGAACAGTTCTTCTCTTCTTCTTCTTCTCCTTCTTCAGGAGCATAGCCTTCAGTTCTTCTTGGCCTTGAGCTAGACCCTTGATTAATTCTTGAAACTGCGCATTCTGCGCCTGAAGAGCCTTGATCGATGTCTCAGTTGATGCAGATTCGGGATTCATGATGCTGAAATAAACAGCGAAGAACTGTAAGCAACCTGAAAAGAGGAAAAACCTGCTATGCACATGATGAATGAGATGTGGTTATGCAATGCATTCCAGGGTTCGAAAATTCAACTTTGTTGTAGACAAAAAGGAACACACGTTATTATTAGAGAAATCGTTGTTTAATACATTAAGGCCTCATGGGCAAAGTACAAAAATCAAATCAATCCCAAAATACACTGCGCATCCTCTTTGGAGCTATGTAAGTGTTGAGATTCCTCTCCTCATGCAACAGGCGGGTGAGCTCCAAGACCTTCTTTTCACTGGCATGCAGACTAGTCTCAAGAGAATTCCTTTCCTCCTTAAGCTGGATCCAGCTCTTCTGCATCTCTTCCCAGGATGTGGGCATATCAGGGTGCTGAATAGTATGGGATGTTTCTCCTTCCAAGACTGGTTCTTTGATCACTGGGAGCATATGAGGATAAGGCATTACTAACTTCTGGGAGTGGGCTCGTACCCACTTGAGATAAGGTTCCAACGGGATGGAATTCCTGTGCCCCAGTGTCTTGCTGTCTATTCTACTGGGCATCCTCCAAGCTCTGATAAATCTCTGGCGAAGTCCTTGAGTATCGTTATCGAAGTCAAAAACTATGTCAGGAATTAACATGTCATGAGGACCATCCCTCCGAGCATAACCAAACTGTCTCCAAGCCAGGCATGGGCTATAAGTAATACCTCCTCTGATTCCAAGTAAAGGAACATTAGGGTACTCCCCACAACGATCAATGATAGTGACATCTTCCCTGGACCTAGGGCACCAATGTATATCTGCATGTGTAAGAGTCATCAACCGTTGTAACCATCTCAAACCCTGCTCATTCTTCAAGACTGATTGTGGAAGGTGCGAAATAAACCACCTTCCCAAGAGAGGAGTGCAACACATAAGGACACCTCTTTTTCTCATGGTTCGAGTGTAACATGAGTGAAGGATGTCCCCCAGCAACGTAGGTATAGGATTCCTGGACATAAAGATCTGGACAGCACTGGTATCAATAAGCTGATATGGGTTAGGGAACAACACCAAACAATAGACAAGGAGGGCCACAACCTCTTCAAAAGCTTGCAAGTCAAGGGAGTTCCAACATTCATGAGCCTTTTCAAACAGAAACCTGGCTAAGAACCCTTTGATACCACTTCTCACTTCCCAATGTCCCTTAAGGTCAGATGACTGTAGGTGCAAGGCTTTAGCAATCTCTTCAAGCTTAGGTTCCTTTTCTGTACCGTTGAAGGGTAGCTGATCAAGGATAGGGATCTTCAGGAGCCGGGAGAACTCCTCCAATGTAGGTACCAACTGATAGTCCAAGAAGGTAAAACAGTGATGCAGAGGGTCAAAGAATTGGAACAAGACCTTAATCATATCTTCCTCGATGTTGGTGTTGACCAAGCTGATGAGGCTTCCATGTCTTTCACTGAATGAAGAGTTCTCAGGAATCCTGGATATAAGCTCCTTAAGCTGAGGAGGGAT
The DNA here is from genome assembly GCA_948472305.1 of Vicia faba. Taxonomy (NCBI): domain Eukaryota; kingdom Viridiplantae; phylum Streptophyta; class Magnoliopsida; order Fabales; family Fabaceae; genus Vicia; species Vicia faba. The sequence goes on from CATIWC010001350.1 coordinate 276,535, forward strand.
CCTTACAAGACTGATTTGAATTGTCTTTCTACGAACAATTTCCATGTCCTACAAAACAAGAACAAAGATGAAAATTCGAACCCCTGAAATGGTTAGTCAATGCATATGATGCTGGATGATGTCATGATGCTATGATTAAAAACACCACAGATATTTACAAAGACAAACATGTAAGGCACACAAGACAAGCCCTTAAGGTTTAAGGCCAGCCTGGGGTCTGGGTAGTACCCTCTTGAAGTTGGTGGGTTCAACCTGTCCTAATCAAAGTAACCGGGTTCTAAAGTTCCCAATATCACGGGATTGCTTTCATTATTCATCGTTTCGATTTAGCCACTGAACTGGCGACCGAAATATTCCAGGAAAGCAACCCTCAATTGAGCGTAGTATCGAGTATCAACCAACCTCGGACTGCACCAAAGTCAATTATCTCACTACCCTAAAGAGGCCAAGATAGTTCAATTAAGGTTCCTAAGGTCTGTTGATGCCTCATGACACCACGCGGAGGCCCCGTACTCTCCTTGACTGAACTCAAGGGTTACCGGTACACACCAAAGTGCCACATCAACGTAGCAGACTGTTTCAACCATGTCGGTATACCCCGCACAGTTCCCTCACAGCCTTGTTGCTACTTTCTAAGAAGGTATCCCCCAGATCCGGGTTAGGATCTATAGAACTCCCAAGCAACCCAAAATAATAAAGCAAGCAAAGGAGACAATTGAAAACATAGTTATGACCTAGCCCTAAGGTACACATCACTTTATAAAGTTTATTCCCCAGCAGAGTCGCCAGTTCTGTGATCGGTGGATCTGGAACTGACTGTTTAACGCTGGTTCGCGAAATGTCGCGGAAGCAAGAGTCGCCACCGTCTTTTATTTTCTCCAAATGGAAAGGACAAAAGCACAGAAAAATTCCTTAAAGAGATTTCTCTCGGTTCGGGAGGTAGATTATAGAAAGGGAAGGTGTTAGCACCCTTTCTATCCATGGTTATCCATGGGCTCTTAGGTACTTGCTCATTGTGTTTTCAAAAAATGGTTTGTTTGCTTTTCAATGTGGGTTTTAAAAAGTTTCTTTGAAAATTCCAGTTCGACTCTTGTATCGGTCCTCGAGAGTGTTTGAAAAATTGCTTTCGAAAGCTTTTTGAAAAGGTGTTGGTGTGAAAAGTATTTTTGAATGGTTTTAAGATTTAGAGCAAGTACCTACGAGAACCTACCTACCCTAAGGAATTCGTCTGTGTAAATGTCCTTTAAAGTAGTGCCATCCCACCATTGAGAGGTAGGTAGCACCACCATTGGAGGTGTTCGGGTCAATTCGAGGTTCGGGACATGGTGATCACCAGAGCAATGGGAAGACACCTTAGAAGCTACCCTCATGCCAGGTTCCCGGATCATGAGGACTTACTAAGACATCCTCTACTCGACGATCACCTTTCGAGATAAGGCAACAGTGAGGCGTACCCTAGGGGTGGTGTGTGCGAATTGTGTGTCGTTTTCATTTGCATTTGTCTTGTCATGTTTATTGGTGTTCTACGCTTGATTTTATTATGGCCATTCATTCTTGCATGCTTTGTTTAACAGTTAAAATATTGCGAGAAAAAGTAAATCTAAAGCTATTACAAACGGCGCGGGTCCACATCGCCAAAATTTCCAGAACCCAATTTGACAGAAAAGTAAAGAATTGAAAAGAAATAAAAGTGCGAGAAGTAAATGTTACAAAGCTTCGGGAGAGATACATAATTATTTAAGCGGAAAAAGAAATAAGTACGCGAAATTAAACAATTAAAAATATGGGCGTTGGACCCTTTCGCAAAAATTAAAATTAATAAGGAATTAAAATTAAAATTTAAAAGAAAATGTTTTTTGGTATTTTTATGTTTTTTAAGATTTAATAGAAGAAGAATTAATTAAAACTAAAATAAAATGTTAAACCTAGTTCTAATTATTTTTTAAGTTATTAAGAGAAATATTGAAGTTTTTTAACCTAATTTAACCCTAAGTTATTTATGTACAATTTAATTATAAAAATAAATAAATAAATAATATTATGGTAGAAAGGAAAATTAAAAGGAATAAAAAATTATCAATTAAACCTAGTTCTACATTTTTTAGATTTTTTATGAAAAGAGTTAATGTTGCAAACCCTAATTTAGACTAAATTTTATTTACATGCATCTTTTATGAAACTATTAGAAATAAAAATTATTTATTACATTTTTTTGTCTTTTCTGATTTTTAGGCATTTTTTGTATTTTGTAAAAATAATTAATTAAATTAAAACAATAAAGAAAATAAAATAGCAATTGAAAGTAAAAAGAGAAAATTGCAAACCAGGGGGGGTGGAAGTCCCCAAAGTGGAGGTCTGGGCTCAGCAATCTGGCCCAATAGCATTCTGGTCCATTGACTTTTTTGAGTAGCGTGTTAGCACTTTGACCAGGGTTCATGATGTGCCTTCAATTTTGCACCCTTGGATTGCTTCTGATGGACGCGTGGCTGTGGATCTTTGAGGATGCATGGTGTGTCTTAACACTGGCGCTGCATGGGAATTGCTAATGAAAAATATTATGGAAATTACACAGACCTGGGGTTCGAACCCAGGTCTTGGACATTGCAAATCAACACCTGTGCCACTACGCCATTGCTACGCGTTTTGATATATAATAAGCAAATAAATATAATAAAGGAAAACAGTCCCTTAATGCATCCAACGCGCGAAATTTTGAATTGGCCTATCCCCTCTTGCCACGACTCTATCTTCTTCGTTTTCCTGAAACATAAACAATGAGCAACGGTTTTCTGTGCGTTGCCTAAGACATGCTATTAGAAAATAGCGATTAGGTCATGTGGCCTTATAAATTAGGCGCGAGTATGTTAATCTCTTCGTCCAAATGCACTGAGTACAACCATGGTGGTCTTAAGGGCTAATTTTACTTTGTTTCAAAAGCCCTAATTTCTCATCCTGCAAACCCTAGAAAGCTAACATGGTGAAATCGCGTTGAGAGCACAAAAACACAATTAAATTGTACAGTTAGCATCAGAAATCATCAATGAGTAATAATCCATTAAAAAATGCAATGATTATGCTTCAAAATCAAAATACGATTATGCAATTTTCTTGATGCAGTTTGCGTTCAATATACCAATTCTTGGAGTTTTGATGGTGGTTTCTGATTGGAATGTGATCAGGGGACCTTGAGGAAGCTATTGAAACAAATCTTATGCTTTGAATCGACCTAAAAAGGGTTTTGCAGATTTTAGTTTTGAGAGAATTTTTCCAAGTTTTCCAATGGCTTTATTGCGCAGTTTTCTGTGTCTGTGCCTTAGGGTTATGATCCTGGCATATATATGAATCAATTAGGTTAACAAATTGGATCCAAATCTCTTGTAATCATTGATTGAATATTTGATTTCTTTCCACCATAATTTTCATATCTTTTTCATGTGCTCTTGTATCAATTATGCTCAAATCAAATCAAATCTTCCTATTTTTGAATGTGCACGAAATATTGAGGGCAAAACATGCATGAAAAGATTTATTAGGTCAAGTTAGATATTTTTCATGTATTTAAATAATTTAAATGAATTAATATGAATAATAACTCAAATAAATAAATAAAAAATGAGAAAATACTTCCCTTTGGGCCAAGTGGTCGTGCATATGCTTAGAATGATGAATCATGGAAGAAAAATGGGCCCATTAGCAATTTTAGGTCATTTGGATCAAAGTTGACTTTTCAAAATATCCAAAAATTTCCCAATTTCCACAAGGCATAACTTGCTCAATTTTTAAGCTTTTCTCATGTTCTCGGACATTTTGGAAAGGTCTTTGAGTCCTCTAACCAATGCCTTTGGTCCCATGTCATTTTGATTTACCAATCTCAAGTTATGGCCTTTTACTTAAAGTCCCTTTTTGTTGACTTTTGAAAATGACCTATAATGTTGAAATTGATAACTTTTTGTGAGAGCATTTCTTGGACTTGAAGTATGAAGATTAGTTGTAGGAAATGTCTTTATCTTCAAAATGAGCTTTGGATGGGATTTTTCTGATAATCCATGTGAAAGTTATGCCCTGGTCAATTTCAGTTGACTTTTTCAGCTGTCCAAATAAGGAAACTTTTGCATTTTGGTGATTTCTGAGCCAAATTTTGAGAATCATGATCAAGCATTGATCAAATGATGTTTGTGGCTTCAAAATGGTATGTTGACCAAAAATTTGAACTTTTGACTGTCAAATGACCATTTTGCCCCTACAGTTGACTGTAGTGCAATCTAGGGTTTTGACTGTGCAATTTTGTGCTGAATGCCTTGAAACTTGATATGAGGATGCTTGACCATATTTGTAGGCATGTGAGACTTGATTGGGCCTTTGAAAACTTCTTTTTCTTGATCAGGATACAAACCCTAGTTTTGGCTGTATAGGAGACCTTTGCACTGTGCAACCCTTGGGGAATTTTGCACCTTGGCTTGGCAATTTCTTGGAGAATATGGGAGGGCAAATTTTGGGGTGCAACACCTGTAAGGTAAGTTCATGTAAAACTTCTTGATGAACCGAGGTAAGGTCATCTTGAGATAGGTCCATGTAAGACTTCTGGAGGAACCGGGGTTAGGTTGCCGCAGGATAAGTTTGTGTAAAAACTTCGTGATGAACCGGGGTTAGGTCATCTTAAGATAGGTCCATGTGAGACTTCTGGAGGAACCGGGGTTAGGTTACTTGGATAAGTTTGTGTAAAAACTTCTTGATGAACCGGGGTTAGGTCATCTTGAGATAGGTCCATGTAAGACTTCTGGAGGAACCAGGGTTAGGTTACTTGGATAAGTTTGTGTAAAAACTTCTTCTAAAAATTGAGAAGGAACCGGTGTAGGGTTGCATGATTTTGATTAAGTGGATGATTGTCCTGCTTGGTTTCGGATGTTAACCCACGATCTGGAATTTGTAAAGGTAGATGGTAATCATCCTTATGTTGATCTTTCCTTTGTACTTTGGTTGACAGAGCAATTGGATCGCCTGGATAACTCATTATTGCCCCTGCTTCGGAGATGAGGGAAGAGGATACCTGTGCGGGTGATTGACAAATCTTCTGGTAGACAAGTGGCGAGATACCGGAACATAGTCGTACGCTTTGATCCCTAACTTTTGCCTGGACCGCCCTTTCGGGTTTTCAGTCCACCGGGATACCCATTTTTGCCCAAGCCACCTTTTCAGGTTTTCGACTTGCCGGGTGTACAGATTTTTCATTTCATCCCTTCATTTTGCCCGTACCCTTTTGGTTCGCCGGGAAGCCCTTATTTTTGCCTAGGTGTGTCAACCTAGCGGGTCTTTTGTTCATGCGTAGTATCTTTTCGACTATGTCCATGCTTTCATAATGTAGGGAGTTGCCCCTGTTGTTGGGCATCTTGAGTGATTCTCCAGGTTGTGACTGGACTGCCCCAGATGATAGTCTTTGATCATGCCATGCCCCTTGATTGAAAGTGCTCCTTCCACTAGAGGGACTCTTTTGTTGAGAAGATCTTCGCTCATCAGATATTCGTTGCGCAAAGTTCTTTGCTGTTCAGAAAAATAATCACATGCAAGCAATGTTATCTTAAGAATGCAAGGTTTATGTCTGTCTTGAAATTTTTGAAAATGCATTTTTTCATAAAGGCAAGTGGATTTTGTAAAGCGTGATGTCAACTCAAAATTTTTACAGCGAGCCTTAAGGAGTCAGGATACCTTTTGTAACAGTATGCTTTCGAACTAACCCATGCTTCAGCTAGGACTTTTAAGGGTTATAACGTGGCCTGGTTCACGGTTTAAGAAACAAAGGATAAAGGCTCAAATTATTTGTACCCACCCGCTCTTCGTGATGTTCTCCCAACCTAAACTCAGTTGATCGTGTGTTAGACCTTGTTCGAGTCTTTGCTCTGATTTTCCGGTGATGGTTCGGATGTTGACAATTTATTTTGAATAGGCAGTCATCTCCCCTTTTTTGTTGAGGTTTTGTAGGACCTCTTTTTTCTGATTTAGTTATCCCTTTCTTTTTTTGCCTGAACTGTTTCCTTTGTGATTACAGTCAGCGGGATGCCCCAGTTTCGTAAGTCCCCTTTATAGGTTTTGACTTTTTTGGGCCTTTCATTTATAAATTTGATAATGACTGCCTGTCTTTATCGCTTATTCGGAACCATCACTGTCTTTCTTCGTTTTGTAAAGATCTCTTCGGTGCTATTCGTCATGCACTTGGATCAACTGAGAGAACTACCCTGCCCCAGGTTATGATTAAGGGTTTTAAATTTCGAAAAGAAAAACTCCTACTTCTTTGGCTCAGAGGGGTTGACGAGGGATTATCTTCCTTATAACTCCAGTGTTTAGGAATTGAAACAATGCATGTCCCTCATCAGCGGGGTCTGTTCAAAAGCATACTATAAATTATGGTATCGTTTTCGTCATCCTCCCTCAAGAGGCTTAGAATTTTCAATTAAGAGTTGACCATCACAAAAATATGAAAGCAGTTTTAAGCATAGTAAACATAATTAAATCAAGACAGACATGTGTAATGCATTCATGAAATAAAAGAGTTTAACATGATAATTGTTTATCTGAACAAGAAAAGAAAAATATAACTTGAATTCAAATGAACAAAAATCTCTCGACCCTAGCCATGTTTTGGCAATGGAGCAGTGATCACGTTGGGAGTCTCGGCAGGCTCGAACTCGATCTCTTTGGCATCGATCATGTTCTGAATCTTGTACTTCAGTGCCCAACAGTCCTCAGTATCGTGCCCCGGGCTATCAGAATGATAAGCACACCTCGCTTCTGGGTTGTAGCTTGGAGAGGAGGTCTTGGGATTTGCAGGAGGGTTGATCACCGCAATCAGGTTCATTTTCAACATGTGCTGCAATGCTTGTGACCATGACATGTTAATGTTGGTGAATTGTCTTTTAGGCTCGTCCGGCCTTCGCTGGTTTCCCTTTTGTGGTTGGCGGCGTGGTGCAGAACCAGAAATCATGACTGCCCATGCATGTTGGTCACGACGACTCTTTTGGCTATATGCAGCATTAGATTCCTTCTTTCCCGTGTAAGGCTTTTTGTGAGTGTCAGGAGGTGTGGCCTCTTGGATTTTCCCACTCTTGATACCGGCTTCAATTCTTTCGCCAGTCAGGATGAGGTCGGTAAATCCTGCAGATGAATTACCGATGAGATGATTGAAGAATGGCCCGGATAGGGTCCCCAAGAACATATCAACGAGTTCCCTGTCAGTTAATGGAGGCTGCACCCTTCCAGCAAGGTCTCTCCATCTCTGCGCGTATTCCTTGAAACCTTCACTTGACCCCAACGACATGCCCTGGAGTTGGGTACGTGTGGGAGCAAGGTCGGCATTGTACTGGTACTGCTTGTAGAATGCAGTGGCTAAGTCTTCCCAGGTACGGATGTTGACTCCATTCAATTGATAGAACCACTCGAGCTGAGTCCCTGAAAGACTCTCTTGGAAGAAATGGATCCATAAGTTTTTGTCAGCTGTATAGGGCTGGATCCTCCTTGTGTAAGCCCTGAGATGCAATTTAGGACAGGATGCCCCGTCGTATTTAGCAAAGGCAGGTGCCTTAAACTTGTGCGGGATCACTACCCCAGAAGACAGACCTAGATCCTCGAAGTCCAGGCCAGGCACTTTTTGTATCTCCATAGCACTTAGTCGGTCTTCCAACTGTTTGTACCTATCCTCAGCCGGAGGGTACTGTTCGTCGTTGAAATCTGTCTCGCTGTCGGAGACCACTGGACTGGGAACCCTTTCCTCTTGATGACTGCCTTTCCCCACAGATGGAGTGGTCCTCTCAGTTTCATCCTGCAGTGTATTCCTAGATCTGCGTCTAGGGCTGAACAAAACATTCCTTTTCTTCTTCTTTTCTTTCTTCAAGAGCAGAGCCTTCAAATCTTGTTGCCCCTGAGTCAAATTCATGATCAGCCCTTGGAACTGGGCGTTCTGAGCCTGGAGGGCCTTGATAGTGTGCTCGGTTAAGGATTCAGGATTCATGACGAGACTGCTGAAATAAACAGCGAAGAAGGTAAGTAGCCTGCAGAGAAAGGGTACCTGTTATGCAATGATATGTATGACATGCATGCAATGATTTCAAGGACCTCGAGGGGTAAACAAATTGTTAGAGTTGGAAACTGGTAACTTGATTGAAGGTACTTCATGTTATTGAGAGTCCTTCTTCCAGGGTCAAAGGCTCACCATATCCAGTGGGTCATAGCCCCTGACAACCTTGTCTAGAGGAAAATAAATCCCCTTTGCCCCTTGCTGGACATTTGGTTCATCGTGCCCTGCATCACAAGCCCTTGAGATCCTTGAAATGGGTTAGGATGTATGCAATGGCATGATATTATGCTATGTATGGGGTAATGTAGGTAACCCTGTTATGAGTCCCAATTAAGGACTGCAAACCAAAACCTGCAAGAAATTTAGTGAATTCTGTTATAAGTCCTAATTAAGGACCACAAACAAAACCTGCAAGTAGTTCATGTGTCAGATAACAAGCATGCAAGTAGGCAAGTACGAGGGCACACAAGTCACACAAGAGAAGCCCTTAGAGTTTAGGCCAGCATGGGGTCTGGGTATTACCCTCTTGAAGTTGGTGGGCTCAACCTGTCCTATTAGAAGTAACCGGGTTCTAAGGGTCCCAATATCACTGGATTGCTTTCATTGTTCATCGTTTCGATTTAGCCACTGAACTGGCGACCGAAATATTCCAGGAAAGCAACCCTCAATTGAGTGTAGTATCGAGTATCAACCAACCTCGGACTGCACCAAAGTCAGTTATCTCACTACCCTAAAGAGGCCAAGATAGTTCAATTAAGGTTCCTAAGGTCTGTTGATGCTTCATGACACCACGCGGAGGCCCCGTACTCTCCTTGACTAAACTCAAGGGTTACCGGTACACACCAAAGTGCCACATCAACGTAGCAGACTGTTTCAACCATGTCGGTATACCCCGCACAGTTCCCTCAGTCTTGTTGCTACTTTCTAATAAGGTATCCCCCAGATCCGGGTTAGGATCTATAGAACTCCCAAGACAGTCCCATGATTTAAAGCAAGCAAAGAAAGCAATTGAAAACACAGTGATCTTAGTCCTAAGGTACACCTCACTTTAAAGTTTTATCCCCAGCAGAGTCGCCAGTTCTGTGATCGGTGGATCTGGAACTGACTGTTTAACGCTGGTTCGCGAAATGTCGCGGAAGCAAGAGTCGCCACCGTCTTTTATTTTCTCCAAATGAAAAGGACAAAAGCACAGAAAAATTCCTTAAAGAGATTGCTCTCGGTTCGGGAGGTAGGTTATAGAAAGGGAAGGTGTTAGCACCCTTTCTATCCATGGTTATCCATGGGCTCTTAGATACTTGCTCATTTGTGTTTTCAAAATGGTTTGTTTGCTTTTCAATGTGGGTTTTAAAAAGTTTCTTTGAAAATTCCAGTTCGACTCTTGTATCAGTCCTCAAGAGTGTTTGAAAAATCGCTTTCGAAAGCTTTTTGAAAAGGTGTCGGTGTGAAAAGTATTTTTGATTTGTTTTGAGATTAGAGCAAGTATCTACGAGAACCTACCTACCCTAAGGAATTCGTCTGTGTAAATGTCATTTAAAGTAGTGCCATCCCACCATTGAGAGGTAGGTAGCACCACCGTTGGAGGTGTTCGGGTCAATTCGAGGTTCGGGACATGGTGATCACCGGAGCAATGGGAAGACACCTTAGAAGCTACCCTCATGCCAGGTTCCCGGATCATGAGGACTTACTAAGACGTCCTCTACTCGACGATCACCTTTCGAAGGCAAGGCAACAATGAGGCGTACCCTAGGGGTTGTGTGTGATTTGTGTGTCGTTTTCATTTGCATTTATCTTGTCACGTTATTGGTTTTCTACGCTTGTTTTTATTTTGTCCATACATTCTTTCATGCTTTTGATTAACAGTTAAAAAGTTGCGAGAAAAGTAAATTCTAAGCTATTACAAATGGCGCGGATCCACATCGCCAAAATTAACCAGGACCCGATTTGACAGAAAATAAAGAATTAAAAGCAAATAAAGAATTAAAAGCGCGAGAAGTAATTTACATGGCTTCGGGAGAGGTACATAATTATTTAAGCAAAATAAAATAAATATGCGAATTAGAATAAAAATTAAGAACGTGGGCGTTGGACCTTTTTGCAAAATTAGATGAATGAGGAATTAATTAAAATTAAAAGAAAGCAAGAATTTGTTTTTTTGGTATTTTTATGTATTTTAGGATTTAATAGAAAAAATTAATTGCAATTAAACGCTAACCCTAATTCTAATGGCTTCTAAGTTATTAAGAAAAATATTGAAGTTTTTAACCTAAATGAAACCCTAATTAATTTACAAGTTTAATTATGAAAATAAAATATTTAACTATTTGATATGTTTAGGAAAGAAAAATAAAAAGGATGAAAAATTATTAATTAAACCTATTTCTACATTTTTTTGGATTTTTATTAAAAAGAATTAAAATTACAACCTAATTTAAAACTAAGTTTAATTACATGCAAAGTTATTTAAGAAAATACTAAAATAAAAATATTTATTATTTTAACTCTTTTCTGATTTTTTATGATATTTTGTATTTTTGTGAAAATATAATTAAATTGACAGAATTAAATAAATATAATAATTGAAAGTAAAAAATATAAAGGAAAAAAAAATAAAGAGCAATTAAAGAATTTGCAAACCTGGGGGTTCAGACCCCAAATAGGAGGTATAGCCCATGAATTTTGAGCCCAATGACCTTCAGGTTCATTGACTTTTCCAGATACTATGTGGCACCTTTGACCAGGGCCTACCCTATGCCTTAAATCTGAGCCTTTAGATTGATGTAACCAACGCGTGGACGACTGGATCTTGGAAGTGTATGGTGATCCATAACGCTTGCGCTGCATATGAACATTAGAGGAAAAAATATATAGAAAGAATGAAGACCTGGGGCTCGAACCCAGGTCATATACATTGCCAACGCTCTCGCTTACCAACGGTGCCAACTAACGCGTTATTAATATTAAACCAACAACAAATATTATAAAAGAAGCAACAACGTTAATGAATCTTTGCGCGCGAGTTTTCAAATTCACCAATCCGCTTATGCCACGATATCATCGTCCTCTTTGTTCCTGAAACACAAACAGAATAAGCCACGGTTTTTTATATGTTCTCTTAGGTATGTTTTGAGAAAATAGCGAATAGGTCCCCTTGGCATATAAATTCAGCGCGAGCATGCCATTATTTTCGTCCAAGCGAGCTGGTTTCGTTCATGGTACTGAGGACTCCCAATTTTACAGCATGTAAAAACGCCTAAATCGAAAGCTTGGTAACCCTAGAAAACAACAATGGTGGAATCGCGTGTGGTGCATAAAAATACAATTAAATATGTTGGTTAGCTTCAGAATCATTCAAGGAATAAGAATCAATAATTGAAATGCCATAAAAATGCATAGATTTCAAAGTACGATTATGAATTTTTCATGAAATATCTTGAATTCTGTATACCGATTCCTTGAGTTTTGATGGTTGTCTTTGATTGGAATATGTCCAGTGAACCTTCAGCAAGCTAATGGAATAAGAATTATGCCTTGAATCGCCCTAGAATATGGTTTTCAGTTTTGAGTTTCTTTGCAAAATTTTCAAGTTTGTTCTTCAAGTTTTTGAGCAGCTGCGTCTGTATCAACATTAGGTTTTTCTTTAGGCTTATGTACTGAATGGATTAGGTCAAGAAACTTGCTCAAAATCTCTTGCAATCATGGTTTTGAAGATTTGATTTTCAAGCTTTGTTTTTTCAATCTTTTCCATACAATTTTGTACCAATTATGATCCAATCAAACCAAATCTTCCCATATTTGAATGTGCACGAATTATTGAGTAGATTACATGTGCAAAAAGATTTGTTAGGTTAAATTAAGTATTTTTCATATATTTAATTGATTTAAATGAATTAATATAAATAAAAATTCAAATAAATAAATAAAAAATGAAGAAATACTTCCCTTTGGGCCAAGTGGTCGTGCACATGTCATGGATGATGAATTATGGAAGAAAAATGGGCCCATTAGCAATTTTAGACCATTTGAATCAATGTTGACTTTTCAAAATATCCAAAAATTTCCCAACTTCCACAAGGCATAACTTGCTCAATTTTTAAGCTTTTCTCATGTTCTTGGACATTTTGGAAAGGTCTTTGAGTCCTCTAACCAATTCCTTTGGTCCCATGTCATTTTGATTTACCAATATCAAGTTATGGTCTTTGTCTTAAAGTCCCTTCTTGTTGACTTTTGAAAATGACCTATAATGTTGAAATTGATAACTTTTTGTGAGAGCATTTCTTGGACTTGAAGTATGAAGATGAGTTGTAGGAAATGTCTTTATCTTCAAAATGAGCTTTGGATGGAATTTTTCTGATAATCCATGTGAAAGTTATGCCCTGGTCAATTTACAGTTGACTTTTCCAACTGTCCAAAAATAGAAACTTTTGCATCTTGAGACTTTTTGAGCCATGCCTTGAGAATCATGATCAAGAATTGATCAAATGATGTTTGTGGCTTCAAAGTAAGATGTTTACCAAAAATTTTGACTTTTGACTGTCAAATGACCATTTTGCCCCTGCAGTTGACTGTTGAGCAATTAGGGTTTTTGACTGTGCAATTTTGAGCTGAATGTCTCGAAACTTGATATGAGGATGCTTGACCATGTTTGTAGGCATATGAGACTTGATTGGACCTTTGGAAACTTCATTTTCTTGACCAAAACAAAAACCCTAATTTTGACTGTATAGGAGACTTTTGAGCTGTGCAACCCTTGGGGAATTTTGAAGCTTGACTTTGCAATTTCCTGAAGAATATGGGAGGGAAAATTTTGGGGTACAACACTATTCAATAGCGGTGTAGTATTAATTTAACCGAGTCGTAATAAGAAATTTAGTATAAAGTAGAAACAATAGAACTTTTTGGCAGATAATTAATTAAACGGTTTTAGTCGAAAATAGTCTGAATAGTTACGCGGTTTATTTGTAGTAATTTTTGGTTGATTCGTTGGGTGGTGTTTTGGTTGAAAAATGTGAAATTACGTATGATGTTGTATCTTGTTGAATTGCCTCTATTTATGGGCAAAATATAAGTTGTAGGCATATGGCCGATGCTGATTTGTTGATGTGTTGCTATGTAACTATTATTGTTGTTATTCAGACATTCATATTGTGTTGCATAAATAGCATATCAAGTTGGAGTTGATGTTCTGTAAGTTGGCCTGGATTGGCAAATTAAGTTGAAGGTTTATGCCTTGTTGACGCCTCTATTAATTAGCAGATTTTTAAGTTGGGAGTTTTGCTCCATTGGTACCACATGTATGTGCATTGTAACGAGTTGCATTATGTGTTGCATAATTAAGTTGTTATGTTATTGACTTGTGATGATTGATGTTGGTTGAAAGTTGTGAATGATGATTTTATATAATCCGATCTAATATATTATTTATCATACACTCAATTATATGGTTCGATATCTCACCCCCACTGTTTGAATGTTGCCCTCTGTTGGTAATGTACAGGTAATCAAGAAGGATTTTTGTTACCTTCGTTAGTCTGAGTCGGTGTTGTCGCTCTGATACGTAGCATTCGTGGGGTTGAACACATGTTTTCTTTATTGTTGATTTTCATTATGTTGTTGAATTTTTAAGTTATATTCATTAAAGACTTGTTGTCTTAAAGTTGTTTAGAGTTGGACAAGATGTTATGGTGTTTTCAGTTGAATTTTGTGAATCTGCTGCTTAGTAATGAAAGTTGTTTTATTTTTAAAGACTCAGCAGATTGTTATCGCTTCACCCGAAATATTGTGTTATTTATCCGATTTGCAGGTGATTGTTTGTCGTTTTTTTTAGTTGAAAGTGTAACATTCCATATGTTATTGGAAAATTTGAAACTCTTATTTTATATAATTCATTGGGTAGAAATGGAATGTTACAATAAACCCTAACATACCCATCATTATATGATACTCTTAGAAAGTTGGAATCCCACCCTTACCTTATATTGATGGTTCCCAAGTTTCAACAATGGCTTTCTCTTGACCTAGCTATTTCTCACCTTCATGCTTCAACTTCTCTCAAAGTACGATTGTTCCAGCTGATACGATTCAACTCTCTATTCTTCCCTTTTTACTAGATTAGCCTTTAGACCCCTAATATGACATTCCTTCCTTACCCCACCAAACCTCATGACAATTACCATCTTGCCCCTACCTTTTCTACATATTTTATTCTATTTATTTAATAAATAAATTCTAAATGATTATTCTTAAATCCAAATAATTATAACTAAATTATTTAAATTAAAAACAATTCTTACTATTATTTTAATTTGACACTACCCCCCACATATCAACATCAAACCACCTATTGCATAATATAATTCACAAACAACCACTCAAATAATAAATATAATATTCGAGACATTATAGGGTTGGTTAAAGGGATGGGGAAGCATCAAAATATTCTGGAAGAATTTACAGTTACACAAGAGTATTTTGAAACATAAATCCAAGGTTAAATGGATAAAAGAAGGGGACTCTAATTCCAGTTTTTTTCACACATCTCTAAAAGCAAGAACGATGAGGAATTAGTTGGTAAGCGTTAATACCGATCTTGACAGAACTCAGAGTGTAACTGGAGTGAAGGAGGAAGTGAGAAGGTTCTTCGAAGTACAATTTAAAGAAATAGAGATAGCACGTCCTTTGTTGGATGATATCAATTTTGATCAATTATCGGAGGAGGAGGTTTGGCATCTAAAAGAGGTTTTCACAATGGAAGAGATTAAAGGTGTATTGTGGGAATGTGGTGGAGATAAATGTCCAGGGCCTGATGGCTTCAACTTCAATTTTCTTAGAAATTGCTGAAACTCCATATCTACCAATGTTTTTAACTTCATTCGGGACTTTCATATTAAAGTCAATCGACCTAAATCAATTTCAGTGTCCTTCATCGGTCTTATAACATAGGTATAAAACCCCAGCTGTTGGGTGAATATAGACCAATAAGTTTGGTTGGAAGCTTATATAAAATCATTGCAAATCTCCTGGCGAATAGGTTCACTAATACAAAAAGTACCTTTCATAACGCCATCAAATTTATTTCACCATGATCAAAAGATTCACCGTGGTAGAATCTATTCAATTAGGCGCTTTCATTTTTTATATTTTATTAAAAGACCTACAACAACAGTTATTTGATACAACATTTGTTGTATGTAGTGCATGGTCATGAATTCGAATTTTATTGTTGTTGTTGTTGTTGTTGTTGTTGTTCTACTGCTGTATTTTTTATATTTTATTAAAAGGCATACAATAATTACATAGTTGAGTCGCATTACATAAATTAATTGTATATATGTGTTTCCAGTGATTTCTGGTAAACAACCGCTAGTCTTCCAAACTATCGAATAATCTTTCTGACTGTTATTCAATTCCTCTGGTAACTCACAGGATCGACTAGATTGATCCTAGGACTCCTTGGATATTAAGGTTACTCTCACGATCGAACCGATATTCATGGTTGATATTGTATATGTGTTTGGCTTATTTCGATTTCTCTCTCTAAAAGTCTAAAGATGTAATCAAAATGTGTGTGAAAACTAAGTTACATGAATAAATGATAATTGTAATGCTAATTGTAAAGACATGTAAAACTGCATAAAAGTGAAGTAAATGGTTTCGACTTACAAAACTGTTAATATAAAGGATTTCTGGAACGTAAAAGGTTTGACTTTAAGGCTTGAAGGTAAAGGTATGGAAAATATGACAGTTTTCTGAAATATAAAGTGCTTGAAATATGAAGAAAACATTAAAATGTGAAACTTTGAAGAAGAGATTTCGAAGTGAAAAGACTGTAAATAAGAAAACTTGTAAATGTTATTTGACAAAAGGGATAAAGGGAAGTACTGGAAATGGTAAAAGGTTTTCATTAAATCAGAAATACATGGTGCTATCATACATACATTTCTCTTGCATTCGTTTCCCTTGCCATGTGGTAGTTTGAATGTTACTGAGTATTTTGTATAATAGATATGACACACGAAATCCTAATACTAAGAATTCTATTTATACTAATTCGACCATAACGGTCTTGCTATAGGATTATGCCACGTTTAGAACATGCAAGACAATGCCTCTTTCATCTTTCCACGTGTCCCCAAATGCTCCAACACATAACTTTCAAACTTCGAAAGTCCCGCTTCCATTTGAATTTCAAATGCTTTGGTGCTTCTCCGTTTCGAACGCTCTTCCCAGACACAGCCTTGTTGTTATTTCGAGACTTCTTTAGATATGTTCCCATAATTGCCACTCGAAGCTCCAAGCTTTGACACACTTATTCGAAACACTGCTTCTGCTACTTCGAAACATGACGCTTTACCTCATTTCGATCAAAACGTTTAATTCATTTGGCTTCTAATAACATTATCAAAATCTTCAGCCAACAAATTGCCCCTTTAAAATATGTATTTCGATTCCTCTGAGAAATACCTATTTTAAACACCTACACAAGATTTTGATGGGACTTTCGAATCATCGTAACATTTAATGCATTTGACTCCGGTCACGTCAATCATAGCACCTTTTGGATTCCTTAACCGCCTGGAGCCACTTCACAGCGTGGTGCAGTTACAAATAATGATTATCTTTAAATCACGCCTATTACCCATGTTAACTTTACGCCACCTCTTCATCACTCCAACCCATGATCTCCACGTATCACACCTTTATTCGGTGGATGCTTAAACTTCCCCATTATAAAACATCAACTTAATCTTCTTCTTTTCTTTTCACACTCTAAATCTTTCATACTCTAAATCTTTTACCCTCTAAATCTTTTACCCTCCTTCTCTCGTAAAACAATCCAAGCTTTCAACATCTTTCAAAAATGTCTTCTTCTACTTCATCCCAACTCAAGAAAGTCTCCAAGAAGAAAGGAAAAACTGCAGGAGCTACCATGGAAAGTAAAATCATCACTCTCCAAGGTCAATCCGCTCTTGCCCCTCAGATGATTTCAAAAGAAAAAGAAATGTTGTATGCGTCACAGGTACTCATTCCTACCAACGTTGCTGGTAAGAGGTTAGCTTTAAATGGCCCTCTTACGGTTTTTGAAATATTAAAAGACACCAGGATGATTTTCCCAGTTTGTTATAGCTTCAAACCCTTATTTAACAAAATGGACGCCCCTAAGGCAGTAGAATCTCCTAGTTCAAATACCATAGAAACCCCAACTGTTCCTCCTAAGGACCCCTTTGTTTTGGATTATGTAAAAAGTGATTTTAAGCCATTTCGATCTTGCCCCACCTCTGATATTGCTTATCAAAATTGGTTCACGAAAGTAGAAGCTAAGAAATCCCAGCAATGGGAAGAATTAGGCATCTATAACCTGATTAAGCTATCGAAGCCTGGTTTCACCTACAGCCACCCTCTGCTATTCGCGTCCCTTTATTTCTGGGACAGTACCTATAACACTTTCCATCTCCCAGGTGGAATGATCACCCCAACCTTCTTCGACATAGCGGCCATCACTGGGCTATCGCCAGTGGGAGAAACTTATATACCCGACAACGAAGAGCACTCAAGCATAATTGACTTCGAAGTCAAGCTAGCCAGTTTTTCCAAATTTATCAGTCATTACCATGCTGAGGGGGACAATGTGTCTGACGTAGAGCACATTGCTTTCTTAACCCTGTGGCTGTCAAGATACGTTTTCTGCAGTAGATCCCTACAGGTAGCTAGTAGGTTCATTCCTCTAGCTAGGGACTTGCATGAAAATCGAAAAGTGTGCCTAAGTGAACTGCTCTTAGTTGACCTCTATGAAAGCCTGAGGTCAGCTGTTTCGAGCCTCAAATCCCACACCTCCAAAAATATTCTATTGGCTGGCCCCTTTTGGTTACTCCAACTATGGCTAAATGCCATGTTCGAACCCTCCTTATCAACCGCCAACACCATTGATGAGCAAGATTCTGAGATAAGTGATAGGATAGTCGAAGGCACTAGGCTTCGAAGATTAACTCCCAATGACGACAAATATGACTTCAAAGTTCAATTCTCGAAGTACATCATGATATTCTCCAAAAGGCACAAGTTCGAAGAGAGCATGGCGCCTTTTGCTTCGAGGGCTCATGGACCTTCTTGGTTCACCATGGCTCTCTCAGAAGCTATCAAGAGCAAGGAGATTCAGGATGTATGGAGAGCTTTTTTGCTGCCTAGACTCATTTCTTCAAGAATAACCCCAGCCAAGAACCAAATTTTTCTCTTTGCCTACCAACCAAACTTCGTTTCGAGGCAGTTTGGCTTATGCCAACTGATTCCTGAACCTTTATTTCAAACTGAGAGCGCCATCACTTCTGGACGAACTTTCAAGGCACGGGAAGCCAAAATACAGCAAGAACAATATCAAGGCTTTGCCCAATTTGAGCTGATAACCTTCGAACCTACCCATCTCGCGGCTAAAGGATTTCTGGAATGGTGGACCAAGTTTTATCAAACTTATATGTTCGATACACTTACAATTCGACAGAAACTAATTGATGCCTTCGATGTGCAGGTACCAACAAAGAAAGGTATGTTTACTCATGCCAAAGAGATTAAAGCTTTCCAAAATTATTTTGAAACTACTTACGACCCCACGCGCTTGGACTCCACTGTGCATCAAGCAGCTGAGACCTTGAAGGAAAAATTTAAACAAAAAGTTTCTAAGTTAAAACTTCCTTCAGGGCTGTCACCTGAGGATAGGTATAGGTTGGCATTCGAAATGCATCCACCTAAATTTCCCAGATTACCTACCTCAGAACTGGCTCTGGCTTGGTTTCCCCCATATCCATGGTGGTTTACTTGCAAAGAGATGTTCAAATATCTTCAAAGGAAACCAAAGCCATCTGAGACTGTGACATGGGCTCGATACTGGCTTCATGATTTCCCAGGACACCTTCGATACGACCTTTCTGCCATGACAATTAAATCTGATCAAGGCACAGGTGCGAATGCTTGGGAAAATCCCAAATGTCTTTTATTTTCCATATCTTTAACCTTTGCTTTAATTGTTTCGATTTTCAGCTATCAGGATAAAGACAGCTGCCTCGAAGTCGAAAGAAGGGAGTGCCTCTCAAGCCTCCATCGAAACTACTGACAAAGTGACTCCACCCGAAACAACCACTACTGCTGCAACCATAACAACAACAATAATACCAACAACAACCAGTGTTCCAATTCCAACGGTAATCACTTAGCCTTGATGTTTCGAATTCACTCATGCTTTATGGTTTACATCTAACCCCAAGTTTTAAAATTCTTTCAGACCAACAAGCTTCCTCCTACTACTCCCAAGAAGCGGAAATCAAGCACCACTGGGGAAGACCCCAAGGCTGGAGGAAACTTAAATACTGCTTCGAAGAAGAAGCCAAAGAAAGATATTTCGAAAAGCACCGTTCCAACTAGTGTCTCTAGACTTGATTCCAGGGATGTTGCTCCCTCACCCAAATCCAAAAATCCACCTTCGACCTCCAACCCAACGTTGGAACGTATAGCTAGTAACCTCTCCTCTGAGAGTCCACAGGTAAATTGAACCTTTAGATTTTTTTACAATACTAACTTCTTATTACCTTGGTGAATGTTTTTCCTTAACATTCTGTTGTTCCTTGCAGAACATCTTGAATCCAGCTTCCACTATTTCGACCTCACCATCCAGAGCTGCTGCTCCGCTCAACTCCTCTCCTCAAGGAGATTCCAGCAACCTGGTCCAAAATAAAGGTTCCTCCAATATGGCGGTTCTGGCTGGAACTTCTGAACAGCAGGATGATTAAGGTACCTCCATTCCTCTGAAAGAGATAAACGAAACAACACTTCAAACGTCTGCAGAGGATTTGCAAAGGGCTTCTCTTCAAAAGTCCCCTCTTGAAACTCTTCAAGAGGACCCAAAGGACACTCAAACTGAAGAAGAGAAAGCTGATTCTGGGCAAAGAGCCGAAGAATCTGCAGACGAAGAATCTGAGGAGGAAAATGCCAATGACGGTTCGACTGCTGGGACGGAGTCCAATGCAAATAGCAGTGAAAGGGATGGTATCGAAGTGGTGGACTTGGACGAGGATGAAGAAGACCAAGAGCACGAAACGAATGAAGGGGATGGTAATGCAACCAACGAACCCCTAGAGGTTGAAATAAACGTGGCTCCCCTACGTGTGGAACTCCCTCAATCCTCTCTGTCTCGAATGAATGACGAGGAACTGGCACTTCTGAGACGAAATGACCCTATTGGGTACATGAAGGCAAAGTTGGCTCAGAGGGACGTCCCACTCGCTAGGGCTGGCACAAGTTCGACCAGCTATCCTCTTCCCACAGATGAAAGAATTGTTCTTCTTAACAAAATTAGGAAAACCATTCTCAATGTGGATATATTCGAAGTGCTTAAGCAAGATAGTACCGCTTGCTATACTATGAAGGAGCTGCTCACAAAGGTCAATCTTTCCACCTGCTCCTTGCCAGTTAGTACTCTCTTGTTCGATCTTCAGAATTTGCTGGACAACGTAACTGGTTACCTTCTCCAAGACGAATCTGCTGCCAAGAAGGTTCAAGAGAAACGCATTGCCATGGATGCCGCTTATGAACAAGCTTCGAAACTCTCTCAAGAAGCTGAGGATCAAGCTATACATCTGAAGCAGGCGAAAACTGATTATGAGGCTCGAGCTGAGTCCATCCTTCTTTGGGAAAGGCAGATTCTGGAACTTCAACAGAAGGTTAAGGAGGCTAAAGAACAACAACTAGCCTTTGAAACCAATTCTGCTGGTAACCAATTCGAAGAGCTTCTCAACCAGGGGCTTGCGGAAATGGAGACTGCAGAACAACTTAAAGGAGAAGTGGCAACCTTGGAAGGAGCCAGGCGGTTCGCTCAGCAGAAACTTGAATCATTTCGAAGCACTTTTAAACGATTGAAAAATAATTCTTATTTCTAGATTTTGATGTTTATTTGACTATAATTTTGGTTTCTTACATGTAATATTCGAACAACGCCATT
Source organism: Vicia faba (assembly GCA_948472305.1). Lineage (NCBI taxonomy): Eukaryota > Viridiplantae > Streptophyta > Magnoliopsida > Fabales > Fabaceae > Vicia > Vicia faba. The sequence continues at coordinate 297,582 of CATIWC010001350.1, forward strand.
TTGGCATTTTATCTTGCCATCTTGGCTTTTTATAATATCTTGTTTACGTTGTTACTATTCGAATCTCCCGCAGGCTTGGCTTATATTTCTTTAAATATTTCCCATTAACCTTTAGGACACGTTTATCATCCATGAGTTCTTCGATTTCGTATGCATTGTTTGAGAATACTTTTAATATTCGAAAAGGTCCTTCCCAATGAGGTGACCATTTACCTAACACTTTATTCTTCTTGTCCATAGGCAATATGACTCTCCAAACCAAGTCATTAATAATGAATACTTTTTTCTTCACCCTTTTATTGTATGTTCTGGCCACTCTTTCTTTTTGCCTCATCAAAATTTCCAATGCATGTAATCTAATTTCGTCCAACTCAACTAATTCATTCATCATCATCTCCCAATATAATGCAGTTGGGATTTCGTTTTGTCTCTGAGTTCGAACTGATTACAGATGAATTTCTACTGGCAACACTGCATCATGACCAAATGTGAGTTGGAAAGGCGTAGTGTTAGTAGCTTCCTTAGGAGATGTTCTACAAGCCCATAATATTTGGTCCAGAGTTTTGTGCCAGTTTCTTGGCTTTTTGCCAATATGCTTCTTGATTAATCCTATTATTACTTTATTTGCTGCTTCGACTTGTCCGTTTGCTTGAGCATAATATGGCATTGATGTTAGCAATCTAAACCCCATTTCTTGGGCAAATCCTTGCATCTTTCTACCAGTAAACACAAAGCCTTGGTCTGTAGTTATGCTTTATGGCAATCCGAACCTATAGATAATGTGCTTTTGTATAAATTCAATAATAGCCTCTTGATCAGCAACTACCAGTGGTATAGCTTCGATCCATTTGGTAAAATAATCTATTCCCACCAAGATGTATTTCTGTCCTTTGGACGAAGCAGGATTTATTTCTCCTATCAAATCCAATGCCCATCCTCTAAATGGCCATGGTTTGATGATCAAATGCAACTCACTTGCAGGGGCATGTTGAATTCCTGCATGTTTCTGACATTCCTCACATCCTTTAGCAAAGTCTATGCAATCTTTGAGCATGCTAGGCCAATACAAGCCGTATCGAAATAACAACCATTTCATTTTATGGCCTGCTTGATGTGCCCCACATGCCCCATTATGGACTTCAGACAATGCTAAGTATGCCTCACTTTCTCGTAGGCATTTCAATAATACACCCTCTTGGGTCTTTTTAAACAATTCGTTCCCCATGAGGAGATATGACAATGCTCTATATTTTGTTTTTATATCCACCTTTAGAGTTGGGTCTGCTAAATAACTCTTCAATGGACTTCGCCAATCTGCATCTGACAAAGTATTTATGGCTAATATTTCGAATCCCTGTTTCTCAGCATATCCCAATCTCATACTTTCCAGATCCGATGGTGTGAATCTAGTAGCCATAACTCTTCCCCTTAATTCGACCAAATCCTTGAAGTTCTTGGTAGACACTTTATAACCTGAAGCCAACTGCGCTAAGTCATTTGCTTCTTGGTTCTCTATTCTTGGTATGTGTTGAATATCCATGTATTCAAATTTCCTTAATAGCCTATTGACTATGACGAAGTATACCATTAAATTTTCCTTTATGCACTTGTATTCCTTTGTGATTAGTTTGACCACTAATTCAGAGTCTCCTTTAATTTCGACTCTGGTTGCCCCCAATTCCAACAAAGCTTCAAGTCCAACAATGAGCGCTTCATACTCAGCTTCGTTGTTTGAACAACGAGGACCATCTAATTTATACTTGAATTTTGTTGGAATTCCTTCAGGAGAAATCAGAAGGACTCCAACACCACTTCCATTCCTGTGGGTTGAACCATCAAAGTACAATTTCCATGGTTGCATTTCGACGTAACTCATGATCGTCTGCTCAACCAACGAATGGTCCACAATGAAGTCAGGAATCACTTGACCTTTCATAGCTTTTAAAGGCATGAAAGTCAACGAATATTCTGTTAAGGCTAAAGCCCACTTGCCAACTCTGCTATGCATTATTGGTTTTGAAAGCATATGTTTAATGACATCGAAATGAGATGAAACATAAACATCAACAGGTTTTATATAATACTCGAGTTTCATACAAGATAAATACAAACAGAGACATAGCTTTTCTAAATTGCTATATCTGGTCTCTGCATCATTTAGCACTCTACTTAAATAGTATATGGCTCTTTCGACGCCATTGCTATCCTCTTGTGCTAGCATACTACCTATACTAACTTCAGAGGCAAATATGTACAATCTCACGGGCTTCCCCCATGAAGGTGGAGATAAAATAGGAGGCTGAGAAAGGTATTCTTTTATTCTGTCAAACGCCTCCTGGTGAGCTTCGTTCCATTCGAAGGCTTGACCTTGCTTTAGACGAAGTAACAGAGAGAAAGCTTGGGTTCTTCCACTTAGGTTCGAGATGAATCTTCCGAGGAAGTTAATTTTCCCTAGCAGAGATTGCAACTCCCTTTTTGACGCAGGTGCTTTCGTCTCCATTATGGCTTTGGTTTTGTTCTGGTTGATTTCGATTCCTTTCTTGTGAACCACAAAACCAAGAAAATCTCCAGCCTGCACAAAAAATGCACATTTAAGGGGATTCATCTTTAAGCCATGTTTTCTCATTCGCTCGAATGATTGGCTTAAATGATGCAAATGTGTTTCTGCAGATATAGATTTGATGACTATATCGTCAATATACACCTGCATGAAGGTTTCAATGAAATCATGAAAAATTGAATTCATTGCCCTTTGATAAGTTGCCCCAGCATTCTTTAAACCAAAAGGCATCACCACCCATTCGTAGGTGCCTAAGGCTCCTGAGCAACGAAATGCTGTCTTTGCAACATCTTCTTCAGCAATGAAAATCTGGTTATACCCAGAGTATCCATCTAACATACTCAAGTATTCGAACCCTGCAGCAGAATCTACTAGCATTTCTGCCACGGGCATGTAATATTCATCTTTAGGGGTTGCAGTGTTTAAATCCCTAAAATATATGCAAATTCTTAAAGAACCATTTTTCTTAATAACGGGTACTATGTTTGCTAACCATTCGACGTACCTTGTTGTTCTGATGAATTTGCAACGCAGCAACCTTTCGATCTCAGCTTTAATTTTTGTTAGAACCGCTGGTGCGAATCTTCTGGGAGTTTGTTTGGTGGGCCTCTTGCCATCTTTGATTGGCATTCTGTGTTCGACCAACTCCCTCTTTAAACCAGGCATCTCGTCATAATCCCATGCGAAGCAATCTTTGTTTTCCTTAAGGACTTCGATCACTTCCTTCTTGAGGCCTGGGCTAAGTTTAGCACTTATGTAGGTTACTCTTTTCGTTTTTTCATCCCCTAAGTTGACTTCTTTGAGTGGATCCTGTGCCAACATTTTGGCACCTGAGTTTATGGGGTCCCTTTCGAAGCCTAAGGATTCTTTATCATAGATGGCATCCAACCTTTGATCCATCTCAAACTCTTTGAAGGGTGAGCATTTCGAACCCTCCCCACTGACTTCGTTCGTCTTTATAGTTGATTTATTTATTTCAGCCTCTAAGGCTGCTTTTGATTCGTTCTCAGCCATATAGGCCGAAATCCTTTCGAAAAAGGTAGACTCAGTCATGGCTAAGGTTGTCGAAGTCCCAGCCTGCTGGCCGTTTTTGTATGGTGCTTTCGACTCCCTCTTCTTCACTGATTATTATTCTATCCCAGTAAAGGCGATCATGACGAAGGGTCATGTAGTAGTGGGCGTTTCTAGTTTCATTAATCTCATCATTTGGAACACACGGAGCAATCTTTGCCAGATTTTTATCATAATCCCTCTTGTCAACTAAATTGACAGTTGACATAAAGTAACTCTGGTCTGCTTCGATGTCTTCCACGATTCCATCATCTCTCCACAGAACTAGTCGCTGATGCATTGACGAAGGAACTGCCCCCACGCCATGGATCCACTCTCTTCCCAGCAGTAGGTTATAGTTGGCCTTGGCTTCGATCACCATAAACATGGTGGGCCTACAGCTTGAGCCTATTGTCAATTCCAACTGGACCACCCCCAGTGTTTTGCCCACTTTTCCCTCATAATTGGACAGAACCATATTATGGGGCTTGATGTCTCCTTCGCGGATATTTAATCTTTTTAGCATGAAATGGGGTATCAAATTGACTGCAGCACCCCCATCCACTAGAACTTTGTTCACACCATGGACACCAACTTTCGCCCGAATGAAAAGTGGCTTGAGATGGTTCTTCATTGTAGGTTCTGGACGTTCGAAGAACGCATTTTGTTCCTCAACAGCCCCATTGTCCATCACATAGTAGCACACGGGCCTATGTTTCATCAAATCTGTGGTGTCTTCCTCCTCATATTCGTTGATTTCGGTTTCCTGCCCAAATTCGCAGGGAAGCACAGACACCACGTTACAGTTCAAGTTAAATGAAGACTCCCCCTCCGATTCGAAGTTATCTGTTATCATATCTTCGTCCTCTTCCGGGCCTGGAGTGTATTCCTTTGGTTCATCGCGTTGTTCTTCAGAGAAGAGCCTCCTATTGACTGGAGGTTTGTCTTCAGTTTGATTTTTTGGTTTGTTGGTGCTAGATTCACCTTGGTTTTTCGTTGAAGCAACCCCTTTGTTTGCCACAGCTTCTCTCTCAGCCTTTCGAATCCTTTGCTGTCTGCGCCACTGGGATCTTGACATGGGGTTCCTTCCTTTGTAATTTTCTAATCTCACTTCCTCCCTTTTTGCTGTGTTGAATTGCCTCCTGTATGTCACAGCATGGCGTGCATTTCGTTCAGCGTTTCTCCATCTATCTTTGCCTTTGTCATTTCTGACCTGTAACCATCTATCGGTTGGCACTTCAGCAGGGAGTTTGAAAGTCACTCTTCGAGCAGCCTTGGGGTGAGGGCTATCAGGCCTTCGCTGTTTGTGTCTGTTGTCGAAACGTGGGCCCATCTGGGCAGTTTCTTGATGGTTCCAGCAAGGGGCGAAGGGAATCGTTTCGAAGGCCCTGGCCATGCTTTGGTCATACACAGCAGAACACCTTGGGCAAATCAAGCACTTGGTTGCCCCTTTGTAGCAGCGAAACACAAATTCCAGAAAACTTTCTCCAGCCTTGGGATAACACCTAAAAAGCTGGTTATCCTGGCGCCAATTGTTGCCAGTTCGAGTCCTCTGTACCCTTTCGAAATTCGCAGCGATTCTTTGATTGCAGAGGATGCTGCACCTAGGGCATAATATCATGCCTGAATCTCCTTTGTGGCATGTCATGAGATAATCCTTGAGACTAGCATCTCCAGTGTGATTATCCCCCATTCTATACTTTTCTTTTTCTAAGTATTTTTCCACTTCCTCCATCTCAGAGCATGGTCTTTCCATATCCACCATATTTATTTCCACATCTCCCTCTTTAGCTTCATCATCACCCTATTCTGTGGGATTTATATCCTCAATCTGAACCTTCGAACTCTCTGGGGCAGAATATTTGACCAAATAGTCAAATTTTCCACTGGGTTCCCCTAGAGTGTCCCATATTTCTTTCTGGAGGGAAATTGGCTGTGTGATTTGGACTTTCTCCAATTCCATCCTCAAGCCTTCAGTGACTTGTGTTAATTCTTGGTTTTGATTTCCCTGGCCTTCAGTAGCCTGGGTTTCTCTTGCAACAGCTACAGGGGCGACAATCGGTGTCTCTGGCGTATTCTGGATGTCTTCAGTGACCTCCTCGCTGACTTCGACCATCACCCAGTTTTCAACTCCAGTACCCTTCTCTCCTGTTAGGGAGTCGCTTTGACCAGTTTCCACCATGTTGACCTCTCCAATGCATGCAGGCTCGGAGTAGTTGGTGTCTGCGACGTCTAAGGGATCTTCGTCCACTTTCATCTTCACCTTATCAGCAAACTTTAGTCTGCCATCTTTGATCGCGTTTTGAATCAGGTCCCTGAAAAGAAAACATTGTGAGGTTTTGTGGCCTAGGAAACTATGATATTTGCAAAATCCTCTCTTCTTTCTCTGATCCAAAGGAGGTATTTTGACATTTGATGGCACAATTAGTTGGCCATCTTTGACAAGTAAGTCAAAAATCTCGTCACATTTAGTGACATCGAAGGTATAAACCTTCTTTGGAAATTTGTCACTTTTTTCATTTTCAACAATATCTTTCCCTTTTGTGGGAACTAACAATTTGCAGGAATAAGGCGGGGCCTGTTTTAATTCAGCGAGGTCGATTTCGACCTCTTCGAATTCGAATTCAGGATATTCTTCTGCTTCTTCAGTCCCAACATAGGAAATCCTTTCTTTCTTGCTATTCTTAAAGACTCTGGCTTTTTCGGCCTTTAGTCTTTCGAACTGTCGAACCCTATCGGCTAACTGAGCCATATCCCTCAAATACTGAGTGTCTAGTTTCTTTCGAATAGAATAATCCAAGCCACCAGCGGCCATTTCGACTAACTCATGTTCAGGCACTACTGTGTAACATCTGGATTTCAAAAGCCTAAATCTATTCAAATAATCATCTATGGGTTCGGTGAACTTTCTCTTAACACTGGCCAGTTCCTTCAAACTTATTTTCGACTGTCCCATGTAAAATTGTTCATGGAATAATCTCTCTAAGAGAGCCCAAGTGTCAATGGACCCAGGAGGCAAAGTGGTAAACCATGTGAAGGCGTTTTTTGTCAAGGAACTTGGGAAGTATTTGATCCTGAGATCTTCATTATTGGCCATATCTCCCGCTTCGGTTAGATATCTCGCTATGTGTTCGACTGTTGACTCATTGGTATCCCCAGCGAACTTTGTAAATTTAGGGACTTTATATCCCCTTGGTAAATCAGTATGCATTATGCAATCCAATATAGGAGAAGCGTAATTTGGCCTCCTCATTCCTGTGTTGAGGCCATTTTGGGCCATGACTCTCTCTATCATGGTGGTTAGGTTGTTTTCTGCCAAGATGTTATCGTTTCGAATTCTATGAACGACGGCATCGGCATATTGATTTCGACCAACCAAAACAACTCCCCTAGGTTGTTCTTCTCGAAACTCTGGGGCTTCTAGCCTTTCGACCCTTGCCCCTGGTTCCATAATTTCCCTTTGTGGGACCGGGATTATTGGGGCTTCTAACATTGGTGCCCTGGCCCCTAAGTTAACTTCTTCTCTGGGTGGTCTATAAATCGGGTCGTTAGCAATTTGTTCTATAACAGGCATGTCTGTTCGAAATCCCGCCTGATTCTGCCTACGCCTATCTGGGGGAGCAAAGAAATCTGCTATTCGACTCATATTGTCAGCGTTTTCCCTGTTTGTCACAGTCACATTTTGCACTATTGGGGCAAATATCTCCTACATGGTTTGTGCTAACACCCCTATCATATTATGGTTACTGTCATCCATCAATTGCCTAAAAGCCAACTGGTTGTCTGTGGTTAGGATAGGCATTGTGCTATAACCCACCGACCCTTGGTTATTTGTCATAAACTGATTCGCCCCAGACCCAGACCCTAGTTGTGGAGATGAATTCGATGTGGAATTGTGTAAACCTACCATAAAAGATGTTGGCATTCCATAAGAGGAATTTCTGGTTCTATTCCCATCGAAACCGGGTGGTCTAGTTAATGGAGTGGCGAAATGGGATTGTGTCCCTGATGGTGGAACGAATCCCCCAGGGTAGCCAACGGTTCCAGTATTTCCTAAGATCGAACTATTAGTTGATATGCCACTTACTCCATTGGTGGCTATGTTACTGGTCGAAGATGCAACAGACTGTGCATTCGAAGGGATTACATTAGATGTTCCGATCGAAGTGGACGCGTTAGTGCCTGTTGCATGTGGGCCATTTTGGTCCCCTTGTTGATTGTCTGAATTAGACATTTTGTCCAAACGTTTTCTTCTGGATAAAGGTTGGTTACTGTTGGTTATCTTACCACTTCTCAGGTTCATAAAACAGCAAACTTCTTAGGTTCCAACGTTTTTGTAATGGTTATGTCTCAACAATCCTTATTTCTGATATCCAATTATTGGTCCCACCAGGTGTGCCAATTTGTTTCCAGTGATTTCTGGTAAACAACCGCTAGTCTTCCAAACTATCGAATAATCTTTCTGACTGTTATTCAATTCCTCTGGTAACTCACAGGATCGACTAGATTGATCCTAGGACTCCTTGGATATTAAGGTTACTCTCACGATCGAACAGATATTCATGGTTGATATTGTATATGTGTTTGGCTTATTTCGATTTCTCTCTCTAAAAGTCTAAAGATGTAATCAAAATGTGTGTGAAAACTAAGTTACATGAATAAATGCTAATTGTAATGCTAATTGTAAAGACATGTAAAACTGCATAAAAGTGAAGTAAATGGTTTCGACTTACAAAACTATTAATATAAAGGATTTCTGGAACGTAAAAGGTTTGACTTTAAGGCTTGAAGGTAAAGGTATGGAAAATATGACAGTTTTCTGAAATATAAAGTGCTTGAAATATGAAGAAAACATTAAAATGTGAAACTTTGAAGAAGAGATTTCGAAGTGAAAAGACTGTAAATAAGAAAACTTGTAAATGTTATTTGACAAAAGGGATAAAGGGAAGTACTGGAAATGGTAAAAGGTTTTCATTAAATCAGAAATACATGGTGCTATCATACATACATTTCTCTTGCATTCGTTTCCCTTGCCATGTGGTAGTTTGAATGTTACTGAGTATTTTGTATAATAGATATGACACACGAAATCCTAATACTAAGACTTCTATTTATACTAATTCGACCATAACGGTCTTGCTATAGGATTATGTCACGTTTAGAACATGCAAGACAATGCCTCTTTCATCTTTCCACGTGTCCCCAAATGCTCCAACACATAACTTTCAAACTTCGAAAGTCCCGCTTCCATTTGAATTTTAAATGCTTTGGTGCTTCTCCGTTTCGAACGCTCTTCCCAGACACAGCCTTGTTGTTATTTCGAGACTTCTTTAGATATGTTCCCATAATTGCCACTCGAAGCTCCAAGCTTTGACACACTTATTCGAAACACTGCTTCTGCTACTTCGAAACATGACGCTTTACCTCATTTCGATCAAAACGTTTAATTCATTTGGCTTCTAATAACATTATCAAAATCTTCAGCCAACAATATGCTATCTATTTTATGTGTGATTGTTGAGTTGGGTGTGAGAATGTCACTACAACAAATAACACTTTTCATGACGAAGCTTTCACATCATCTAGAAAAAAATCGAAGTTTCATTCCAAGGCGTGCCATATTTTTTATTTTTTATTTAAAAAACAACTTGTTCCCTCGGTTATTTTAAAAACCAAGGTAATATACCATTTCAGACATACTTCGAATGTCAGCTACTGCCTTTATGTTTGTATTAGTTTACAAGTGTAAAAATAAATAATCTAACCCTTCGATTTCTTTGATAACCCGAGAAATAAAATGATCATATTTTATTATAAAAGCATTCTTCGAACATATTTCAACCTAATACTAACTTATAGTTTCACAACACACAATCAAAACAAATGCTGTTAAATTGCATACACAAAATAGTACATAACACCGAAAATAGAAATTTCAACAAGTAGATAACAATAACAAGATTGACCTCATAAAGAGGAGTTTAGGTTTTATTTTAAAACTCAAAGATAGTGTTGTAATTGCTTCATTTGTAAAGTTCAATGACTCCTAAACAAGAGAAAGCACGGCAAGCAACATGGAATTTGGAAAATCCAGAGAGTTTTCCCAAATTCAGATATTGTTTCTCAGTTCTTTCCCTTCCACCAACAGTGATAAACATGAGATTGTCAAGAGTTGAAACAAGTTTTGATTCTTGAGTTGATGTTGGTTGTTCTGGCAATATGAATTCCACAAGAATGACTTTCCCATTTGGTGACAATGCTTTGTGACAAATGGTTAAAAATTGAATGCATTTATGATCAGACCAATTATGACATACAGCTTTTAGTATGATGGCATCACCTTGTGGAACACTTTGAAACATATCTCCTCCAACATGGTGAATACCTGGAATTGGTGGTGCATTTTCAATAACCTGTGGCAGATCAAAATTAATTCCCTTAATTGATGGATATTTGGATATAATCATTTTCAGATTTTGTCCACTTCCACCTCCAACATCAACCAATGTTGATATTCCATCAAATCCAGTGTATATTTCAAGCATTCTTTTCATCTCCGTTGCACATACATCAACCATTGACTTGTTAAATACTTGGTTCATTTTTTTATCTTGTCCCATGTATTCATACTTTGTCACTCCATGTACTTTCTTGAACAAATCAATGTCTTCATCAACCACTGCTTCCTTAAAATTCATCCTGAATAACAAAACAAGTATTTCTTTATACAAATTTATATAGAGTTATAAAATATTATAAAAGAACTTACCAAACTTGTAACAATGCAGGATAACATAGAAATGTAGTGAATGAAGCCAAGTAGCCTCTAGTTTCATCAGGGACAAGGTATTTTCCTACCGACGAAAGTCCATAGACAATCTCAGTGCTACCGTTGTGAGCAGTTTGATTTGTATAATACTTAATCATTATTCATGCATGGCTAGTTGTTAGCTTTCTCAATTACATATATAATATTAGAAAGGTTTAACCGACGTATCCATTTTATTTAAATAGTAGAAACAAGTTATTAAAATTCCTACTATTTCACATTTTTAAATATGTATATGATTTAAAATGCTATTAAAATAATATATGAATACCACGGAAAAGCAGACTGCTTTTACTAGAGACTTATATTCGCTAGTTTTCTAATTTGCTTTTCTATTGACTTATTGTTAGTTTGCTATCAGTGGTTTGTTTAAGTAGTTCATCGAAATTTTTAATAAGATGATATGAAATATTTTTCCTTTATATCAGTGGTTTGTTTAAGTAGTTCATCGAAATTTTTAATAATATGATATGATATATTTTTCCTTTATAGTTAAATTAAATTTTTGAATTATTTAACATCTAATATATATCATATATATTGTATTTGATTGGACCTGCCCAATTCCATGTGAGGCCTAATCCAATTATGTCCTTCAAAGTATGCTAGACAGTTCTTCCCTCGACTGCGTCGGGCAACAACTACTCTCTGCGAGGAGACAGTCTCATCGCACATGGATGAACCCAGTTATTCTCAAGAAGATCACCACCGGTCAGGTACGATCAGTGACGCCGTCTATGGGAAACTTGTTTTCTCGTCTTCCATTCACACAAGACAAAAGCTAATCACACTCAATTGACTGTCATGGCTGATCAAACAGCAGAAAACAACCTAAATGTTCGTCTCGCCGACACCAACAACAACGTCGCCGATACTAACGCCTGCATCAACAACGCTGGTCCTACTGGCCACAATGCTGGCCCCACCATCGACGTGCTCGGCCCATCAGAATACAGAGACAGAGCAACCGCCTCGTCGTTATTGTTGTCCCGACGACTCGAAGACGATCGGCCTCCTCCTCAGAACTACCAATCGAACCAATTTCAGGAAGTCCATGTCCCTGCCGGAGCAGATGCCACCATCAGGGGACTGTTCGCGACGATAAACCAAACAAACTACCTGATCTTTTCCCAAGAGGAGAGATTAAGGACGCTCAAAGATTCTCGGAGAGCCCCTAGAAGACATAGGAGGCCTTATTCTCCTCCTCCTCGTCAGATAGGGGAACATCCCCAATCTCCCCCGCAAAGACGCAGGCGGGACGCCTCTCGAAGTCCCTCTCCCCGACCAATCGGGCGACGCCCCACGTTGGAGAGGGACCATCCCGTAGACACGGGGAGACGCGATCACATCCCCTCGCGTCAAGAGCAAAGACCCCCTGAAAATAGGAACAGGGGAAATGACGAACGATCACATTGCCCGAGGAACCCTTCGCGCGACCAGGGTCACCATCATAACCGCCACTATAACAGATCTCCTTCTCGCTTGCCAGACAGGAGTGATGAAGATGACCCCTGCGGTCCCTTATCACAAGCTATTATGGAGGCACCCATCCCCCCAGGCATGGAGAAACCTCCCCATCTGAAGGAATACAATGATATTACCGACCCAGTCGATATTACCGACCCAGTCGACCATATCGACGAGTTCGAGGAAATACTGCATTATCATAACATCGGGGGACCAATAAAATGCAAGTTGTTCCCTATGAATTTGAGGAAAGATGCAATGGATTGGTATAAGAGCCTCGCCCCATGGTCAATCACCTCCTGGCGAAATTTAAAAGTATGTTAGTCACCTTATACAATTCGGATAACTAACTTGTAGAATCAGTTTATATGTTAGGTGATGACTATATTAGTTAAAATAAAGCTACCAATTCTATATATTTAATTAGGTGAATTCTTATTTAGCAAACTCAAAAAATTGAGTATGGTTATTTTTAGCGTAAAATATTTTAATGAAAATAATAAAAAATTATACTATTTAATATATCATAAAATATATTAAAATTAAATGGTATCATGTGATTGGTTGAAAGTATACTATCCAATTTTTTGTGATGGGTAGAGAAGTTGTTCTCATCTAATTATCCCCTCTCCTTCCTACTCCCACCACAGACACAAATTCAAAAGGGCTTGTCACTTGCAACTTTTAGTAGATGATAGATGGGATGAGACGCTAACCGCCTTAGCGCTAATACGTTGAATGCCTTCGAGAAAAATAGAACCAAACGGTCTAAGTCCCGGAACGGACCCCAACCGAAAGAAAGGCGCTAGATAAACTAATGACAAGCGAGATAAAGAAATTAGTTGGCCCTATGTGTAAAACCTTGTCGCGGGAGAGTCTTTCTCCAACGAAAATAAAACAAGTTTTTGGACAAGACAAGAAAAGAACTCTCCCTATGGTGATTGAGCTTAAGAAACTTGGAGTTAAAGAGAAGATTCGTAAGAACATCAGCCCACTCATCAGTGTTTGATATTTGGACAACGGCAAAGTTTCTTAAGTCATGAATTTTTCTTTTAAATAAAAAAATCAATTTCCATATTTTAGTCCTTTAAAGTGTAGGATGGGATTATGAGCAAGATGGACAATTGATTAATTGTCACACAAGATCACCGAGGCTTTAAATGAAATATGTTATTTATTAAGAAGGGTTTGAACCCATTATAATTGTCATCACAAGATCATCGAAGTTATTTTAATCCACTAAGTCATCTAATTGGGGCTAAAATAGATGGTAGCCTCTGAAGTTCTTCTCCTACCATCAAGGTCTAAGGTCCAATCAACATCATATATTGCTCTTAAGAATGAAGTATAGGATTGAGGGACACAATGATCAAAAGTGTCTTTAAGGTACTTAAGAATTATGTTGTTACATCTGATTGACGTCATTTTAATAGAAAACATGGGGAGTAAGATGTCATAACATTATGCAAGACATTTTGTTTTTATGAGCTCAAACCTAGAAGAAAGATGTGGAGCACAATCTTCCACAAATTGTGAGACATTCTGTCTTGCCTAGAAGTCAACCTATGCTGAGTACATCTTGCGCCTGATTAAATTTTATTTTCAATCTTGTTTGTTTGTTTTATGCGCTTTTTGGAAAATGGAAAGTTTTCTAAAAATATCAATTTTGAAGATTTATCAAATCAACTTAATGAAGATTAAATTCTCGCGCTTATGGATTTACTTTAGCCATACGAAATGATACAAACCCTAATGGGCCATGCAAATGGATTCTATTGTTATTTAAAGAGGGATTCTCCATGTCAGACTTAGACCCCTGAGAAACAAGCAATGTATGTTTTAGTTGTGTTAAGTCTTTTGTTTTGTTTTTAAGTTTTGTTGTTTAACTATGTAGTGTTAAACTCTATAGTATTTTGTTTTGTATTGTCCTGGAAGTAACTTAAGGACTCACTTTTGACATTGATGATGTGTAATTCTGTTAGTTAAAGGAGATGAGTCATCCACTATCTCCTAAAGGATAAATTGTTAATAACTTCCCTTGATCAAGAGGGAGCACTTGTTGCCACTCAGGATTACCCAAACCCTAGATCCAAAAGGCCTTTATAAATAATCATTCCCTCAAAGAAGAAAGAACGTATCATAACTCATAGTGATCACACCCCTTATACATTTATACCTAAGCACACCGTTCATCCACAAAGCTTCTCACCTCACATGAGTAGAACTCCTAAAACCATCATAAAACATTACCGGACAAGACCTCTCGCCGTCTTCAACAAGTCCTAACCACCATACAACATTAAAACTTACTGAGGCATCTAAGTCCCCACACCCTTACTAGAGGAACACCTACACCCATACTTTTTGGCCAATATAGTGGCACCTTGGTAAAAATAACCTCGGTCACACCCTCTTCACCATCATTACCTCGCTTGTTGTTATCCTTCACTCCTACACCTAGCAACTTTCATCCGTGTTCTATTTCACACTATTGTAGATCTAAAAATTTTCAAGTTTGGTTCACACGATTGTGACTCTTTTTCACACGTATGATGAGCTCAATGTTTCTCCTATAAATAGGGCACCTTCTGCACTAAAAACCAATCATAAAAAGCAAAAAAAAAAACTCTGTCATACTTGAACACGAAAACCTTCAAACACAAGGAGTTTGTTTTCTCCTTTTCTCTTATTTTCAACCTTGTTTCTTCACCCAGAACTCTTCATCGTAACCTTCGAAAGCTGTGTGAACCATTACAGAAGCTTGTTGTGCCTTACAACTCTCAAACGGATCCACTATTTTCAAGTTTTGATGCTTATTTGGGAAAGGTAGATACAAGTAATTTCTCAACCAAAACAAGTAACCACATTGTTCAATACACTACACTGATCATTAATCCTCATGCACCTCTGATTTATTATTTATGTTTGTCATTTAATTTCATTTTAAAGCTCGTTAGGGTTTCTATTTGTTTATGCAAATTCTTCTTGCTCAGATCAAATAAATTGATCTAAAACAAGAAGACATGGACGATGATGTGTGATGAAGCTAAAACGTTCATGGTTTAAGCTTAAAATCACAAGTTCATGACCTGATAAACCCTTGGCTAGAGGTTGAAGACGATTTATTTCGCACATTCTGGAGCGAACAATTCAAATTCAATGAGTGGCGAAGTGCCACATAGCATAGCTATTGTTTATGGTTCCCAAGTTTCAACAATGGTTTTCTCTTGACCTAGCTCTTTCTCACCTTCGTGCTTATACTTCTCTCAAAGTACGATTGTTCCAGTTGATACGATTCAACTCTCTGTTCTTGACTTTTTACTAGATTAGCCTTTAGACCGCTAATATGACATTCCTTCCTTTCCCCCACCAAACTTCATGACAATTACCATCTTTCCCCTACCATTTCTACACATTTTATTCTATTTATTTAATAAATAAATTCTAAACAATTATTCTTAAATCGAAATAATTATAACTAAATTATTTAAATTAAAAACAATTCTTACTATTATTTTAATCTGACACTACCCCCCACATATCAACATCAAATCACCTATTGCATCATATGATTCACAAACAACCACTCAAATAATAAATATAATATTTGAGACATTATAGGGTTGGTTAAAGGGATGGGTGTAGCAACTGGTTTTTTAATCAGAGCCGCCACTATTAGTTTTTATCCTAGGGAAGAGAATCTAACAGAAAACCCTAATTCGCAGACAGAGATTCTAGGTTTTGGACTTCTTTAGACGAAAGGAAGGTGTTAGGCACCTTTCATTTACCTTGTTCACAAGGATACTAGGTTTTAGGTTTGAGTTGGGGAAAAATGATTTAAATTTTGTTAGGGGAAGGGTTTAAATTTTTTATAGGGGGGCTCATTACGATTTTTGATCGTATGCCTACGTATCCTCTTAAGAGGAATCAGAGTCCCAATTCATAGTTCGTATGGGTTGGTGTTTTTTAGGGGTTGCAAACGTATTTTGAATCACCTCGCATTTTGGCCGGGAGTAGTGATTATGGATATTTTGACTAAATGCGCGGTAAGTCAAAATCTGTTTGAAACCCTTTTTGGAAAAAAAGTTGATTGGTTTAGTTTATTGCGAAAAACAGTTTGTTGTTTGTTGAATGTTTTTTTTAAATGTATTAATTACAAAAAGAATCTTGTTAATGCATGATTAAAAATATTTAATGCAATAATAAATAAAATAATATATGTATAAGTTTGAACAAAAATAGTTTATTTATGATAATATAAATAATATCTATATGTAATAAATAATAATGATATATAAAAATGTATAAAATATTAATATAATTTAATATTACAAAAAATAATATATAAAAAGAATATAGAATTATATAAAAAAGTATAAAAAATAATTAATTTCAGGGGGAGGGGGGTGTTTTTAGTTATAGAGTACATAA
This sequence comes from Vicia faba, assembly GCA_948472305.1. Classification (NCBI taxonomy): domain Eukaryota; kingdom Viridiplantae; phylum Streptophyta; class Magnoliopsida; order Fabales; family Fabaceae; genus Vicia; species Vicia faba. Next base: position 313,919 of record CATIWC010001350.1, read on the forward strand.
GTGGGGGTGCTAAAAGCAGAACTGGGCTAGGCCCAAATATGAATTCAGACAGGAGAGGTGTGGTTTGTTTTGTGATTCAGTAATTAAATGAAAGGGGGTGTTAAAAGTAGCGGACTAGGCCTAACATCACAGTTTGGAGAGGGCCAGTGAGATTGGATGAGGCGAGGTGCATACTAGTTACCATACAGACTTGGCCTAGCGGCCGTCTGATTGAAATCACGCGGAGGATAACGAGGGAGTATGATAATTAGTATGTACATGCGCGCATGGGATTGCTACGGAATATTAATAATGTTTTACATTTTTGTTTTAATTTTTCATGTTACAGCAATATCTCTTCCTCTCTCTTTCGCGATAGCCACCAACCATTTCCTCTTCTTCTTACCAAACCCTAACACCACATCCCCCTAGCGGCGCTCCCTTTCTCCCACAAACCCCTTTAGTAAAAAATCAAGCGAACAACAACAAAATAATGAAATTGAATTAGTTTACCCCTTTCCGCTTCTAGCTTATGCATTCTTCAAATGTCCGTCTAGCTAATACTTCTTCTCCTGCTGGCTTGTAGGTTCTGACAATTTAGAATGGAGGCGGCAATGAGATGGTGGTGGAGAGGTTGGAGACGATGATGTACGACAGTGACTGGGCTAGTGGCAGCGGTGGTAACGACTAGGGTTCCAGATATTGGAACCCCAGTTGCTTTATTGTTCTTCACCTTCTATGATGTATAGAGAATCTTCCTGATTCAAGCCTTTTTCTTCCTTTGCCGTATTTTTGACTCTGTCCCCCCCTTCGAGCTTCTTCTGTTTTTTGTATTTATAGTGGTTTTGATTTAGGGTTTTTAGAAATTTGTTAGAGTTAGATTTATGCAGAAATTAGGGATATTAGAGATTATTATAATTGATTTTGTATTGAATTTGTAGAGATTTTTAGATTCGTAATTTTCTGGATTTTGATTCTGTACATTATTTTGTTAGTAGAAAAGATTTGATTCATTCTATTCTTGCTGTGAGATTTGATTTTATTTTTGTTTTGGAGATTTGATTGTTTCTGTAATAAGATTTGATGTATATTTGACTTTTTGCAATGATCTCTACAGTACCTGGTTACTGCAAAAATAATGCGCTAATTCAATGATGATTTGGACAGTTGTTGTTATTATACTTGGGCTAGCGCTAATTTTCCATCTGGCCCAATATTCCTTTTTGCAGCAAAACAACTTTTTTTTAGTTCAATATTTTATCTATGGGCCTACGTATTTGGGCCTGATCATTATTGTTTTATACAGCAACAAATACAATTGTTTTTTTAATTCAATTGGGCCTAAATGACCATTCCGTAACCCTCAAACTATTAACTAATTTTTATACAAGTCTAAATTATAATAAAACTCCTAACAAAATTTTAACAGTAAAACTTAAATATATTTTTTTTCTCTTTTCTAAACAGTCATCCAACTTCTTAACATAATGGGCCCCGCACTCAACAAACAAAACTAAAAACCCAAATTATCAGTAAAACGTTTGAGCTTTCTTAAAAAATATATATTGTTTATTTATTTATAATAACAACAAACAATTTCTTTTAATAATGATATCCTTTTTCCTATTTGAAACAAAAAACTACAATTTTAATAATAACATTTTCTTTTCAACCATCTGATGGGCCTTATATTGATAAACACACCCCTTTTCAGCATTAATCTCTAAATGGTGTTAACAAAAGCTTAATTTTTATTGAAGTGTTTTTTTTAAAATTAAAACTTAATTATTATTTGCATAATTTTGCCATTTTCGAATCGCATGGGCCATAGACCAACATGCCTTACGAATAGGCTTACAGATACATGAGTCTTTCTGATTTAAAAATCCCCGCTTTCCTGAATTAAAATACACCCCCTAGTCTTGGATAAAGACAGGCCATCAGATAATGTTGTATCACCTTTAATTAAATATTTCTTCTATTTAAATTTTGAAAAATAAAATCATCGAGGTAGGATAAATTTGGGGTACGACAGCTGCCCCTATTCAATTATCTTCCAATCGAATAGCGTGAGAATACACTAGTCTTGCACATTTTGATTGGGAGTTTATTGAATACTTGGAATACCCCAAAATTTATTCGACGAACATAAGGTTACATTGTTATAGCATACCCTTACGAGTCTTGAGAAAGTAGGCAAAGCTGATGATATATCGCTTAACAGGGTTTGATGATGAGGCAGATAGTCTTGAGCTTAAGAGCATAATATTGTATGTCTTGGTTTAGCTTTAGCTTGTTCATCCATTTGGGGGGATGAACAACACTTCATGGTGCATGGCTGCTTAAAGACCGAGGCCATGGGTTATGCTCATCGATCGCTGCGTGAAGTCTGAAGCGATAGGCTAGATTTTGGTTTTCGAGCATCGCTACATGAAGTCTGAAGCGATGATCTGTGTTGCGGAATAAGGGAACACACTGCTGCATGAAGACTTAGGCAATGAGTTAGGTTCACAAATAGTTGCGTGAAGTCTGAGGCGATGTGCTAGATTTTGTATTTTTCGAGCATTGCTGCATAAAGTCTGAGGCGATGATCTATGTCGTGGAATAAGGGAACACATTATTGCATGAAGACTTAGGTAATGGGTTAGGTTCTCAAATCACAGTGTGAAGTCTGAGGCGATTGGCTGGATTTTGTTTTCGAGCATTGTTGCATGAATTCTTAGGAAATGGGTTAGGCTCGTAAATCACTGTGTGAAGTCTGAGGCGATAAGCTAAATTTGGTTTTTAAACATCGCTGCATGAAGTCTTAGGCGATGGTCCGTGTCGTGGAATAAGGGAATGCACTGGTGCATGAAGACTTAGGCAATGGGTTAGATTCGCAAATTACTGCGTGAAGTCTGAGGCGATAAGCTAGATTTTTAATTCCGAGCATCACTGCATGAAGTCTGAGGCGATGATCTGTGTTACAGAATAAGGGAATACATTGTTGCATGAAGACTTAGGTAATGGTTAGGTTCGCAAATTGCTGCGTGAAGTCTGAGGCGATAAGCTATATTTTGGTTTTCGAGCATCGCTGCATGAAGTATGAGGTGATGATCTGTGTCGCAAAATAAGGGAACGCACTGCTGCATGAAGACTTAGGCAATGGGTTAGGTTCGCAAATCGCTGCGTGAAGTATAGGGTGATAAGCTAAATTTGGTTTTCGAACATCGCTGCATGAAGTCTTAGGTGATGGTCTGTGTCACAGAATAAAGAAACACATTGTTGCGTGAAGTCTTAGGCAATGGGCTTGGTTTACAAATCGCTGCTTTAAGTCTGAGGCGATAAGCTAAATTTGGTTTTCCAACATCGCTGCATGAAGTCTTAGGCAATGGCATGTGTCGTGGAATAAGGGAACCCACTGCTGCATGAAGACTTAGGTAATGGGCTGAACGTGTCACGACATGAAGACTTAGGTGACAGGCTGAATCGTAGGAGAAGTGTTTTGTTGGTTGACCCTTAGATAGCTAAATCGAGGGTGAGACTATTTGTTTGCTGTGTGATATAGGCGTATGCTTCCTGATACCGATATGGAACCCTGAGTGTGTGTGTTGAATGTTTGTATATGTATGCAAAATGTGTGATGTTTGACATTGATATGGAACCCTGAATATATGTGTATTATATGCAAAAATGTATAGTGTATGTATGCTTTGGATATGAAAAATGTATGTATAAAATGTGTGTAAGATGCGCGTATGCCTTGAAATGTTATGAAGACTATTTCTGGCATTCTCTCCTTTAAACCATTGGCTTAGAGTTACCAATCCCCTGGCGTTGTATGTTGAGTCGTCGTAGCTTTGTTGAATTTGAATGCAATGAACAATGTTAGCAAAATTTTGAACATTGATTTTTTGTATTGTAAGTGTAGGTGTAGACGTAGACGTATGTATTGGCATATGCGTAGTTCGTATGTTATAAGCGCAGGCGTAAGTGTAGACGTATGTATTGCCATATGTGTAGACTTTTATGTTGTAAGCGCGGGCGTAGACGTGGACGTGTGTATATAATTTGTATTGTAGACGCAGGAGTAGACATGTGCGTGGATGTAGACATGGATTTTCTTTCGATATTTTTCTAACGAAAATGTTTTTTTCGATGTTTTATCAAAAGCTTTTATTTCCTAATTTCCCCGAAATGATTTTAAGACAATATTCACAAGTAATAATCGTAGTATTTTGTAAACAAGTCAGAGAAAAGAAAAACACAATTTGAAAGATGCAAAGAAAGCAAGTGTTTTTTTGATATGCCTCTGAATAGGCGGGAGTATAAGATGCAATTCCTAGAAAGAGGTAATTACAAAAAAATTTAAAACTATAAATGGCAATGAAAAATGATAATTGCTGCTGCTGTTCCCCAATATCCTTTTAATGGATGTTATCTCCTTTGTTTCTGAGTCGTATGATTTAGATCTATCTCTCTCTTCGTGGTTCGTAGTCAGAGTTTTAGATCGCAGTCGTTTTGTTCTTTATTTCTTTTTTAATGATCCCTAATTTTTGTCTGGATTGCCCTATTGGGTTTTCAATCCACCAGGATAATTTTTTGTTATATGCCCCTAATTTTTGCCTGGATCTCCCTTTAGGGTTTTTGATTCACCAGGATGCTCCTTTTTGCCTAAGTCGCCTATTTGAGGTTCGAGCTTAGCGAGCTTCTTATACATAGTATTTTTTGAATGCGTCTGAATTTGGCAGATGCGGTAGTTCTTCCCCATCCATTGTTGTGGGGATAAGACCACCACCGGAGAATGTTGTTTTGACTATGTATGGACCTTCATAGTTGGGTGTCCATTTACCGCGTGAGTCGAAGCAAGGTAGAAGAATCTTCAGAAGTACTAGACCATGTTGTGGTTCATTTTGTGCAGTACACCGTCACCCAGAAAGAATTTTGAGGCTAATTTCCGTAGAATTCGTTTGTCGATGCTGGAGGCATGTTCTTGTTTTTCAAGGTATTTCTTGATGTCGTAAAACCAAGGATTGTCATCCGGTCTTTCTATGATAGCAAGACAATGTGCGGGCTCATAATTGTGATATGTGGTTCATGGTTTGACCAAGTTACTCTGAACATAGCTGAGAGAGTTTCTAGGGCGTCTGCCATTTAATTTTCTTTTCGTGGGATGTGGCTGAAAATGATCTTTGTGAATTCCATAGTCAGTTTTAAAACATGATCCCGATATGGAATCAGTTTTGGATATTTAGTATCCCATTCACCATTGACCTGGCATATGGCTTGTGAGAATTCTTTGGAGAAGTCAAAATTGCCCCTATATTGTGCCCCAGTGTATTTGAAGCCTCGTCGAACGTGAATGTCCAACGTGCCCTTGGCTCGGATTCTTCGCCAGGTCCTGGTATTTCGTAGTCGCTTATTTTTGCCTAACTGGCGAACAACCTTCTTCGAAGAGGTGATCTGTCCACCACCATGTCTGTATCTAACCTTGGCATGTTTCTGTAGGAACAAGCAAATATGTGCAATAATTTGATCAGCTTCTTTGTGGCTCTGCTCTAACATTTCCTCTTAGCTTGGTTTCTTTCGGATCTTCCCATATGCCCAGTTTAATGGTCTTAATAGCCTCTTGATATAGTTGTATATTGTCAGCCTTTCATTTTATTTCCCTCTCCATTTCCTTAGAGATTTCAAGATTTTTATTATCTTCCTCTTTAGCTTGGTTGATAGGAGCATCAAAATTATATCGGGTTGCAGCAATAGCATTATCGGTGGTTTTGGGCATGGATTTGCACATTTATCATGTTTTGGCGCAGATTTTAGTACATGAATATTTGAAAATGCATATGTAGAGAAAGTGTTGCCATTTTTAAATTTAAGATATAAATACAAGAGAAAGAAAGGGATCTTAATTGAAAACAAAATATAACTTTTATTAATGGCCAATATTGTCTGAAACAAAATGGGGGAACCCTTACAAGCAACCTCTATGCCCCGGGCTTGACATAGGTTCTTTCAAAAACAAGAAAAATTACTTAGGAAAGAAAAAGATCTCAGGAATATCCACGGCAGTCCATATTTTGAGTTCTTCTCCTAGGGCACATTCTCGGATGAATTCAATTTCCCCTTTGGTGTTTGCTTTGTTGGATATCTTTGCCACATGTCAGCCATGCTCTATAAAGGTCTCTTGGATCAGAGGAAAGCGTGCTTCACCCTTCAGAGTAGCTTTATATTTTTCTTCAGGGTATGGTCTGAATTGGACTATCCCCTGGTCTACTAGCTTTTGTAACATTCTCTCGAAGGCTTCATTATGCTCCAATAGGAACCCACATTCCCATAGATATTCCTTCAACAAGCTTATCGGGGCTTTTTCTTGTCTGGTTTCCCCAGAGTCAGTGACTACTTCAATTGAATTTATTGTCGGACCATTGTGCGGAGGCATAGGATTTGATTTGATGTTAGGCTTCTCAAAGGTGATGTCTTGAGATTCTAACAAGTCTTGGACCTTATGTTTAAATTCCCAACATTGTTCTATGGTGTGCCCCGGAGAGTTAGCATGGTATTCACATCTGGCATCGGCATTGTACCTTCGTGGGAGTGGCCTGACTGGAGGAGATAGAAGCTTGATTTCCACCAAGGATGCCTTAACCAGCTGTTGCAATAACTGGCTAGGTGGCATAGGGAGCGGATCAAATTTTATGGGTGGCCTTCTGCCTTGCTGCTGCCCTTGCGGGATCACTAATGGTTGTTGTACCCAAGGTTGTGATGCTACAACATTAATTTCTCCCTCTTTTCCTTTGGGGAAGTTTGAAGCAGGCCTTCTTGAATTGTAGGGAGTATTTTATGGTCCCCCTGATATCTTCCCACTTTTTATTCCAGTCTCGATTCTTTCTCCGATAGTTACCAGGTCTGAGAACCCCGAAGAGATACTTCCGACCATCTTCTCATAATACAGCCCTTGCAAAGTCCCCATGAACATGTCTACTAATTCCTTCTCTAATAGTGGTGGTTGCACACGGGATGCCATCTCCCTCCATCTCTGAGCATACTCTTTGAAGGATTCTTCTTTCTTCTGGGATAGATTCTGGAGTTGTATGTGGATATGCGCCATGTCCAGGTTATATTTTTAATGCTTTAGAAAAGCATTAGCAAGATCTTCCCAGGTTCGAATATGCGTTCGCTCAAATTGCATATACTAGTCTGAAGACGCCCCAGTCAGGCTATCTTGAAAATAGTGAATCATTAGCTTCTAATCATGGGCATGGGCATGGATCTTCCTGCAATACATGTACAAATGATTTCTTGGACAAGTGATCCCCTTGTATTTTTCAAAGTCAGGTACTTTGAACTTTGGTGGAATCACCACATCAGGAACTAGGCCCATTTCGAGAGCATCTACTTCGAAAGCGTCAAAACCCTCCACAACTTTTAATCTTTCCTCCAGAGCTTTATACTGATCTATTACCAGTGAACTATCAACAACATAAGTACCAGTCGTCTTTAAGGGCGCTTGGTTGGAATCCTCTAGGTTGTGGTCTCTGTATTGCATGTCTAAGTAGTTGTCTGCATTATTGGTTGGAATCTGTAGGGTATGTGATGTCCCTGCTTTTGGTGGAGGTAGGACAAACCCTTCAGTTTCAGCTTCTTATTGGGCCGTGATGGACTTTTGAAGTCCTGCCTCTGGCTCTTTCCCTGGTTGGTGACCGCTTGATGCACCAATAGTTTGGGCTACTTCCTTAAAATCTAACCTGGGAATCTGGTCTTGCCTGTCAATAATGTTCTTCAAAGATAGGAGAACTTGACTCAGATCTCCTTTCATTGAAGTTACATCATCCTTTACTTGGTCGAGATCCTCTTTGAATGCAGCCTGAGTTTCCTCGATTTTCTCCATTTCTTTTTGTTGATGGGCCCTTATTTGATATGGAGGCCAAGGAGGTGGAGATCTTCTTCTACCAATGGTTCAACTGGAGAGATGTTTTTGAAAAATGAGTTTTGATATGATATGCAGGTGTTCGTGAATACATGTGCGTGAACAAATGTGTAAGAACATGAAATGGTTTCTTGTTTTAAATGTCTTATTCATTTGGGTACATGCTTGTATTTTGCTTATTATTTTACTTGGTGACTAGCTTGAAAATAGATATGCGAATGAGATGTGGAAACAAAATGCCTTTATTGAAGGTAACATAATTCAGATATTGAAAAACATTACAATCTTAAACAAAAACTTTATTTGCGTGAAATCAAGCAAAGGGAAATAAATCTTCTCGGTGCGCTTGGGGAAATATGCTCTTGAAACCACCCGCCTTTGCTTGACAAAGCTTGAGAAAGTCTTCAGCATATTATTTTCCTTTTGTGTCTTTGATTTCAGACATGTTTGGCGTGTTGACACATATGAGTTGTTTCCTTCAGCATCCATTTTTAAAGATAGTCACCGAGATCTTGATTTTATTATTTTTTGTATCCTATGAATAAGACAAAGAAACGGGTGACGAATATATGATGAATGTATGAATGCATAGATGTAGGGTTGAGTGACGATATTTTTGTGATAAGTACCCCTATAAGGTAGGGATGTATGGTTCAATGACGGGGTTTTTGTGATAAGTACCCTTAGAAGGTAGGCTCCTAGTTTTGACCTACGGTTAATCTACCCTCCCAAAATGTGGCTTCCTTAAGGGTATCATGAATAACACCAGAGGGACAAGGCACATGAGCCTCCCTTAGGTGGAGCCTCTTTACGGACCGAGACTTTCATCTCAAAGTCGTGAAAGGTCTCATCATGATATTTTGGTTAAGGTTGTTACAAAGAGTCATGGGTGGCGTTCCAAAGTCCTACTCGTCAAGAGGATATCTCTCGATAAGTATTCCTTTTTCAGAATTCCACTGACTCTAGGAGAAGTCGTCACATAAACTCGTAGGGATGATGTATCCCCTAAGCTAATAGACGAACCTTGTTGCTAAGGTTATTTGAGAATATTTTTTGAAATAAAAGTCCCACCACGCAATAAATATATAATGATAAAAGAATAGACAATAATAAATAAATGCAATAAATAAATAAATGCCATAAATAAATAAATAAATAAATAAAACCCAAAGTAAACCCTAAACCTAGGGTTAAGGTCCCCAACAGAGTCGCCAGCTATAGCAACTGGTTTTTTTACTCAGAGACGCCACTATTAGTTTTTATCCCATGGAAGGGAATCTAATAGAAAACCCTAATTCGCAGACAGATATTCTAGGTTTCAGACTTCTTTAGACGAAAGGAAGGTGTTTGGAACCTTTCATGTACCTTGTTCACAAGTTTACTAGGTTTTAGGTTTGAGTTGGGGAAACAGGACTTAAATTTTATTAGGGAAAGGGTTTAAATTTTTTATAGAGGAACTCGCTACGATTTTTGATCGTATGCCTACGTATCCTCTTAAGAAGAATCAGAGTCTCAATTCGTAATTCGTATGGGTTGGTGTTTTTTAGGGGTTGCAAATGTATTTTGAATTACCTCGCATTTTGGCCGGGAGTAGTGATTGTGGAGATTTTGACTAAATGCGCGGTTAGTCAAAATCTGTTTGAAACCCTTTTGCAAAAACAGTTGATTAACTTAGTTTATTGCGAAAACAATTTGTTGTTTGTTGAATATTTTTTTAAAATGTATTAATAACAAAAAGAATCTTGTTAATACATGATTAAAAATATTTAATGCAATAATATATAAAACAATATATGTATAAGTTTGAACAAAAATAGTTTATTTATGATAATATAAATAATATCTATATGTAATAAATAATACTGATATATAAAAAAATATAAAATATTAATAAAATTTAATATTACCAATAATAATAATAATTATAAAAGAAATAAATATAATATAAAAAGAATGTATAATTATATAAAAAAGTATAAAAAATAATTAATTTCAGGGGGGGTATGTTTTCAGTTATGGAGTAAATAAGTGCGGGTGGTAAAAGCAAAACTGGGCTAGGCCCAAATATGAATTCAGACAGGGGAGGTGTGGTTTGTTTTGTGATTCAGTAATTAAATGAATGGGGGTGTTAAAAGTAGCGGGCTAGGCCCTACAACACAATTTGGAGAGGGCCAGTGAGATTGGGTGAGGCGAGGTGCATACTAGTTACCATACAGACTTGGTCCAGCGGCCGTCTGATTGAAATCACACGGAGGATAACGAGGGAGTATGATAATTAGTATTTACATGCGCGCATGGGATTACTAAGGAATATTAATAATGTTTTACATTTTTGTTTTCATTTTTCATGTTACAACAATATCTCTTCCTCTCTCTTCCGCGATAGCCACCAACCCTTTCCTCTTCTTCTTACCAAACCCTAACACCACATCCCCCCAGTGGCGCTCCCTTTCTCCCACAAACCCCTTTAGTCAAAAATCAATCAAACAACAAGAAAACAATGAAATTGAATTGGTTTACCCCTTTCCGCTTCTAGCTTATGCGTTCTTCAAATGTCCGTCTAGCTAATACTTCTTCTCCTTCTGGCTTGTAGGTTCCGACAATTTAGAATGGAGGCGGCGATGAGATGGTGGTGGAAAGATTAAAGATGATGATGTACGGAGGCGACTGGGCTAGCGGCGGTAGCGACTAGGGTTCCAGATATTGGATTCGCAGTTGCTTTACTGTTCTTCACCTTCTATGATGTCCAGAAAATCTTCCTGATTCAAGCCTTTTTCTTCCTTTGCCGTATTTTTGACTTTGTCCCCCCCCCCCCCCCCCCCCCCCTTCGAGCTTCTTCTATTTTCTGTATTTATAGTGTTTTTGATTTAGGGTAATTAGAAATTTGTTAGAGTTAGATTTAGGCAGAAATTAAGGAGATTAGAGATTATTATAATTGATTTTGTATTGAATTTGTAGAGATTTTTAGATTCGTAATTTCCTGGATTTTGATTCAGTACATTATTTTGTTTGCATAAAAGATTTGATTCATTTTATTCTTGCTGTGAGATTTGATTTGATTTTAGTTTTGGAGATTTGATTGTTTCTGTAATAAGATTTGATGTATATTTGATTTTTTGCAATGATCTCTACAGTACCTGTTTACTGCAAAAACAATGCGCTAATTCAATGATGATTTGGACAATAGTTGTTATTCTACTTGGGCTAGCGCTAATTTTCCATCCGGCCCAATATGCCTTTTTGCAGCAAAACAATTTTTTTTTCGTTCAATATTTTATCTATGGGCCTGCTCATTATTGTTTTATACAGCAACAAAAACAGTTGTTGGTTTTTAAAATTCAATTGGGCCTAAATGACCATTCAATAACCCTCAAACTATAAACTAATTTTTATACAAGTCTAAATTATAATAAAACTCCTATCAAATTTTTAACAGTAAAACTTAAATATATATTTTTTTCTCTTTTCTAAACAGTCATGCAACTTCTTAACATAATGGGCCCCACACTCAACAAACAAAACTAAAAACCCAAATTTATCAGTAAAACGTTTTAGCTTTCTTAAAAAATATATATTGTTTATTAATTTATAATAACAACAAACAATTTCTTTAAATAATGATATCATTTTTCCTAATTGAAACAAAAAACTATAATTTTAATAATAACATTTTCTTTTCAACCATCTGATGGGCCTTATATTGATAAACGCACCCCTTTTCAGTAATAATCTCTAAATGATTTTAACAAAAGTTTAATTGTTATTGAAGTGTTTTTTTTTTGCAATTAAAACTTAATTATTATTTGCATAATTTTTCCATATTTGAATCGCATGGGCCATAGGCCAACATGCCCTACGAATAGGTTTACAAATACACGAGTCTTTCTGATTTAAAAAGCCCCGCTTTCCTGAATTAAAATACACCCCCTAATCTTGGATAAAGATGGGTCATCAGATACTGTTGTACCACCTTTAATTAAATATTTCTTCTATTTCAATTTTGAAAAATAAAATCATCGAGGTAGGACAAATTTGGGGTACGACAATAGGGAAACATCAAAGCTATTCTGGAGGAATTTACAGTTACACAAGAGTATTTTGAAACATAAATGTATTTATTAAAAGACATACAACAACAGTTGTTTGATACAATAGTTGTTGTATGTAGTGCATGATCATGAATTCGAATCTTATTGTTGTTGTTGTTGTTCTACTGCTGTATTTTTTATATTTTATTAAAAAGACATACAACAATGACATAGTTGAGTCACATCACATAAATTAGTTGTATATATGTTATCTGTTTTATGTGTGATTGTTGAATTGGGTGTGAGAATGTCACTATAACAAATAATCCTTTTCATGACGAAGCTTTCACATCATCTAGAGAAAAAAAAACCGAAGTTTCATTCCAAGGCGTGCCATATTTTTTATTTTTTATTTAAAAAACAACTTGATTCCTCGGTAATTTTAAAAACCAAGGCGATATACCATTTCGGACATACTTCGAATGTCAGCTATTGTCTTTATATTTTTATTAGTTTACAAGTGTAAAAATAAATGATCTAACCCTTCGATTTCTTTGATAACCCGAAGAATAAAATGATCATATTTTATTATAAAAGCATTCTTTGAACATATTTCACCCTAATACTAACTTATAGTTTCACAACACACAATCAAAACAAATGCTGTTAAATTGCATAAAAAAAATAGTACATAACACCGAAAATAGAAATTTCAACAAGTAGATAACAATAACAAGATTGACCTCATAAAGAGGAGTTTAGGTTTTATTTTAAAACTCAAAGATAGTGTTGTAATTGCTTCATTTGTAAAGTTCAATGACTCCTAAACAAGAGAAAGCACGGCAAGCAACATGGAATTTGGAAAATCCAGAGAGTTTTCCCAAATTCAGATATTGTTTCTCAGTTCTTTCCCTTCCACCAACAGTGATAAACATGAGATTGTCAAGAGTTGAAACAAGTTTTGATTCTTGAGTTGATGTTGGTTGTTCTGGCAATATGAATTCCACAAGAATGACTTTCCCATTTGGTGACAATGCTTTGTGACAAATGGTTAAAAATTGAATGCATTTATGATCAGACCAATTATGACATACAGCTTTTAGTATGATGGCATCACCTTGTGGAACACTTTGAAACATATCTCCTCCAACATGGTGAATACCTGGAATTGGTGGTGCATTTTCAATAACCTGTGGCAGATCAAAATTAATTCCCTTAATTGATGGATATTTGGATATAATCATTTTCAGATTTTGTCCACTTCCACCTCCAACATCAACCAATGTTGATATTCCATCAAATCCAGTGTATATTTCAAGCATTCTTTTCATCTCCGTTGCACATACATCAACCATTGACTTGTTAAATACTTGGTTCATTTTTTTATCTTGTCCCATGTATTCATACTTTGTCACTCCATGTACTTTCTTGAACAAATCAATGTCTTCATCAACCACTGCTTCCTTAAAATTCATCCTGAATAACAAAACAAGTATTTCTTTATACAAATTTATATAGAGTTATAAAATATTATAAAAGAACTTACCAAACTTGTAACAATGCAGGATAACATAGAAATGTAGTGAATGAAGCCAAGTAGCCTCTAGTTTCATCAGGGACAAGGTATTTTCCTACCGACGAAAGTCCATAGACAATCTCAGTGCTACCGTTGTGAGCAGTTCGAGTAGAGGAAGTGAGAAGGGAATAGCTAGTGAGCAAACGCAACATTCGGTCGAGCCTATTAGACAAGTCGGAGTGTTGGGTTGATGATGGGAGATGAGAAGCAATTTGTGATGGGGAGATGAAAGCACCAGGGGGTGTTGCATTAGAAATAATCTCAAATAAATTGAGATGAACAGCAGCATTTAAGACAGCAGGATAAACAAGATTAGTGGTAAGTACCATTGCTGAAAGGCAAGCACTGTCTTCAGAGGAGACATTGCTTTTGTTATCTTCCTCTTTAGTAAAGTTGGTATCTCCCATTTTCTTTTGATAATAGTACTATTCTTGTTCTTGTGTTTGCATGGTTTCATAGTGTGCTATGTATCGCTATTTATAGGCAAAATAAAAGACTTTGTGGTAGCTAGCTTCCAGGATTTATATCTACTCCTTAATTATACTTGGTTGTGTTATGTCACAGGTAACGACGCTCCCTGTTTTCTTTTGTATTTAACTTTTTGATTTGTATAATACTTAATCATTATTCATGCATGGCTAGTTGTTAGCTTTCTCAATTACATATATAGTATTGTTTCTTGTAGTTCCCATTTACCTTAGTCTTAATCCTTTAGTAAATGCTACTTTGCTACTTATGGTCTAATGTTTGAAAGTATCAAGGTTAGTTTTCCTTTCTCTTGATTTTTTATTTTTTAATTATTGCTAGTTTGCTTTTGCTATTGGCTTTGTTTTGCTGTTTTTGGTACAGAAGGCAGTTTGATTTAACTAGTGACTATGTTTGATATCTGTTAGTCACCTTATACAATTCGGATAACTAACTTGTAGAATCAGTTTATATGTTAGGTGATGACTATATTAGTTAAAATAAAGCTACCAATTCTATATATTTAATTAGGTGAATTCTTATTTAGCAAACTCAAAAAATTGAGTATGGTTATTTTTAGCGTAAAATATTTTAATGAAAATAATAAAAAATTATACTATTTAATAAATCATAAAATATATTAAAATTAAATGGTATCATGTGATTGGTTGAAAGTATACTATCCAACTTTTTGTGATGGGTAGAGAAGTTGTTCTCATCTAATTATCCCCTCTCCTTCCCACTCCCACCACAGACACAAATTCAAAAGGGCTTGTCACTTGCAACTTTTAGTAGATGATAGATGGGATGAGACGCTAACCGCCTTAGCGCTAATACGTTGAATGCCTTCGAGAAAAATAGAACCAAACGGTCTAAGTCCCGGAACGGACCCCAACCGAAAGAAAGGCGCTAGATAAACTAATGACAAGCGAGATAAAGAAATTAGTTGGCCTTATGTGTAAAACCTTGTCGCGGGAGAGTCTTTCTCCAATGAAAATAAAACAAGTTTTTGGACAAGACAAGAAAAGAACTCTCCCTATGGTGATTGAGCTTAAGAAACTTGGAGTTAAAGAGAAGATTCGTAAGAACATCAGCCCACTCATCAGTGTTTGATATTTGGACAACGGCAAAGTTTCTTAAGTCATGAATTTTTCTTTTAAATAAAAAAATCAATTTCCATATTTTAGTCCTTTAAAGTGTAGGATGGGATTATGAGCAAGATGGACAATTGATTAATTGTCACACAAGATCACCGAGGCTTTAAATGAAATATGTTATTTATTAAGAAGGGTTTGAACCCATTATAATTGTCATCACAAGATCATCGAAGTTATTTTAATCCACTAAGTCATCTAATTGGGGCTAAAATAGATGGTAGCCTCTGAAGTTCTTCTCCTACCATCAAGGTCTAAGGTCCAATCAACATCATATATTGCTCTTAAGAATGAAGTATAGGATTGAGGGACACAATGATCAAAAGTGTCTTTAAGGTACTTAAGAATTATGTTGTTACATCTGATTGACGTCATTTTAATAGAAAACATGGGGAGTAAGATGTCATAACATTATGCAAGACATTTTGTTTTTATGAGCTCAAACCTAGAAGAAAGATGTGGAGCACAATCTTCCACAAATTGTGAGACATTCTGTCTTGCCTAGAAGTCAACCTATGCTGAGTACATCTTGCGCCTGATTAAATTTTATTTTCAATCTTGTTTGTTTGTTTTATGCGCTTTTTGGAAAATGGAAAGTTTTCTAAAAATATCAATTTTGAAGATTTATCAAATCAACTTAATGAAGATTAAATTCTCGCGCTTATGGATTTACTTTAGCAATACGAAATGATACAAACCCTAATGGGCCATGCAAATGGATTCTATTGTTATTTAAAGAGGGATTCTCCATGTCAGACTTAGACCCCTGAGAAACAAGCAATGTATGTTTTAGTTGTGTTAAGTCTTTTGTTTTGTTTTATTTTGTTGTTAAACTATGTAGTGTTAAACTCTATAGTATTTTGTTTTGTATTGTCCTGGAAGTAACTTAAGGACTCACTCTTGACATTGATGATGTGTAATTCTGTTAGTCAAAGGAGAGGAGTCATCCACTATCTCCTAAAGGATAAATTGTTAATAACTTCCCTTGATCAAGAGGAAGCACTTGTCGCCACTCAGTATTACCCAAACCCTAGATCCAAAAGGCCTTTATAAATAATCATTCCCTCAAAGAAGAAAGAACGTATCATAACTCATAGTGATCACACCCCTTATACATTTATACCTAAGCACACCGTTCATCCACAAAGCATCTCACCTCACATGAGTAGAACTCCTAAAACCATCGTAAAACATTACCGGACAAGACCTCTCGCCGTCTTCAACAAGTCCTAACCACCATACAACATTAAAACCTACTAAGGCCTCTAAGTCCCCACACCCTTACTAGAGGAACACCTACACCCATACTTTTTGGCCAATATAGTGGCACCTTGGTAAAAATAACCTCGGTCACACCCTCTTCACCATCATTACCTCGCTTGTTGTTATCCTTCATTCCTACACCTAGCAACTTTCATCCGTGTTCTATTTCACACTATTGTAGATCTACAATTTTTCAAGTTTAGTTCACACGATTGTGACTCTTTTTCACACGTATGATGACTCAATGTTTCTCTTATAAATAGGGCACCTTCTGCACTAAAAACCAATCATAAAAAGCCAAAAAAAAACTCGGTCATACTTGAACACGAAAACCTTCAAACACAAGGAGTTTGTTTTCTCCTTTTCTCTTATTTTCAACCTTGTTTCTTCACCCAGAACTCTTCATTGTAACCTTCGAAAGCTGTGTGAACCATTACAAAAGCTTATTTGGGAAAGGTAGATACAAGTAATTTCTCAACCAAAACAAGTAACCACATTGTTCAATACACTACACTGACCATTAATCCTCATGCACCTCTGATTTATTATTTATGTTTGTCATTTAATTTCATTTTAAAGCTCGTTAGGGTTTCTATTTGTTTATGAAAATTCTTCTTGCTCAGATCAAATAAATTGATCTGAAACAAGAAGACATGGACGATGATGTGTGATGAAGCTAAAACGTTCATGGTTTAAGCATAAAATCACGAGTTCATGACCTGATAAACCCTTGGCTAAAGGTTGAAGACGAGTTATTTTGCGCATTCTGGAGCGAACAATTCAAATTCAACAAGTGACGAAGCGCCACATAGCATAGCTATTGTTTATTTTGTTTTCTTTTTAATTTTAATTCATTTTATTTCATTTTCTTTTGAAAAATCATTAAAAATAGTTCCTAATAGCTTATTAATTCAATTTTTTTCATAATTTCACAAAAGTATTTTCTACTTTGTGTGATTTTTCTAGAATTTAAAAATGATTTTTAGCATTTATTTTATTTTATTTTCTTTTCTTTTTTAATTGATTTCAAATAATTTTTTCTCATTGATTTTGAAATATTTTGGACCCAATCTTCTGAGATCTTGATCATTCGAGTTTTCTTGATCTTCCATAATTTTTTGAGTATCTATTTGAGTTTTTTGATACTTCATTTGAGTTTTCCTTTTATTTTCTATTTTAAAAACATTTTAATACATTTTATTTATTTATTTTTGTCATTTAATTTTACTTTGACTTCTATTAATGATAAAATTACTTTTGTGAAAAAAATATATATTTAAATCATTTTTAAATTAATTTATCAGAAATACATTTTAAATCTCAAAATTTATAAAATAAGTTTAGATAATTTATAAAATACTATTTACACTACTGAATATTTAGTTTTAGTTTTTTTATAAAACTTATAAATAATGAAAAATATGTTGCCAGAAAATTATATTTAATTTTTTAAAATATTGAAACTAATATTTTTGAAATATTTAGTAATAACATATTTTAATTTTAAAAATTTATTTTTAATTATTATTTTTTAATTAAATATCAAATTTATTGTTTTTATTTATATCTTATTAAACTTAAATTTTGAATTTTATATGAATAAATTAATAATTCATTTATTTTTATTTTATTCAGTTAGTTTTTTTAACTTAGCTCAAATTTAATATTGGAATCTCAACTATAAAAATATAATAGAATAAATTGAGATCAATAGCGGTATTTAGCACGGCTGCATAAAGAACATAAGTGGTAAGCACCATTGCTGAAAGACAAGCACTTTCTACTTTGACAATTTCTCTTTCTATCAAGAAGTATCTTGTGCATTTTTTAAATTGGCTATGAAAATCAAAAATATATTTTCCTGTTTAATATTATCTAGAAATTGAAAATATATTTTCGAAGAGAATCAAAAATGTATTTTCGATTATTGTGCAGAAAGAACTATGTTGGTAGTGAGTCTTTTTTACGTGTTGTTTCACATTGAATACAAAAACATATACACTAAAATATACTACAAAGGCATATAGCAGAAAGACATATATAAATAGATATCAGTAAATAGTACAAAAAGTGTTTGTAGTCAATATAGGGGGTAACCCAAAATATTATCAGTACGCCAAAAAAGATCTACGAAAGCGCTTTTTTTGGCCTTTAAAAGCGCTTAAAAGCGCTTTCTAAGGTGGCACTGCTATAGGTTTTAGCAGCGCTTTTTGTTTAATGAAAAGCGCTTTCGTAGGTCTACCTATGACAGCGTTTTTTCTAAAAAGCGCTCTCTTAAGTACCTTTTTGGCAGCACTTTTTCTAAAAAGCGCTCTCTGAAGTACCCTTTTGGCAGCGCTTTTTCTAAAATGCGCTCTCTTAAATAGGCTTTTGGCAGCGCTTTTTCTAAAAAGCTCTCTCTTAAGTAGACTTTTGGCAGCGCTTTTTTATGAAGAAGCGCTTTCATTGGTGGCGCTTTTTTCTGGAAAAGAGCTTTCATAGATTGTCTTTTAGCAGCGCTTTTGCCTGTAAAAGCGCTGTCATATGTTTACCTTAGACAACGCTTTTTGTGAAAAAGCGCTTTCATAGGTTACCTAAGGCAGCGTTTTTCTTCAAAAAGCGCTTTCATAGGGTGTTTTTTTTAGAGGTATAATTTATATAATTCATATACCTGCATTGTTTGCAGCATATTATTTATATAAACCATAACCTGTAATTCATAAACCGCGGTAATGCATTGTATACCATTGTAATCCAAAATATATATACACCGTATTTGTACCGCAAAATATATATAAACCATTGATATCAGCATTGTAACTCAAAATCAGTCTTACAAAATCAACCCTAACAACAACTAAACCAGTCCTTATATGATTCTCTTCTCAATAAAATATTGACACAATTCCTCTTTGATTTCTTCCAACTGAAGTTCGTGTAATATGCACATTTGTACTCATCGAAGTACTACATAACAAAACATAATATGCATGATTTAGTTAAAAGTAAAAAATTATATGAAATATCCGAGAAATAATAAAACAAATCCTAAGTTATAAATCCATACCGTGACTGGAATCTCTATTTGATTCAGTTGAATGATTTCTTTGATAAACCGCATAACGAAGTATCCGCAATCTATACCGTTTTGCTGTTGAGGACACTACATATAAAAACAAATAAGAATATATAGTTGTATTGTTTTATCAAATAGCATAAATATTATAAGCAAAATAGTGGAAATTAATATACCTGCACTTTGATCCAATTAATGTTGTTTGATTTAGACCTTCGTACCCGAGCTTCTCTTTGACACCGGAATACTTGTATCGCTCTAACAAAATAAAAATATATATTTAGAACAATGTCACAGAAATAATTAAATATATAAACACACACAAATATTTAGAATAATATCACTTACGTATCAATCATTAACTTCATATCCGGATAATTTGTCCAATCACCGTCAACCGAATTCAGATAATAGACCACTTCTTTTATAGGATCGATAGCAACCAACAACCAGTGACGTCTATAAATTAAAACAACAATTTAGAAGAAAATTTTCTACGCAAAAATTACAAATATTAAAATGAACTTAGAATGAAAATCTAACCCTGTAGGAATAGTATTATACGCCCAAAGATATAACCTTTCTGTACTGCCAGTTGCCATGAATCTTTCGACTAAGTGCCCTCTTACTGATTTCGGTTCCCTACCAATTGTCGCTCCACTGACACGGGAGGAAGACACGAAATGAAATCTGTTTGACAATTGATTCCCGCGCATCAATTTGTCATATAACAGCCTTAAATAAAAACATAATTAATATTAGACTATATTCATTGAAATGTTTAAAAAATATTTCAGCTAATTACATAATATAAAGATGGGGGTTACTGAATGTATGCGTGTATAATACTGACGCCCAATTCTTTATGACGGAAAATCTGTTCCACATCCTCATGTCCAATTATTTCGGTGCAAGGAAAACCAAAGATACCTTGATCCATATCCATTTGACGAATACCACCATCCATCAAATCTGTTGTTCCCACTATTGTTTCAAGACACTGCCGGTATCGAGGGAAAAATCTAGTAGGCACCCTTTTCTTGGGTGGTACGCCAACGATCTTCTGGCTCACTTGTTGTGACCCTTGAAAAGGTACCTAAAAATCATATAGACTCAGTTAAATTATAAAATTATGCAGTTTTTTATTCGGATCATATAATTAACACTTTAAACGTACCTCTTTTTGTGATACATCAGACTCGATGTGCCGCAAAATCCCTTTACCCTTAGATGCGGGTGTTGTAGGAGTCTATAATTACCATGGAAATAACTGAGGTCAGAACTGACAGTTGAATACTTAAAGATTCATAATTGTTTTCAACATACCTGATCATCTATGAAAATGAGGTCCAATGTCCATGCAACAAAAGATCCTATTGCATCTCGCAGCAATGTGGTCTCAGCAACAATGTCGGGTACCGGCAGCAACACATCCATATCTAAAGCAATGTCAACCGATACTTTCATGTGTCCATCCGGAAGCGGTCTATGGTGAAGTAAATCTCCCAAAGTGTTATGGACTTTTCCCTTGCCAACTAGTCGATAAGTCGGCGACGATAGGTATAGCTGGCAAGATGAAATGCCCTAAACCAATAATAACCGTTAGAAGTGACTAAAAATATTCTATAATAATAATGGATATATATTGAAAATTACCTCGGGAAATTTATGCTGACAGTTGATACTAGCTTTGTCACTAGTTTCTTTCAATTGTGAACTGCTCTTTTCCGCCATATATCTCTCTTTATCCTTCTGCAATTCACGGACTTGAGCTTGTAAATCCTGCAATGTTTGCATCACTTCTGCATTGCTAGGATTTCTTCTCCTTGGATGCTTATACAAAGAGGTTGGAGTCACACCATGACCTTTACCCCTCACCCGACCCAGATACTCAGCAATATTTAGTGCTCGACTAAGTACGCTCCTGGTATCCTGATGGTCCTCACCTAGGGATACCGATTGCGACAAGGTCTCCTGTAATTCATTTACATATCGAAAATTATTAGTGGAGATAAAAAATTATTTAAATATTAATAAACATTAATTGATTTAACTAAAGACACAATCTTATACTTACACATTCATCATACAGATGTTGAATATCGGGATTAACAGCTTGATCCTTGCCCACACGGACTTCCTTCCACAACAAATGTGCTGGTAGTGATGTTGCATCACTTTTCGTCTCTTCTAACTACGCATTGACACAAGTCTTAATATCATCAATTATAACACATTGAGAGAATTAATAAGATCGTAGAGTTTATATTTACTTACAATTTTTTCCTCTAAGCGAGCATATCCCAAACGCCCTTTTTTGTATGAATATGCGGGTTTTGACGCTCTCTCGCGATTGATAGCACTCACTTTCTTGAAATTCTCGTCTCTTCTTTGGCCTATAAAACCAACCCATTCTTCAGGTGTAATGAAGTTCTCATATTTCTTTGGACGTTTCGGATCCTCTTCAAGAAAATTTCCTTCATCATCTTTAAGATACTTGTTTTTTTAAAATGTTCTCCACCCTCTGTGTCTTTTTCCAGCCAAACCCATTATATACTTTTTACGGGTATCTTCAATGTTAAAATACCTCTACAAAAAAACATACGCATAAAGTGTGTTAGTAAAAGAAATTTAAACACATATTACCGTCAAGATAAAGCAAATAACAAAAACCATATATGTACCTTTATCTCAGTCCAAACTTTCTCCTTAGCCTCATCCAACTCTCCTCTTTTCCATCTAGGAGTGGTGATCGGAATGTGTATACGAACAAGTGTACCAATGTAGCTTGTCAACTTTGCAGCATTAGACCCAATTAGTTGGTCATTATCATTCCAATCTACATTATATGTTACTCCTCTATCTCTATCACGGATGATTCCCCTCATAATAGTTATACCTCGTGTAATATCTTTTTCTGAAGTCTTTTCTGAAGTATTTTCTGGAGTATTTTCAGGAGCATTTTTAGGAGCATTTGCATCTTTTGAGTTTTCTTGATTACTAGCCATTTGACCTGTAATAATGAAAAAAACTAAAAACGAAATGACAAATATAAAAATGAAATGGCAAATAAAAATGAAATGACAAATAAAAATGAAATGACAAATAAAAGTGAAATGACAAATATAAAAATGAAATGACAAATAAAAATGAAATGACAAATAAAAATGAAATGACAAATTAAATTTTATTGAATGATATAGGCTATAATTATACATACTATTACCTTTTTTACTAAGGTCTCTTTCTTTTCTTGGTAGGAATGTGTTCTACTCGTCTCTTAACAACGAGGACAGTTGGATTGATCCAAATACCCTCATTATGATCATTTCTAATACATGATTCATTATCATTTTGATCAGTTATGGTTAAAGATTCAATGTCAACACCAATATCACTTTGATCTCCAATGCTTTCATCAATTACTTTGTTAGATAATAGCACTATAGACCATTTCTTACTTGTCGGATCATTGACATAAAACACTTGTTTAGCTTGAGAGGCTAGAATGAAAGGCTCATCTTTGTACCCCACCCTATTAAGATCCACTTGCAAAAAACCTGACTTATCCATTCGTATGCCATTATTATTTTCAACCCACTTGCAACCAAATATAGGAATCTGAAACTTCTCGTAATCAAACATCCAAATGCGCTCGATAACCCCAAAATATGACAGATTTGCAAATTTTGGGTTTAAGTCCTTCACACTTGATATATGCATTGCTTCAGCGATCAAGGTGACACCACTATTTTGCATAGTACTTTTGTCATCATGTTCTTTGGTATAAAATGTGTATCCATTAATTGCATATGCGCTATAAGAAAACACAACTAAACTTGGACCGTATGCTAAACATCTCAATCTTTCTGTTACTGAAGCATGATCTGAATGATACTTTGAATAAATATGTTCCTTAAACCATGGTATGAAACTTCGATTGTGCTCTCGTACAATCCAATTCTCATTTCTATTCGGATTTAAACCTCGAAGAACACCCTTGTGAATTTCAACATACGGCTCAACTTCAAGCTCATTATGCAGAACATACAAATGCACTTGATCCCGTTCGACCATTGATACTGTCACAACTTTATTTCCAATTAGCTTCTTACCTTCTTTTTTTTCAACAACATGAGATTTGGGGAGTCCAATTGATTGAACATTTGACAGATATTCAGTACAAAACTCAACCGCTTCTTCAACAATATATCGTTCAGCAATACAACCCTCTGGTCGACTTCAGTTTTTCACATACCCTTTTAAATGTTACATTATAACATGGCAATCATGCGTCTTTAAACTCTTTAACTTGAGGTCTTGCATAGACACAAGTCTTCTAATATTTGATGACTAGCCTTCTGGAACTTTAACCTCACTTAGGAACTTACACAATATTTTTTTATCCTTTCTGGATAGAGTTTAAACAGCAGGTGGTAGATATGTTCGTGTTCCTTTTTTCACGGGTCCCAATTCAGTTCTTATTCCCATCTCTACCATGTCCTCCCTTGCTTTAAGACCATCCTTAGACTTCCCTTTTATATTGAGTAACGTACCAATAACACTGTCAAATACATTTTTTTCAATATGTATAACATCAAGAAAATGTCTTACGTACAAAGATTTCCAATATGGCAATTCAAAAAAAATCGACCTCTTCTTCCACCCACCTGTAACAACTTTAGGTGCAAAAGGCTTGCCAAACTGAATACTCACATCTTTCACCTTTTTAAATAATTGATCACCTGTCAATCCAGGAGGAGCTCTACGTTGTTCGGTATCTCCGTTGAACGCTTTTCTCCATCCACGATATTGATGTTTAGAATTTAAGAATCTACGATGACCGAGAAAGACATTCTTCTGACAAAGTTTCAATCGCATCGTATCGGTTCCATCTTCACAAATAGGACACGCTTTTTCACCTTTAATGCTATACCCGGATAGATTTCCGTAGGCTGGAAAATCGTTAATTGTTCCAAACAACATCGCCCTCAAGTTGAAACTTTCTTTCCTATACCCATCATAAACCTCCACACCGTTCTCCCATAAAATCTTCAAATCTTCGATTAAAGGTTCCAAATATACGTCTATGTCATTTCCTGGTTGTTTAGGCTCAGAAATTAACATAGATAACATCATGTACTTACGCTTCATACATAGCCACAGAGGTAGGTTATAAATCATAAGAATCACAGGCCATGTGCTATGCGAGATACTTTGAATATCGTGTGGGTTCGTTCTATCAGTAGACAATGCCAAGCGAAGGTTTCTTGCTTCTTTTCCAAATTCAGGATAATCATTATCAATTTTCATCCATTGTGGTGAATCTGCCGAATGTCGAAACTTTCCATCAACAATTCTTTCATCTGCATGCCAAGTTAAGTGTCTTGAATCAATTTCACTATGATACATCCGTCTAAATCTCTGAATTATAGGAAAATACCATAAGACTTTTGCCGGAGACAACTTTTTATTATATCGAGGGGCACCGCATTTAGGACACTCATTTAACGATGCATACTCGTTTCGAAACAAAACGCAATCTTTTGGACAGGCATGTATCTTGTTATAGCTCATGCCAATAGAGTACAACATCTTTTTGGCCTCATACGTTCGATTGGGGAGAACATTATCCTCTGGTAGCATATCTTTCATAAGGGCTAATAACTCTGTGAAACTTTTATCCGACCATCCATTGCCCGCCTTTAAGTTGTACAACTTTAATACCGCAGACAATCTTGTGAATTTTGTACAACCATTATACAATGGTTTCTCTGCATCGCTTACCAACCTCTCGAACATTTTGGGACAATCATTAAGATCTTCTTCAAGCACTTCTGCAATCTCTTCAACTCGATCATAATCGTATGTATCTGTGCCATTGTCGTTTGAAGCATACGTCCTATTATCCCCCGATTCATCATTCCTGTCACTTTTCTCACCATGCATATTCCAACATGTATAACTTCTATCAATTCCATACCATATTAAATGCGATGCCAACTGAACCGCGTCAACCCGATTCCCATAACAACAACATAAATAAGGACATGTCATTTGACCGGGGTCTTCGGCATGCGCAACAACAAACTTAACGAATTCCGATACCCCGTTCTCGTACTCTTTCGACAATCGATTGGAATACATCCATGTCTTATCCATGGTTTACGGTTTCTGAGTCAATCTGAGCTAAATGATAAATTAGAAAACAAAACCAATACTCAAAACTTGCACTTGCTCTTGCACAACCATATAACAAAACCAATACTCAATACTTTTCACTAAATTCATTTTATTCTATCAACTACTTTAGTACACAAGTATAACACAAGAAACCATAAACAAGAAACTATCATTGCTCAAAATCAATCATAAAAAGCACACGAAAAAAAAATATATTAATAGAGTTACCAATATATATATGGCTACCTTTATTAAATATTTTGTTACGCTCTCTATTATTTCTCTCTTAGCTTGTTTTACCAATGCACAACTTGTTAATATAAATGATGTTTGATAAAATAAAAAGCACATGAAAATCTGTTGTTTTCTACTAATATTTTTCCATAGAAGTTGTAAAAAAAAATCTATATTCATAATATGTGAGGTATTAGCCAGTAGCCACACAAATAAGTTGAAAATTAAGATGAGTTGTCAGTTCAAATATGTAACAATTTCTAAGAATTATTAGAAGATAGTCACATCTTTATTCATACAAAACTATTCTAGAAATTAGAATCAAAGAAAGCATAGAACAATTTATTCATACAAAACTATACTAGAAATTGAAATACCTAGAGCTGAGTTGTGTAACTTTGTGTTATATATTGTTGTGATTTCTGATGCAGCAAACTTTGTGATTTCACCTTGCGTTTCTCCTGTGGCAAGTGGTGGTCGTTGTTCTGATGAAAGAGTACTGATGAATGGAGGCGGAGGTCCTGATGAGGGAGTCCTGAAACTGCCCCCGATGGTCCTGAACAGGAAGACGGAGGCAGAGGTCCCGATGAACGGAGGCAGAGGTCCTGAACAAGAAGACAGTGGCAAGTGGTGATGGTGACAAAAATCTGCTCGTAGATGCTAACGGCGGCAGAGCTCTGGTTTAAGGCTTTGATGATTTCGTGAAGAACAATAGAAAAGTGATGATACAAATTTTTGATAATTATTATAAAACTACCTACGAAAGCGCTTTTAAAAGCGCTTTCTAAAGGTCACCTATAATAACGCTTTTTAATGTAAAAGCGCTTTCGTAGCATATCCTATAGCAGCGCTTTTAAAAGCGCTTTCTAAAGGCCAGCTTTAGCAGTGCTTTGTAAAAGCGCTTTCTAAGGCTAACCTTTAGCAGCGCTTTTGAAAAGCGCTTTCTTAAGGTACCCTCTGAAAGTCACCCTTTAGCAGCGCTTCTCAAAAAGCGCTTTCTAAGGGTGACCTTTAGAAGCGCTTTTGAAAAGCGCTTTCTTAAGGCACCCTTTGAAAGCGCTTTTTTTAAGCGAATTTTTTTTAAAACCTACAGCAGCGCTTTTTCCTAAAAGCGCTTTCGTATGTGTGCTACTAAAACTTATTTTTGGCGTAGTGTATCCAAATACAATAAAAAAATAATAACCAAAATACATATACAACAGAAAGACTACTGAATATGGCTGACTATGAGGCGACCCCTCCCCCTTCTGGCGTTCCTCTGCTGCCTCCTGTACTGCAGAGCTTCCCGAGCCTCCACCATGATGGCATCCAGAACACCTCTAACATTAGATCCATCAGGAAACAAATCGCCATCAATACCCGCCTGCATAATCTCCATGATACGATGACACTTAGGTAACAAGTCAGTGGCATGACCAGCCTTTGCATGCTCCTTCTCTAAAATCTCCTGATGAGTTGGCATCCGAGGGTTTCCTGGAGCATCCTGTACCAGGTATGGATGGGTTACCCTGAAGAACCATATGATATAACCATCCACGTAGCTCCAGTCATCTAGAGAAACGATACTCCAAGCCTCATCTGGAACAAAATGATTCTCATAATCATCAAACAAAGAATTCATATCTTTGTGTTTCACCAGGAGAGGAACATATACAACAGGATCCCAGGTAATGGTCTGTGTGTACCCAAATTGGAGCATGACACGCTCAGGCAATTGGTGGCTAATTCTAAGAAGCCACCAAAGATTCCATCAGAGTAGTGAGATTGGCCATACCGGCCTTCAAAGCAGAAACTTCCTCGTGCAGCTCGTGATTCTCTTGTTCTAAATTGTCCATCTTCCTTATGAAATTAGCCCGAGTATTATACCGGTGAGACCACTTGCTGAACAAAGTTAAGAAGCTCAGTAAGACACCTGGATATGCATAAGAAATGCAAGAAATATGTATGTAATACGGTGGGAGAACTGACTTGGATGTTTTGTGTTTGATCGCAATTGTTGAAGATAGCAAGAGTCGCCATCGACTTTTCTTTTATCCAATAAAGAAATGGTGAAAAGAACAGGAAAAACCTTTGACATATTTTCTTGAGTTCGGGGGGTAGATTATGAAAAGAGAAGGTGTTAGCACCATTTTCATCCATAGTTATCTACGGGCTCTTAGTTGCTTGCTAGATCACTTTTGAAATTTCTTTGTTTGAAATGTGTTTGTGGTGAGTTTTGAAAGTATTTTTGAAAAATGCCTTCGTTTAGGAAAACTTTGTAATGATTCTCGTCTCTATAAGAATGCATACAAAGTGTTGGACTTTTTGAAAATATTTCATATTTTTGAAAGTGTTTAGTGTATTTGAAAGGATGCTTTTTTTTTTAAGATGGATTGTGAGCAAGCAACCAAGAATGTTCTACCTACTCAAAAGTCTTTTGTTCGTTTCTCTCTTCCTTTGATATTGCTATCTCGCTATTGATTGGTAAGTAACCTTATCATTGGATCTAAAGGGACGAGCGTGGGTCATCGTATAGTCATAAAATGTAATGTTGTGAGATATCTTAGCATTTATCTTAAGGGAATAAGATCATTTGTAAGGCAACATTCGTAGCGTCATCGAGGAACTATGATCTTATATTTCGATTGTTTTTGCTAAGATGTCTCACATGCGTATCATTACCATTTTCTCAAGGCAACAAGTGGAGTTAACCTTAGAGGTGCAAAATGTGTAAGTGTTTGTATTTCATGCTTGATTTATCTTGGATTAGGGCTTTCTAAGATTGATTTTATCTTTCCATACAAACACTAATTACTAGCATTTATATGAAAGCGATAAATTGCGGAAAGTAAATATCCTACGCTATTACATCATTTGGGGATGGGGTGTACACATTTACAAATGGAGATTGCAAGAAATTAAACTTAATTATCTATTACAACCATATTGAACTTGAATAATGTACAAGAATTGAAATGTATATAATGTACAAGACATGAATGAAAAGAAAATGAATTTGTTTTGATTTTGTTAAAGAAAATATTTTAACCTAATTTTATAAAAGAAGATAAATAGTTAGAAAAAAGAAAATTAAACTAAGTTAATTTTAAATTTAAACCAAGAAAATGAATTAAATCTAAGTTTAATATTAAGTTAAAGAAAATAAGTTAAATAAGAAAATGTTTTTGGTCTTTTTTATTTTAAGAAGTTAAATAAAAATAAATTAAATAATTTGAAATTTTAATATAATATTTTTGGTGTTTTTGATTAATAAAATAGTAATAATAAGGAAAGAAAATAAATATAAAAATAAAAATAAAAAATTAAAATCATGGGGTTTAGAAAGTGAAAAGGAGAAAAGTCCAGAAGTTCTGGCCCAGGCGCGCTACTAACAAGTAAATGGGGGGAATGATGCTGGAAGCAGAAAATGAGAAAGCCTAGAAGTTCTGGCCTAAACATGTTGTTAACAAGTATATGGAGGGGGTGATGATGGAAGCAAAAATGAGAAGGCTTAGAAGTTCTGGCCCAGGCGTGCTATTAACAAGTAAATGGGGGAGGTGAGGCTAGAAGCAGAAATGAGACAGCCTAGAAGTTCTGGCCCAGACATGATGTTAACAAGTATATAGAGGGAGTGGTGCTGGAAGCAAGAATGAGAAGGCCTAGAAGTTCTGGCCCATGCATGCTGTTAATAGGCAAGTGGGGAGGTGAGGCTAGAACAAAAAATGAGACAGCCTAGAAACTCTAGTCCAAGGGTGTTGTTAACAAATAAGCAAAAATGAGACAACCTAGAAGTTCTGGCCTATGCGTGCTATTAACAGGTACATGGGGTAAAATGTTAAGAAGTAAAAACAACAAAAGGTGATCCTGGGGCTAGAATCCAGGACCCTTAACACTAATGCCTTACGCGCGCGCTCTCTACCACTGGGGTGGTTATACATCCGGTATTATAAACAAAACCATAAGTATATAATACAAAATCAGTTTTGATGATGAACTTCATCTTCTTCCTCGCGCCAGCTAGAGCATCTGCAACTCATTCATTTCTCAACCAAAATGAAAAATGTAAACAGGAAAGTCATGGCAAATTTCATCATGGTTCCAGAACTATAAAGCATTAAAATTATAAATCAGAAACAAACATGAATTTTGCTATCCCTAATCTGAACCCTAATTTTTCAAGAAGTTATGATCCTAAATTCTCTCTACTCAGGCCATATAAATAAAATCTATGGATATGTATAGTTTTAGAGCAATGATATCTACATTTTGTCTTTGAAAATGCAAGCCTAACAATACCTAAATAATGATATGAAAATCAGAAGAACTTACCTTTGACGCTGGAGATCGTGTTTTGAATTAGAGCTTGATTTACGTTGTTGTGATGATCTAGTTAGCTTCCTCAAGTTCCCAGGAAGCTAATGCAATGGTTTTCTTGAGCTATGGATGACTGGAATGTTATGGAGTAGTCAAGATGCAATGCTCTGCTTTTGAAAATGGAGGTTGGTGAAGATGATGTTACAGTCTGAAAACAGAGGTTGGGATAACATATATATGTGTATGAGAAACTTTGTGGATTGTTTGGCCAAGAAACACAAGGGATTTTGGAGATTGGATTCAAAAATCAGAAATGACATGTTTTTGTGCTTGTGTTGCAATTTCTGGTTCTTGGGAGTTTCATTGAGTTTTAAGGCTTGTCCAATCCTCTTCAGTTTGCAAATGAAGGTTTAATTTATAGGCAAAGGGTTTGGAAGCTTGGTGAAGTCAGAAGTACAAAATCACATGTTATGGATTTTGACTTATTTTTTAAGCAAGCTTAGACAAACATGGTTTCAAGGTAAGTTAGGGTGGCTAGCAACTTTAAACACGCATGTTCTAAGTTTGTAAGGGATGCTTGTGCAAAATAAACAAACACTAAGCTCAAGGAGAGTGGACTTTGTGATTAAAGTCACTTTTCCAGAATGGAAGTGTGAACTTTCTTCCTTAAATGGCAAGGTGTATTGCACAAAGCTTAAATCAAGTGGTTCATAGCTCAGAAGCTTATGTAATCTTCTAATTAAGGATAGGTACGCACGTTAGAGGGCCTGGAAAGTGCGATTATGAAACATTGCTTGGAATTGGATCAAATGTTCATCATGAACATGACTCATAATTTAAGAATGAATGTCCAACTTCTGATCTTTGGTTCTTCCTACTCCAGCATGATCTGAAAGAGTTCTTGGACTTTTTAGAAACCTTGTAACATGCTCTGCAATCCTTATTTCAATCACTTTTGCAAATCCTCGTCATAAATGTGTGAAACTTGGCCCAGAAGTTCTGTCAAAATTCTGACTTAAAATGCCCAGAATTTCACTAAGTGTTTTAGTTTCATGGGCATGTCTTCAGGGATTTATAACTTGAGATCCAAACATTTCTAGAAGAAGTTCTGACATGTAATGTTTATGATCTCATTGATATCTACAACTTCCATGTTGGAAGTTTTTCTTGAATCATCTTGCATCATGGTGAAAATCTGGCACAAAGTTATGAAATTATCATATTTTTCATAACACTTAGAAAAATTTCTAAGTGTTTAGAACTTTGACTTTTTTCAAAGTAATCTTGACTTTTGATTTCTTGATGAACAAATCTTCATACTTTGACATGTCTTGATGAAATATGATTTTTGAAACTTGACTTTGATCCAAAGGTCAAAGTTTGACTTTTCAGTATACAATTGACTTTTTCATCAGTTGACTAAATTTCAATTATCAATCAATTGATATTGAGAAATGTTTTGAACCATGATCTTAGGTTAAAATGATGAATTTGGATTCTTGATATCATGTCTCAAACCATCAAGTCATGTATTTAGGTTGAAAGTCCAAAGTCAAGCTTTCTCAATCAAAACCCTAATTTTGACCATTTTGCCCTTTTTGTGATTTGATCAAATTTCTTGAGGAATTGTGATCCAAACTTAACCAATTGACATATATGAGTTCAACATGTTGATATGAATAAAAATTTATGAAGCTTAACTATGAATTGACCACAATTGACTTTTTTTTCAAATGCAGTTGATTTTAGGTTAACTGATCAATTAACTGAGCAAAAATGTGATCCAAAGCCTGAAACTTGATATGAGCAATCTTGGGAGTCCAAAATGATTTATGAAAATCATATGAAGCATTAAAGGTCCAATTGTCCTTATACAAACTCAAACCTTAATTTTGAGAGATCAGTGTTTGAGGAGGTATCTTGAGTTGATCAATTTTGGTGCAGTCTTGAATCAATGGAGATCTTGTGAGAGAATATTTGAGAAATTGAGAGGGAAAATTTTTGGGGTACAACAGCTGCCCCTGTTTAATCTTCTTGAACCTGAAGAGTGAGATTGGTTGATCCGCCTTTCGTGACTTGAAGGTGAAAGATGATTGAACACTAAAGTGCCCAAAAATTTGTACTCGATGACGATTGATTGTGTAGGGAATGGGCTTAAAGATGCCATTTGGAGAGATGATGGGGAGTTATCAGAGATGGGCTTATAGATGCCATCCAAAGGTGATTGTTGATAGAAAATTAGACTAAGCATAAGCTTGATTGTAACTGGGAGAAGTATCAGAATAAATCTTTGGTCGATTTAATTTTGAATGATATGCTGGAATGAGTATGAGAATAATATCCATAACTGGATAGTATCTGAATCGCTTTTGAAAGATGTATTGAATGAGTGTCAGAATGACATCCGCATTTGGATCTTATCTGAACTGTATTTGAGAAATGTAATGAATGAGTGTCAGAATGACATCCGCATTTGGATCGTATCTAAACTGTGTTTGAGAACTGTACTGAACGAGTGTCAGAATGACATCCGCATCTAGATCGTATCTGAATTTTATTTGAGAAATGTACTGAATGAGTGTCAGAATGACATCCGCATCTGGATCGTATCTGAACTGTATTTAAGAAATGGTACTGAATGAGTGTCAGAATGACATCCGCTTCTGGATCGTATCTGAAATGTATTGGAGAAATGTACTGAATGAGTGTCAGAATGACATCCGCATCTGGGTCGTATATGAACTGTATTTGAGAAATGTACTGAATGAGTGTTAGAATGACATACGCATCTGGATCGTATCTGAACCGTATTTGGGAAATGTATTGAATGAGTGTCATAATGACAATCGCATATGGATCATATCTGAATTGTATTTGCGAAATGTACTGAATGAGTATCCGAATGACATCCGCATCTGGATCATATCTGAACTGTATTTGCAAAATGTACTGAATGAGTGTCAGAATGACATCCGCATCTGGATCGTATCTGAACTGTATTTGAGAAATGTACTGAATGAGTGTCATAATGACATTCACATCTGGATCGTATCTGAACTGTATTTTAAAGATGTATTGAATGAGTGTCAGAATGACATCCGCATCTGGATCGTATCTGAACTGTATTTTGAAAGATGTACTGAATGAGTGTCAGAATGACATCCGCATCTGGATCGTATCTGAACTGTATTTGAAAGATGTATTGAATGAGTGTTAGAATGACATCCGCATCTGAATCATATCTGAACTGTATTTGAAAGATGTATTGAATGAGTGTCAGAATGACATCCGCATTTGGATTGTATCTGAATTGTATTTGAAAGATGTACTGAATGAGTGTCAGAATGACATCCGCATCTGGATCGTATCTGAACTATACTTGAAAGATGTACTGAATGAGTGTCATAATGACATCCGCATCTGGATCATATCTGAACTGTATTGAGGAGAAAATCTGGAATAAGTATCAAAATGTCATCTATATATGGATCGTATCTGAACCATTTCTAGAGTGAATCTGGAATAGGTATCAGAGTTGCATATGTATCTGGATCATATCTAAACCATTTCTAGAGTGAATCTGGAATAGGTATCAGAATTGCATATGTATCTGGATCGTATATGAATTGTATTAAAAGAATCTTTAGCTGATTGTATTTGACAGATGATAGATTGTTGACGAGAACTACCTGTTCGAGAACCGACCTGAAAAGATAAAGTTAGTTTCGTGCAAGGACATTATGTATGTAATGTATTGTGTATAATGATGCTTTCAGAATGAATGAGAATGCTATATGCATTTCGTAGTGTGGTATGTATCACTATTTATAATAGTACTAATAAATCAATGATTTTTTTTTAGTTGTTGTTCTTGTTGATGTGTTTGCATGGTTTCATAGTGTGGTATGTATCGTTATTTATAGGCAAAATAAAAGACTTTGTGGTAGCTAGCTTCCAGGATTTATATCTACTCCTTAATTATACTTGGTTGTGTTATGTCACAGGTAACGACGCTCCCTGATTTCTTTTGTATTTAACATTTTGATTTGTATAATACTTAATCATTATTCATGCATGGCTAGTAGTTAGCTTTCTCAATTACATATATAATATTGTTTCTAGTAGTTCCCATTTACCTTAGTTTTAATCCTTTAGTAAATGCTAAAAAATTTAATAGTAAAACAACTCTAATTAATAAAATATAAAATTTGGTTAATAAAATTATAAACTTGATTAATCATACAATCTATAATATAAAAAAAGTCATTCTACCCAAAAATTTTGTTTTGTCCTTGTTGTGAATTCAATGCCAATAACAAAGTATAGAATAAGGGAAGAATAAAGAACAAGGAAGAAGAAGAACACAAGAATTGGTTATAACTGCTATTCTTTACTTTCTCTTAGGAAACAAGATTGCAAGTTTTCAAGAATAACAAATAACCCTCTCACCCTAAATTAGGATTTGCTGTGTTGCAATGATGAGAGACTAGTATGCTATTTATAATAAAACCTAACATACTAACTAATGGGCTTTTTCCACAAGGCCCATTATACAAGCTAACTTAATAATCAAGCTAACTTAACAAATTAGGGTTTAAACACTAAAACCTAATTTAACAAGCATTCTTCGACAAATACATGCTAGACCCTTCTTCGACTACAGCATGTACTTCGATCATACTAGAGTTCGATCCAAAATCCCACAAATCTCCACCTTGGACCTAACTCTACAGCATCAAGAGACACTAACTAGCTTTCTTCATGCAGCTTTATCAACTGCATACAGTGGAAAAACTTGCAACTTGGCAATGTTTTGGTGATCATATCAGCGGCATTGTGATCTGTCGAGACCTTCAGCACTTGGACTTCTCCACGCTCGATTACCCCTCTGACGAAATGCAGCCTCACATCTATGTGCTTGGTTCGCTCATGATAGGCCGAGTTCTTCGACAGGTGTATTGCACTTTGACTATCACATTTAACAATGATACCTTGACCTTGAAGTTTCAGTTCCTTTGCAAAACCTTCAAGCCACAATGCTTCTTTCACAGCTTCAGTTAGGGCAATATATTCTGCTTCAGTAGTTGATAAGGCAACAACCTTCTGAAGAGTTGCTTTCCAACTAATTGCTGTACCAAACATAGTGAAAACATATCCAGAAATAGATTTTCTGGAATCCATACAGCCTGCATAATCAGAGTCAACATAGC
Source organism: Vicia faba (assembly GCA_948472305.1). NCBI lineage: Eukaryota > Viridiplantae > Streptophyta > Magnoliopsida > Fabales > Fabaceae > Vicia > Vicia faba. Next base: position 349,268 of record CATIWC010001350.1, read on the forward strand.
CTTCGACTGCTGCTTTACTATCTTCACCCAAGGCTCCACCATAAATTAAGACTCTGTTCAGAGACCCATTTATGTACCTTAGAATCCACTTTAACGCTTGCCAGTGAGCCTTTCCAGGATTCGCCATGTACCTGCTTACAAGACTTACTGCATATGCTATGTCGGGTCTAGTACAGACCATAGCATACATCAAAGAACCAACTATATTAGCATATGGGATGCTGTTCATATAGGTTCTTTCGACATCAGTACTGGGACATTGATCAATGCTCAGCTTGAATTGAGGGTTTGTTGGAGTCACAACAGGCTTTGAATTCGACATACCAAACTTGTCAAGAATCTTTCGTAGGTATGCCTCTTGAGATAAGCATAATTTCGACTGCTTTCTATCTCTTCGAATGTCAATTCCAAGAATCTTAGATGCAGCTCCCAGATCCTTCATGTCAAACTCCTTATTGAGTTCAGCCTTCACCCTCATTACTTCTTCGACATTGTTGCTTGCTATCAGAATATCATCAACGTAAAGCAACAAAATTACAAATGAATTTTCAGGTCGAAATCTGGAGTAAACACAATGGTCGAACTGACTTCTAATGAAACCTATGTGTTCCATGAACTTGTCGAATCTCTTATTCCACTGTCGAGGAGATTGTTTAAGTCCATATAAAGATCTCTTCAGTTTGCACACATAATCTTCTTTCCCCTTTTCGACATACCCTTCAGGTTGCCTCATCAGGATTGTTTCATCTAAGTCACCATACAAGAACGCAGTCTTCACATCCATTTGTTCCAGTTCAAGGTCGAACTGGGCCACCATGGCAAGCAACATTCGGATGGATCTGTGCTTCACAACAGGGGAAAATACATCATTGAAGTCGACACCTTCTTTCTGAGTGAAACCCCTTGCGACTAATCTTGCCTTGTACCTCTTCGACATTACTCCTTCAATTCCTTCCTTAACTTTGAAAATCCACTTACAGCTGACTAACCTTGCCCCAACAGGTTTCTTGATTAGTTCCCAAGTGTGATTATCATGGAGAGATTTCATCTCATCATGCATGGCCTTTAGCCATTCAGTCTTCATTCGACTCCTTATAACTTCCTTATAATCTCTAGGTTCTTCGTCTAGAACTTCACTTGCAGAGATTAAGGCATAAGCTACAAGATATGCATATCCAAGTCTCTGAGGTGGTTTTATGACTCTTCTTTGCCTATCTCTCGACAATAGGTAGTCATCAACAGTTTCCTCAACATCATCAGAATCTTCTGTTTCTTCTTCGACTTCATCTGGGATACGCATTTCAGCATCAACATGCTCCACCTCAACAGGAATCTCTACCTGTTCCAGCTCTTCGTCAACATCATCAGTTTTCTTGAAAGCCATTTCAGTTTCATTGAAAACTACATCTCGACTGGTGATACACCTCCTGTGACCTGGCTCTAGGCACCATAGCTTATAAGCTTTCACTCCTTCAGGGTATCCCATAAACATGCATTTCAGAGCTCTAGGTTCGACCTTGTCTTGCCTAATGTGAGCATAGGCTACACAGCCAAATACTCTTAGTTTGTCGAGATCTGGTGGATGTCCCGACCAAACTTCTTCAGGTGTCTTCATATCTAACGCTGTCGAAGGACATCTGTTTATCAGATATGCTGTTGTCGAAACAGCCTCAGCCCAAAACACCTTCTTTAATCCCGCACTAGTCAACATGCATCTAACTCTCTCCAAAATAGTTCGATTAAACCTTTCAGCCAAACCATTTTGTTGTGGAGTACCTGCGGTAGTTCTGTGCCTTGCAATACCAGAGGCAACACAAAAACTGTCGAACGCCTCATTGCAAAACTCAAGGCCATTGTCGGTTCTCAACCTCTTTACCTTTCTGCCAGTTTGATTTTCGACAAGAGTCTTCCAACTTTTGAAATTCTCAAAAGTTTCATCCTTAGTCTTCTGGATGAATACCCATAACTTTCTGGAATAGTCATCTACTATGGATAGAAAATACTTTGCTCCTGAATGTGATGGACACCTTGCAGGCCCCCAAAGATCAGCATGGATGTAATCAAGGGATCCATGTGTTCTTTGTTTGCCTTTGTTGAACTTCATTCTACAGGACTTTCCAAGTACACAGGGTTCACAAAACTTCAGCTTTTCGACTTTATCTCCACCAAGCAGATTTTGTTTCCCTAATTCAACCAGACCCCTTTCACTGACATGGCCCAATCTCATGTGCCAAATTTCTGTTTTCGACAAAGGTTTCGTGGATGCAACATTTGTCGAACCACTTACAACTTCAGCCTCAAGGGTATACAAGCCTTGTTTCTTCACGCCTCTCAAGACTTCCTTCGACCCTTTCATGACTCTTAGGATACTTTTCTCTCCTTGAAAAACATATCCTTTCTTGTCGAATTCACCAAGAGAAATCAAATTTCTCTTCAAATCAGGTACATACCTGACTTCAGTCAACAATCTTATTGACTCATCATGGAGCTTGAATCTCACAGATCCAACGCCTACAATCTTGCAAGCTTTGTTGTTTCCCAGCAATACAGATCCACCATCTTGATCACATAATTCCTCGAACAAGTCTTTGTTTGGAGTCATGTGCCAAGTGCATCCAGAATCCATAATCCATTCCTTCGACGAGTTTTTGCTTGAAACCACAAGAACATCAGATGATTCGAAATCATCTTGGACAATAGCTGCGTTGCCATTATCCTTACCTCCATGATCTTTCAGGCGTTCAGGGCACACCTTTCTTGTGTGACCTACTTTCTTACAGTGATAGCATCTAATACCAGATGCATCACCACTATAAGACTTCGACTGATTTTTACCTTTCCTCTTGTCGAATTTTCCTTTAACAGCCAAACCTTCACCAACCGTCGAAGGTTTATGCTCCTTACGTTCGTTCAAGTCCTTAGAGTACAAAGCTGATTGAACTTCTTCAAAGGTCAGGGACTCTCTTCCATACAAGAGGGTTTCTTTGAAGTGAGCATGTGATCTGGGCAAAGCGCACAATAATAACAGCGCTTGATCTTCATCATCAATCTTTATATCAATATTTTCAAGATCAAGAATCAGCTTGTTGAACATATCCAACTGCTCAGCCAACACTTTGTCTTCAATCATCTTGAATGAATACAAAGCTTGCTTCAGGTAGAGTCGATTTACCAGAGATTTGGTCATATACAAACTTTCAAGTTTCACCCATAACCCTGATGCCGTCGTTTCCTTTGATACCTGTCGAAGAACCTTATCACCAAGGCTCAACAAAATTGCGCTGTGTGCTTTCTCGATCATGGCCGTCTTCTCTCTTTCTGTTAACGCAGCGTCCATCGACGTCGCTCCCTTCAACGCTTCCAAACAACCCTGCTGAACCAGTAGGGCTTTCATCTTCAAGCGCCATAGACCGAAATCATTCACTCCGGTGAACTTTTCAATCTCATATTTTGTTGAAGGCATCTTCTCCACGCTCACCGCACCAATTTGTTGTGAATTCAATGCCAATAACAAAGTATAGAATAAGGGAAGAATAAAGAACAAGGAAGAAGAAGAACACAAGAATTGGTTATAACTGCTATTCTTTACTTTCTCTTAGGAAACAAGATTACAAGTTTTCAAGAATAACAAATAACCCTCTCACCCTAAATTAGGATTTGCTGTGTTGCAATGATGAGAGACTAGTATGCTATTTATAATAAAACCTAACATACTAACTAATGGGCTTTTTCCACAAGGCCCATTATACAAGCTAACTTAATAATCAAGCTAACTTAACAAATTAGGGTTTAAACACTAAAACCTAATTTAACAAGCATTCTTCGACAAATACATGCTAGACCCTTCTTCGACTACAGCATGTACTTCGATCATACTAGAGTTCGATCCAAAATCCCACAGTCCTTTTGTTCCAAAAACACAACAAATCTCATTTCAACCCATCAGTTTTTTTTTTTTTTGACGATTATTTATAAAATTGGAACGTAACATTTATAATATTGTAGTGTTTTGAATTGATTGTTGTTGTGTTTAGTATAATAATTGAGGCCTTTGTTGGTGAAGGCGCATGAGTTTTTGTAATATTTGTATTCCGTTAATCCAAAAGAATTTATGCATGATAATGTATTTTCTGACAGTAGTTGAGATGGAGAATGTATAGTAAAGATAATGATAATCTCTTTGTCCTTACAGGAGTCAAGTCTCCGAGTTATATTCACTAAAAATAGTTGGGTTTCACCAAATGTTTTGAAGTCGCAGTAGTGGGAAATCTTGGTCATAAGGGGGTTTGTTAAATATGAATAAGGATTTTGTGTTGGTATCATCTCCTGAAATTGTAATCAGATCAATCTTAACAAAGGTGATGCTCCTATTCTTCTCATTGGATACTCCTAAGTTTATAATTGACCTTATCCTTTTATTGATTTTGCCAATTTTCTATGTATTGTTTAATTGCAGACATGAAGCAGAATTTGTCATACAAGATAATTTTATTAGCTGCTGCTGAGAGGTGTCAATTCATAATGTCGATGATGCATAATTGCAGCCTCAAAAAGCACACTTCTTATTGGGACGCTCAGTCCTAAAGTAATTGTTTAATCTCTTTGTAAAGGAGAGGGATCATTTGTTGAGAAGCTTCTTCAGTGCATAACCACTTATGTTGAACACATCTTGAATGATCTCAAATCATAAATTCATGCTCAGAATCACTCAGGTTCTAAAGATATTTAGAAAGAGCTACGAAAATCTACATTACGGTAATTGGTTCTTGCTTTTAACTTGTCTATATGTATTTAAACTCGGTGGAACTTGCAATCTTTAAAGTTTATTTTATGCCCCTTTGTTGATAGGTTAAGGGTAGCCACAAGAAGGTGGTTGTTGTTCCTATTACAAATTGATATCTCTTAGTCACCTTATACAATTCGGTGAATTCTTATTTAGCAAACTCAAAAAATTGAGTATGGTTATTTTTAGCGTAAAATATTTTAATGAAAATAATAAAAAAATTATACTATTTAATAAATAATAAAATATATTAAAATAAAATGATATCATGTGTTTGGTTGAAATAATACTATCCAACTTTTTATGATGGGTAGAGAAGTTATTTTCATCTAATTATCCCCTCTCCTTCCCACTCCCACCACAAACACAAATTCAAAAAGGCTTGTCACTTGCAACTTTAAGTAGATCATAGATGGGATGGGATGTTAACCGCCTTAGTGCTAATACGTTGAATGCCTTTGAGAAAAATAAAACCAAGCGGTCTAAGCCCCGAAACATACCCCAACCAAAAGAAAGGCGCTAGATAAACTAATGGCAAGGGAGATAAAGAAAGTAGTTGGACTTATGTGTATAACCTTATCGCGGGAGAGTCTTTCTCCAATGAGAATAAAGCAAGTTTTTGAGCAAGACTAGAAAGGAACTCCCCCTTTGGTGATTGAGCTTAAGGAACTTGGAGTTAAAGAGAAGATTAGTAAGAACATTAATTTGTATTTTTTTTTCTTCATTCTCTTTTATTGTATTTTATTTTATTATTTCAATTTAATATTTACTAATGTAAATATATAATTGTACATAATACTTTTAATTTTGTATTTTATTCAATTCACTTGTAAATAAATTCAGGTTATGTAAATATTATTTCCATTGCATTGTAATTTTGAATTTTAATTCAAGTTAACTTTTGAAAATCATATGGATGCATATAATTTTTCCTGATCATTTGGAGTTGATTCATACATGAATCTATTCTAGAAAATACTTAACTAAGTGCAATGTTCAGTAATTTACACTTATGCTTTAAATAAGTTTCTTTATTCTATTTGTAACACCCCAATTCTAGCCCGGCAAATTATATAAATAAATCAGAGTTATAAAAATCATATCATGCAAACGTTGGGATGCCACAAATTCTTCTATCAAAATTCATTGCATTCATCGTGGATATATAACACTGTTTAAAACATCGGGTGAACCATCAACATAACATCTTTAATCAAATAATTCAACATCTATGCAGCGGAATTCTTAATAACATCTCTAACAACAAAACAACAACTTCAAAACATCACATATTTAATAATAATCAATTTAAAGTTCAACAACTGAAAATCAACAATCAAAAACAGCAAGCGTTCATCCCCCCGAGTGTTACGTATCAAAGCAATGACACTGACTTGAACTATTGAAAGAATACAACCTTCACTCTCGATTACCTGCACTTTACCAACATAAGGGCAAAATTTAAACAGAAGGGGTGAGATATCTAACAATATAACAAAGTGCATGATAATTAATATATTAAATTAGTTCAATAACCTCACCACTTCTCATCTCATAATCTACAATAATTACAACGCATATACGCATTCATCAACATCAAAATACACTTCTCTAAACAATCATATAATGCGACTCAATACTATGCAAATGCATGTGGTACCATTGGAGCAGAACTCCCATCTCAAAAAATTTCCAATTAATAGAGGCATCAACAAGGAATAGCCTTCATCTCAAAATTTGCCAATACAGGCCATCTCAACGAACATAAGCTCTATCTCAAAAATGCAATGTACGCGACACAACCATGAATGTAATAACAACACCCAAGTTAACAACATCTCAAATCATCTCAAAAACATCTCAATTAACATCTCAAAAGCATCTCAAAATAACAACATCTCAATTGCATCTCAACGTCTCGTCATCAACATCTCATATCATCAAAATAATTTATTAAACATCATTTATTTATTATAAATCATCAAACATCATTTATTTATTATAAATCATCAACAGAACATCATGAATAACTTCTCACTAACAACTCAGCTGAACATTAATTCCACGGTAAATCAATATTGTTATTCTGTAACTCAAACGTCATCATTGTCACTATTCCTATTGTTATAGTTCAAACAACAACTTCTAAGCATCTAACTTCCACATTCTGTATAAAAACAACGCAAAGGCCAACACAACTTCTGGCCAGCACAACCTCTAACCAACACAACTTCTAATAGCACAACTTCTAATAACACAACTTCTGGCCAACGCAACTTCTGACAGCACAACTTCTGACAGCACAACTTCTGACAGCACAACTTCTGACAGCACAAATTTTGACAGCACAACGTTTGACATCACAACTTTTGACAACACAACTTCTGACAGTATAACTTCTGACAGCATAACTTCCGACAGCACAACTTCTGACAACACAACTTCTGACATCACAACTTCTAACATCACAACTTCTGATAGCACAACTTCTGACAGCACAACTTCTGACTAACCCAACTTCTGACCAATGCAACTTCTGACAACGCAACTTCTGACTAACCTAACTTCTGACCAACCCAACTTCTGACTAACACTGCTTCTACCATCAGAACTTTTACTCTCTAATAATTCAATGCAACTTCTAACCACCATAGCTTCTACCATCAGAACTGCTACTTTTTACCAATCCTACTATTTTAATTCTTAGCCTGATACCAACCTAACTAAGAATAGTATGACAAATTCTATCTCTAGTTTAATTCATTATTCTAATACAGCAACTTCTGATATCCTTCTTGCCTAATTCTGCGTTTTTCATCACTGCAATATTCTGTGTTTTTCATCACTGCAACTCACTACGAAATTCATACCTAAAGCCCTAAAACTTAATATAATCATGGATAATCATCACTCATAATTTACCTTATAATTCTACATCAATTAAACAACATCATGACATCAATATTCATCTAAAATTCATCAATTCTCATCATGCAACAATCATGTATTTTCAATTCAAGAACAAGACAACAATCATCTCTAACCCCACATACCAATCATCATAAACCCAATTATAGAGTCAGAATCCCACCGTTACCTCGGATTCAAGGTCGCTCTACAATTTCTGGTTGAATTCTCGTTCTTGTCGTTTTCCACTTTCTCTAGCAGCTTGCACGTTCTCCTCTCAATCCTTATTCTTCTACTACTTCTTTCTTTCTATTCTCTTCTAAAAACAATAAAATAACCTATTATTCTTTATTCCTTATTGGGCTCAAAACTAATACACCCCCTTTATTACTTCTTACATTCCTTAAAAACAAGCCCACATCAAATAATATTATACTTCTAATATTATTTCACCACTTAATAAAATAATTAAATCCAATTAGTCACAACACATCTTCTCAAATATTCCAAAAATAATTTAATAATTAATTAAATTACGGGTGTTACACTGTTGGATTTGTTTGTATATTTCATGTGATGCAGGGATTCCTATCTAATACCATGAGCTTTATTTGATATCTCGAGCCTTCTCTGATATTGTGAGCTTTATCCATCATCCTTGCGCTTTATCTGATTCCTCTCATGATCCACGCTTTCTTCGTCCGTGATTTATTTTCATGTGCTTTATTTGATGCTTGTAGTATTATCTTACATTTGGGTTTCTGTGATGCTGTCGGTTTGTGATTTTGTTTCACCTGAGGTTTGGTATACTCTTAAATTATTTATCTGTATGTGTCATTAAACCTAAAGGGATATGAACACTTTATTAACTTTATCATGTCAAGTACTGGTTTCTTATTCAGTCAGATCCTCTTTACCTTACCTTTTACCCTCCTATAGATAGGATACTTTATTCATCTCTTCTCCCATTCTTTAATTTTCAAAACCTTCTCATCTTTTTCAAAATCTTCTTTGTTTATAAACTTGAACCGCTTTGGTAATAAACTTTGACTTAGGTCCATGCATTTTCAAAAACATTTTCTTAATCAAACTTTAATTAATTTAATAATACTTTGACATTTTTCTGAGAAGACTAAAAGTCAATCAATCTCATTCAAACTATCTTTGCCACTTTGGCTTTTTACCTTAAAATTTTCTCAAAAAATTAGACTCTTGTCAATCCTTGTAGTAATACGAACTACTATACTTCTACGATATATAGTGAAGTGAGATATTTTCCACTTGGGTGTTGAGTGAGGCTTTGTTGATTTTAAAATCCAAGCTATATCCTCCACTTTGAGATGACGAAAATTCTCCTTTCTCATAATCATGGGTAGTAAGTATGTTTTCTACTCGGATAAGATGATGATGTCTCATCTCTTAAAATTAACCAACGCGCTTGTGTTTTAAAATATTTAAAAGGTGAACTACGAGAAACCTGATCCCCTATTGCATGAAAGGTGGTACCTAGGAACTAAAGGTTCACAACCGCGGTGGGTGAAAAAATTGTAAAAAAATATTTCTTTTCTCATCTCTACCATCTATTTTTTTATATACAACATTTTATAGCCAAAATACACATGTTTTCAAAGAAGTTCCAACGGAGTACCGTATATGTTTAGGGTGCTAATACCTTCCCTTTTCATAACCAATCCCCGAACTTAGATTTTCTCCCCCTCTTTTTGGGTTATTCTCTCTTTTCCCATTCCTTTGGAAACAATAAAGTGCGGTGGCAATTTTTATTTTGATCTATGCGAGTTAAGTCAATCTAATGGTTTTGTCTCAACATTTCTATCGCTACACTCTCCCACCTTAAATACAATCAGTGAGGAAATACATCTACAGGAGGACGGAGGCGGGGAGGGATGAACTAGAGAATCATGACTGCTGTGGAAGGACAATGTAGTCAAAGTAGAAATAGGAACACCCGAGACAGAAGTTGTAGTACACGCATCCGACACAGCCTGTCCAGAGGCAGGAGGAGCCTAGGATGTCTGACTCCTTTCTCTCTGCATGAAAGCATGTTGTGCAAGCTTGTCATGCCTCACTCTAGATAGTCCCTCAGACATTACTCTTGTAGAAGTACGAAAAAATGTTAATTTAAGGACTAATTTTCAAAATGATGGGGAAATAGAAATAGACTAAAAACGGAAATGCATATCCAATTTTTTTCATCTGGAAACTGGAAATGCATTTCCGGTTCTACCTGCGAGCGCAGAGTTACATTAATAGCGACCCAGACTCCTAAATAAGCTCAAAAAAATCTCATTGATCATGAAAATGACTTTGATAACACATTTATAATGACTCTTGATAATGATAACGCACTACAAAATTACAATTTGAAACCTAAATCACAATTTTGAGTAGAACTTCCATAAAATATAAAAACCATAAAAAAACACTTACAATTATTGATTTTCCTTGATTGATTGTGGTTGGACACCTTAGTTAATTGATGTTGGACGATTTGTGAAGAGTTTTTTACAGCTAGTTTGATTTTATAACAATGGGGAATTGAGGGAGAAATGTTATTGTTATGATATTTTTGAAACGGGTACTCTAAAGGGAGGGGAAGAGGCAACATTTTTTATGTCGTGACACAAATCAGAAGTATATTTCCGATTTATATTTTTCCTTGTGAGAGTTTGGTTCCTAAAGCCACGGTTTTGTGTGTTTGGGGTGCAACCGAAAATATATTTACAGTTGACATCGTATGTATATTTCTGGTTCCCACTCAACTTCATCATGGATGCCTAACATGGTGCGCACTGGAAATATATTTCCGATTTTTAGAGGCATTTTGAAACTTTTGTGTGGCGTTAGAAAAAGGAAAAATACTCATTTTGGTCCCTTAACTATAGGTCATGGTTCACTTTGGTCCCTTATCTTTTTTTCTTTCCAAATTGGTCCCTTAATTTTCAAAACGATGCAAACAAGTCCCTACCATTTACTCCGTTAGTCAAAGTCTGTTAAAAGTCTACGTGGCACATTTGACCAACGTAGTGACGGAGTTAGCTAAAAGTTATTTCTGGATTTTAATTGTTGTTGTTCATCTTCTTCCCCAAAAAGAGATTTTCATCTTGTTCCCTTGTTAGTTTGTTGAACCCTTGGGATTGAGATATCATTTGGGAAAAAGAAGAATAGAGAAACGGCGGATAACTATCAGATTCAAAAAATTGTGAAAAACAAAATATCTCCTTTGATCATATTCACAATACTACCCCTCTGTTCTGCAAGCAATATCTTAACTTGCCATTAACAACTATTCACCTTGATACTACCCCTATGTTCTGCAAGCGTATTACCATCATCCCTAATTCGACACCTCACCTTCTCGTAAAAGTATTTGTTGGATTCATGTGGTTTGTGAAAAAGTTATAAACAAAACAAAAAAATCCTATGAAGAAAGTACAAATAAAGCCACAAAACATGCCCAGTTAAGATATCTGAAAAGTACTTGCAGAGATCGTCAATGATTTGATATTAGCAAGCTCTAACAGCCAGGTAAGTAAAGCTTGTTAAAGCTGGAAAATCCAACAATTTCGGAAACAACATTCGTCCATAGTTTGTAGTGCAATCGAACCATCGTGAAGCGACAAAATCTTAGAAACGAACTTGGTAAAACTTTTGAAAGTAGAAAAATTAGTAGAATGTAATACAATAGTAGAAACACGTTTCCAAAGATTCTTCAATCTCGTTGATAAAATGCAAGTTCAAACTACTTCTTTAGCGTTCAAAAATGATAATATATGGAGAATAACACAATATGGTAAATCACTAAGCTTATCTTCAGCTTCATTTTCATGCTTTAATCTCTTCTATTTGGGAAGAATCGTTGTTTCATCTTCTAGTGCTGAATTCGGCATCGTTATTCAGGTAGTTACCTAGTTGAGCATAAAAACAAGTAGAGAAATGAATCATTGCAATGGAAGAAACGGTAGTTGAGAAATTATATGTGAGATTTTGGAATCCAATCAAATTTGTGTTGGATTGCGATGGGAGAGAAATGGTTGAGAAGAGAAAACCTAGATGAAGAAAAAGAGGAATGAAAATGATTTAGAATACCTGGTTTGATGACGAGTGAGTTGTGAGTTGTGATGTGATGGTTTGAATATTAAAATGAAAAGATGGGTTGGGGTTGGTTTGTTTGTGTTGGTGGGAGTAGAAATGGAATGCCTGAGGATGAAGAATCGGCAGCGTAGAAGGTGTCTCTCTACGTTTAAAAAAGGAATCATCGCTTCTCTGTTCTCTTTTTGACCAAAGGAGATATTTTGTTTTTCACAATTTTTTTGGATCTGATAGTTATCTGTCGTTTCTCTGTTCTTCTTTTTTCCAAATGATATCTCACTCCCAAGGGAGTTCAATAAATTAACAAGGGAAGAAGATGAAAATCGCTTTTTGGGGAAGAAGATGAACAACAACAATTAAAATCCAGAAATAATTTTTATCGTCGATTTTTCCGACGCTAACTCCGTCACTTATGTTGGTCAAATGTGCCACGTAGACTTTTAATAGACTTTGACTAACGGGGTAGACGGTAGGAACTTGTTTGCATCATTTTGAAAATTAAAGAACCAATTTAACACGAAAAAAAGATAAGAGACTAAAATAAACCATAATCTATAATTAAAGGACCAAAATAAGTATTTTGACTTAGAAAAATAAAGTAGAATAAGAAATTGCGTCTTCTTATTACATTTAAGAGGAAACACTAAATTGGTTAGTAAAGTAAGAATGTCCCATTTTTTCATTAGTAATACGTGTCTTTCTTTTCTTTTTGTTTAAATTTGTTTGCTTGATTATTTGCAATAGATATTGTGCTCTTTTTATAGGTAAAATAAAAAGCATGCACTTCCAATATTTTTATGACTTTTTATTTATAAATAAAATAAATAATCCTTGGTTTTGAGAAGGGTGAACTAGCTAGATTTATTTAGCTCTTTATTTTCTTTGATTTTAATTTTTTATTTATAGTATAGCTAGCTTGCCTTGACTTTTCTATTATTAAAACTTTTGTTGTCCTAATATATTTTAGAGCTATTTCTTTATTTAGTTGATAGTAGAATTAGAGTTCGGTGTAAATCAACTCAAGGTGAATTATTTTTATATTTTATTTTTATTTTAATGTGAGATTTGAGATATTTTAAATATATCTTCTCACATGTGTCGTTACTAAATTTGATGTGTGAAAATAAATAGTTGGTGATGCATATATTTTATTTTTATTTTAATGTGAGATTTGGGATATTTTAAATATATCTTCTCACATGTGTCGTTACTAAGTTTGATGTGTGAAAATAAATAGTTGGTGATGCATGATTCAATGAATAGGCTATGATATCATAGTAAAATTAGAATTTGATCTAATTTATTCTTATAAAATTGTCTTCTAAAATAATAAATATCTATTTACATAAACTCTTGCTAATCTATGAGAGACTTGAAATTTTTCCAATAGTTATTTATCATATCTGGTTATCGGATGTTTGGTTTTTTTTTTCTGTTTGTGATTCTAGTTTCTTTTTGTGATTATTGTTTTTTTTTTATAAACATTGTTAGTGGCCTCATTTGTTACATCTTGTCCTTGTCTTTGTCCATTATTGGAAATGCAATTTATCTTTTAATAGTTGTTTGCTTGTGATGCAAGTCACTTGCAACTAAGATATATATAAAGAAAACTTTTTCTTCACTAATTTAATTTGGATTTCTTTATTTTTATTATTCTCTATTTATTTTCATTACCTTAAGAATTAATTAATCTCAATAAATTGATATCTAGAACACTGATTTGATCTATGTTTTCTTCAATAAAATGAAAGTAAAAGTTTTAATCAATTCTCTGCAAATTTACCGGTGTTTAAAGGAGAACACTAGGATATATGGTGTTCTAAATGAGGGTCATATTCAAATTTCAAGATGTTCTTGAAATCGAAAATGATGGCTTACTTGCATAGGAAGTCAATGCAATTGATGCACAAAAGTTGTTCATTTTGAAATAAACATAAATGATAAGAAAGGTTTGTTCTTGATCCATCAATGTGTAAATTCAAATATCTTTGAGAAGATTATCAAGAAATAAACGGTTAAGGATGGATGTGATAGTCTCAAGAAGTTGTATGGTGGTGATGAGAAGTGAAGAAGGTAAGTTACAATCTTTGAGGAAGCAATATTACAAGAACACATAGATAAATGATGGTGAGTTATTTTCATATTTCTTCTCAATATTGGTGTTGTTGACCAATCAAATGAAGTCATATGGTGAGAAGACCAGTGAACTATAGAAGGGTGAGAAAGTTTTGAGAGTCTTAACTATCAAGTTTGATCACATAGTTTAAGTATTGGAGAATCTAAGAATCTGTTTAAGATGTAGCTTGAATGAATGGAAGCATTATTGGAGGCTCATGAGATAAAGTTGAAGCATAGAAATTTAATTAAGGTAATAAAACAAGCCATGCATCTAAGTTATTCAAGAAGATGGAATAAGATTCCTTAAAGAAGAAGTGGAATCATGAAGGTATATGCAAGAAAACAAAGAATCAAGGAGAGAAATACAATAAGGGTCCCTCTCACAAAAAGAAATTCTAGAATAAGGTTAATATGAAGGAAGTGCAATGTTATCTTTTCAGAAGCTTGTCCATTATGAAATATACTTTTACTTTAATACAAAATTCAATTCAAGTGATAAAGAAGAAGCAAAATTTACACATGCAAGCAATAATTACTTTGATGGAGTTATGCTAATGGATAATACACATTTCACATAAGACAATATCAATATTTGGTATATTGACAAATGTTACAACAATCACATGACAGGGATCAAAGAATGGTTTTTCAAAGTATACTTTCATATACCTATTAAACCTATAAATTAGTAAGAAGATCCATTAGATTTAATGATAATAGAAAAGCCATATGTGAGGGCATGAGGAACACTCTTGTGAAGATGAATGATGGATAATAGGAAATAATAGTCAGTGAAGTGGAAGTAATTGAAAGTGTTTAATACACCATGAAGCTAAAGAACAAGGAATTGAAGGTGTATAGTGCAAAGTCTAAACTAGTTTTGAAAGCACATCTGGAAAACAATAGGACTATCAAAATTATGATCAACATGCTTGGTCATCAATGTCTTGGATCAACAATTATTGACGATCATAATTGGATATTGTATCAAAGACTACTATCAAATTAAGAAGGAGATGGAGAGTCTACTCAAAGAAGGTCACTTGAAGAAATATGTCAAAGGTGACTCTGCGCAAAGGCTAGGTGGAACTACATCTCAAGGACAAGACGCTTCGGAGAGCTCTAGGTTATAAAAGAGAATTGTAAATCAATATAATCTTGAGTTAGCATAGATGGACATAGAAACAACTTTCTTACATGGATACCTTGAAGAGACAATCTACATGGAACAACCTATAGGTTTTGTAGAAGATAAGGTTAAGGTGTGTTTGTTGAAGAAATCTTTGTATGGTTACAGACAACCAAAGCAGTGATATAGTAGGTTTGATGAATTTCTTCTTAAATATGGTTTTATAAGAAGTAATTATGATATTTTTGTTTTTTAATACGGTGATAGAATTGACTTTACAGGTTTTGCATTTTATCGCAAATGTTACGGTTAGCAAGAGTCGCCATCGACTTTTCTTTTAAACAACAAAGGAAAGGGTGAAAAGAACAGGAAATACCTTTTTAAAGATTTTGATTTCGGGGGGTAGGTTATGAAAAGGGAAGGTATTAGCACCCATTTCATCAGTAGTTATCTACGGTCTCTTAGTTGCTAGCACACTTCGAAAATGCTTTGTGTTGTGTGTTTGAAAATATTTTTGAAAAGATGCCTTAGTGCGGAGAACTTTGTAATGTTTCTCATATCATTGAGAACGTATACAAAGTGTTTTGTCTTTGAAAATATTTTAGAGAAGAGTTTGTGTATGTGCGAAAAAATTATTTTGGTTGTTTTTGTGAGCAAGCAACTATGAACGGTCTACCTACTCAAATGGTCTTTGTTCTTTTCCTCTTTTCCTTTAGACAGTACTATCCTACTATTAGTCAGTAGGTAGCCCTGTCGTTGATGTTTTGAGGGACAAGTGAGGGTCATCGTACAGTCATAAAGGCAACTCGTATGACACTTTAGCAATTTTATCGTAAGGGAATAGATCGCATACCGAAGGAAGCATCGAAGGGTCACCGAGGGACTACGATCTTTTTAACCGAGGGTCTTTGCTAAAGTGTCCCACGTTCGAGGGAAATGACTGTTTTTCCGAAGGCAACAAAGTGGAGGTACCTTAGAGGTGTGCGTGTGTGAAGTGTGTTGTGTTTCAGTTATGTTTATCTTGAGTGTTAGGTTTTCTAGCGTTTGTTTTTAAGTCTTATCATGCAATCATATTAAGCATACATCTAGCAGTTAAATATATACATAGGGCAGAAAAATAAAAATGTGGAAAGTAAAGTCTAAGTTATTACATCGCTTCGGGATGGGGGGAATACAAACCAAAATGGGGAAAGAAAAATGTAAAGAGTCCTAATTTTAACTATTACATTCCTTCAACAGTTACATAATTGTTCATGAAAATAAAAATGCGAAAGAAATAAATAACGCGCGGAGATGAAACGAGAAAGGATGAAAAACCCTAAAAGATTCTAAGATTAGAAAAATGTTTTTGTTGTTTTTGTTTAAGAAAAATAATAATTAAATTAATGGAAACCTAATTCTAATTAGTTTAAAAATGATTAATTAATTAATTAAAATTAACAAAATTAATTTAATTAATAATAAAAAAACTTAAAATATATTTGTGTGGTTTTCTATTTTTTATTGATTAAAGGAAACTGATTAAAAAAAGTGTTGATTAAGCAAAACAAATAATACTAAAAAAAACATAAATGAGCCTCGCTGCAAAAAGGGGTTAGAGGGGTGCAAAAAAAGAGTCCTTAGGCCCATAACTAATGAGCCCAGGAGGCTGCATTGGATCGGATGAGAGAGGCTCCTTGAAAGTCCACGGTGGGGTGTGCGCTTGAGGCATTCAGATCATGTTTGATGAGATCTGATGGTTCAGAATTGGAGGTGTATGATGCACGTACGGATCTTCTTAGCATTGAATCTAAAAAGATCAAAGAAAGAAAAATACAAAATGCCTTGTACCTGGATCGAACCCGTTAGATTTAATCAAAACATCAATAGCAATACGAATGCCTTCATAAAACCGATTTAAATCACATATTCAGAGAGTTTGAAAATCTAAATTTTACCAAGACCGTAGGAGGGTTATGAGGAGGATATGGGAAGTGTGAGGCTTGAACCTGGGATCTAGAGGACTCCTTCGAAACTCAGGGGTGATGTTTGATCACTGATTTGGACTGGTATGGGCTGGAAAGTGAGACATGATTTTCACCAACTTTTTGATTTTTTAGAGAATTTTGAGAAGGCTCTTGTGCGCAAGAATTTCATGTCCCTTTGTGATCTTAAGCTTGTGTATTTATAGAGAGGGAAGAGAGGAGTGAACGTGTATGGCAAGGAACAAAGCATTCATGACCTTTGAGACAAGAATAAAACACATTAAGAAGTTGTCATTTTTGAGTGATTCTTGCCCTTTTTGAATGTGAAATGAACCTGGACCATTTGTGTGTGTCTTGCATGAATTAATGGGCTTCAAAATTGATCAAATCCATCCCATATGCACAGCCCATGATTTTTGTGATTTTATTTAATTTATTTTGCATTTATTTGAATAAAAACAAAATAAATATAAATAAAATAAGAAGAAAAAAACAAACAAGGTAAGAGTGAGTTTAGGAGTCTTTTGAAAGGTCATGGACATGTTTGAAGTCCAAAAAGTTAGGTTCATTGGTACAAAATTGCAATTTTGCTCAATTTGCACTTCATGAATTTCTTCAAAATTCCCTAACTTGTGAAACTTATAACTTGCTCAATTTTCAACTTTTGAATATGATCTAAGACTTTTTGTAAATCTCAAGATGTCCTCTACAATCTCTATGTTGATCATGTTTGCTTTTGAAGACATTATCTTCATGTAAGTTGCCTTGACAAAAAGTGTCTTTTTGTTTACTTTTAAAAATGACATATAATGTATGAGCTCATATCTTCCAAATGAAGCATTTTTGGACTTGAGAATAAAAAAAAAGTTGTAGGGAATTGAATTGTTTTCAAAATGGGTTTTGGTTAGTGAAAATTTTATGAAGCATGTGGAAGTTATGCCTGGTCAAAGTTCAGTTGGCTTCTCCTAAGGAAACCCTAATTTGACAAATCTTGACTTTTGATGATTTGAGGACTTTCCTTGAGGAATCATGATCAAACCTTTATTAAATGATAAATATCACTTCAAAATGTTGATTTTGACCAAAAATCTTGAAGTTTGATTGTATGTTTACCACAATTGACTTTTTAACCAATACAGTTTATTTTCAAACATTTGAGCCATTGACTGAGCAAACTTGTGATGTAGGGCTTGAAACTTGAAATGAACCTTGTTGAGGACCTATGAAGAACCATGGAAGCCACTCGAGACCTTTTCAAACCAAATTTCCTTGAGAAACACTAAACCCTAGTTGTAGGCCTTTGGTTTAGAAGGAGCATCTTGACTAGTCAACCCTTGAGTGTCCTGGGTGTCCGAGAAGCCTTGGAAGAATCCCTTGAAGAAAAATATGAGATCAAATTTTAGGGTACAACATATATACATATTGAATAGGAGCGAGAAAGTTATTATCTACCTCCTTTTATATGTCGAAGATATTATGATGGCAAGCTCTAGCAAAAAACGAGATCGGTAAGCTCAAGGAGATCTTGAGTAGTGAATTTGAGATGAAAGATCTTGGTGAAGCTAAAAAAATGATGGGTATGGATATCATGAGAAGCCGCAAGAAGAGTGAATTTTTCTTATCTCACTCTAGTTACTTGAAGAAAGTGGTGGAGCGGTTTAGAATGCAAGATGCTAAAACCCTCAACACTCCTTTGGGTCATCACATGAAGCTTTCGATTAAACAATGTCCTCTAACTATTGAAGAGAAGAAGATAATGGAGAGTACTCCCTATGCAAGTGGGGTTGAAATTATTATGTATGATATAGTTTATAGTTGACCGGGCTTAGCATATGCATCCAACATAATAAGTTAGTTTATTACAAATCATGGCCAGTCTCATTGAGAAGATTTGAAGTGGGTTCTAGGGTATTTGAATGGTGCGCTAAATAGTGGTTTAAAGTACACAAGGTTAACTCAAGAGGAGGATTATTTAGAGAGTTTTGTATATTATGATTATGCAGGTAATGTGGACACTAGAAAATTCTTATTAGGTTTTATGTTTACATTATTTGGGAAAACTATAACCTGGAAGGAAAATCGACAATCAATGGCCGTATTATCTACTACTCAAACGTAATATATTGCCTTTGTTGAAGGGGTCAAGGAAGCCATATGTCTGAAAGGCATGATTTGGGAGTTAGGTATTACTCAAGAATGTGTGAAGATAAATTGTGATAGTTAATCTGTCATTCACCTGGCCAATCATCAAATTTATCATGAGAGAACAAAAAACATTGACATTCGTTTACACTTTATAAGGGACATGATAGATTCAAAGGAGATTTAGGTTTAGAAAGTTTCGTCGAAAGAGAATTCAGCTGATATGTTCACCATATAATTTCCAAGATAAATATTCAAGCATTGCTTAGACTTAATCAAATTTGTTGAAGAATGATTCAAGCTTTGGAGAGAGCACCAAGGTGGTTGATGGTTAAGTTGGCATCACCTTCAGTTAAAGTCAAGGTGGAGAGTTGTTGTAATATGCCTTAAAATCTCAAGTGAAAATAGAGAAAGAAGATAAACATATTTCGGTACTTACAATTTTGTGCTTGTTTGTGGATCATTTTTTAATGGATCGTGTCTTATGAATAATCGTTGTTTAATGAAGAAGCTATTTACAAGAGAGAGACATTGGAGTTGGTACGATGAGGATCTTCATCTTCTAAATAATTTCATTATCCATTGTGTCTTTCTCAAGTAAGGCGTTCATAGGCATGGAGTAGTAGACTGAAGAAATCATATCAGTTTTCCTTGATCCTAGTGCTAAAACCTCTAGTTAACTTCCTCCACAATTCAAGCCGTTGACAAGATGTAGTTGCTTTTTCACAGATTACAAACATAAGAGCTTTTTACTATGCTTCCAGCTAGGCGTGAAGTTCCATTGGAATCATTAAAGGAAAAGTTAATATAGAAGTTGAGTTTATATTTGAACATCAGAAGTTGCAATATAGCATTGAGGTTTTGTTTGAAACTCCGAGTCTGATACTTTAGAATCTAGTTTCACTTGCTTCTTCTTTACAAGCTCTTTAACTAGGTCAGAACCATGTTAAATATAAGCTCAATAATCATGCACACTTAATTAAACATTGTATACCCTCTTGTTCTTTAACTAATTTTATTTAAGGATGGTGAAGAAACTCAATAAACACGCTTATAAGAAACTCAATAAACTCAATAGCACGCTACATACAACAACTATTGTATTAAAACATTGTTGTTGTATGTCTTTTAATAAAATATAAGAAATGCAGCAGTAGATCAATAACAACCAGATTCAAACTTGTGACCATGTGCTACATACAAAAATGGTTGTATTAAACAACCATTTTTATGTCTTAAAATAAAATATAAAAAATACAGTAGTAGAATAACAACAACAATAACAAGATTTAAACTCATAACCATGTGCTACATACAACAACAATTATATTAAACAATCGTTGTTGTGTGTCTTTTAATCAAATATAAAAAATAAAAGCACATAATTTAATAGATTCTATCACGGTGGATCCTTTGGCCAAGGTAACATGGGTGGTGTTGTATATCCTTTTTGCAGTAGTGTACTCTTAGGAAGTCGTTGCTTGGAATTATTATCGTTAGTGTTGATATTGATCCATTGGTGACGTATACCAATATTCATATATATTTTCGGTGGCTCATTCAGACAAATGAAATGCTAAAGGCTCCCCGGTCTGAGGGTTGGTCAGAACCTATAACAATCAGTCATTTGAAAAAGGTTCCTCGTATTTTGATTGGCTTGTCTCTCATGTGTTACGACCAAAGAATGGTGGTCATTCAAGGGTTGACCAACCTGAAAACCACCTTGTATACATCTTCCTCCTTAAAATCCGGATCAATTGGGCTAATTACTTTGACTCCTGCATGTTTGGCATCGAATAATGCAACAAAGGAACTTCCTTTTGTTACATTACCATCATTTCTAGAATCCTCAAGCACTTCAACATCAAGATTCCAAATCTTTAGTATAGCTCACCTTGTATGGCTTAAGATTTCTCTCAACACACCTTAACCAACATGGGATACTTTTGGGATAAAGGCTGCAAGGTGTATTACTTCCGTGTTAAAAAGAATGGTAAGAAAATGTATAACTTTAATGGCCCTGTTGAGTTTGTTAATTCTACTGCTGAACTACATATGGTTGATGATCAACCTATTAGTGCTTCTCATGATGCTTCTCAAGTTGATACAGATATGCATGATACTGGCCATGGGGATGATCAAGGTAGTGGGATTGGTGTTGAATATGGAAATCGGTCTTCCATTATTACTATGCTTCAAAACATGCAGGTTAAGCAAGATGAGCTATACAAGGAGGATTATCATAGGCGATCTGCACTTTTGAGGCAGCTCAAGAGGAACGATTTTGTCTTCTTCAAGAGCACATGACACCATAAGACACCAACTTTGAAACTTTTGCTTCTTGTGTCATTGAATAAATTCTCTCTATCCAGAATGAGATGGCGTCCAATATTGCTGCCACAATCTCCAGGATAAATCACATGATTTCCATTCAAGATGAGAATCATTACCACTATGCACAATTCTGCCGGGAGATATGCGATTTCTTGGATAATCACTTTGGTAATGATGGACAAGGTTGCCATAGTGGCGTGAGACCAATACCTAGAGTTCGTGGAGGACGTTGAAGTTAAATTTCTCATGATGTTGGATCAAACCCCTTTTGAAGAAATTATTTCATGTATTTCTTGATTTGTGTCATCATGCATCTTATTTTTCTTTGTTTTGTTTTGTCTTTATGTTTATGTATTTAAAATTTTATCACTTCTTTGAAGTGAAACAATGGTTTATGTTATTTGTATTTTCTTTTTGGAGTAACAATAATATAATATTGTTTAAATTACCGTCTATTTATGTTTAAGTATTTCAATTTGTGTAATTTCACATATGTGAGTGTATGTGAGTGCACACTCTTTCTTATCAAACACCTATGTGTGATTTTGGTATATGGTATATGAGTTTTTGTTGGATCTATGTGATACTTTGTCATGGCTTGCTTTATCTGTTTTTCATGTTGTCAAATGGGGGAGGGAGCTTATGCAAGACAGAGTTAATAATGCACACATTCAGGGGGAGCCTTCATGAAGACATCAAATGCGTCGTCGCAAAGTTTTTCCATCATAAAAAGGGAGAGAATGTGAGTGCACCTTCCTATTATATATGTTTTGTATAATGTTAAAATTAGGACATTTTAGCATTTATGTATGTTGGGCGGTATTCTCTGAGTCTGAATGTGCATCTTAGCATTAGGAAGCATAAAAACATTTTAGAAATGGTTTGGAGATGCTTGGAAAAGGTTTCATACATTAAAAATCAAATTTCATGTAATAATAAGGCCTATGAGTCAACACATATGACCTATGAGTCGACATATGTACTTTCATTTTAAAGTATGTAGGCTTTGTAATGCATGTGCCGACACATGCATCGTATGAGTCGACACATGTAGATCAATTCTAAATCATGTACCCTCTATAATGAATGTGTCAACATATTGACATATACAAGTCAACTCATGCTTCAAAGGTGTCGACACATGACTTGTATGAGTCGACACATTCTTCAAAAAATTTGAAATTTATGATTTATTTTCCTAAACGTATTGCATTCCTTTTGCCTCTAACTTAAACACATATATACGCCTCATACATGCATCATTTGAAACTTGATGAAACCATAAACATACAAAGTATTTCTATTTATCTTCAACCTCTCCTTCTATGCATAGACACAAACAAATTATACATAATCATTCTTTGTTTGGGTCCCATCTAGATTTAGAGTTGATAACATCCAATTTAGGTTTGTGTACCTGATTGGTCACCATTTCTATCTAATTTTCATCATGCATACGGTCTATAGTCTGTCAATTGAGTAACATTTTATGTGAAGTCTTATTATTTTCTTAAGTATTTCATGTCTAGCTGATTTTCGTGCATTTTATTTTCTTTGAGTTATTTTGATGCTTTTATTGCTTTTTGTTGGTAGTATGCATGTCTCAGGTTCAGTGGGTTAGTCTAAAGCAAGAGTGAAAAGAATGGAGCAAGAGTACAAAGGCTAAAGAGGAAAAGTGTTAGATTCTAAAGACCAACACGGTTCGTGTCCCATGACATGGCCTGTGTCAGCAGAGCAAGCCAAGTCCATACAAAGAACCTGGGGGCCAACACGGGTGCCCGTGCTGCCTAGCATGGCCCGTGTCAGTAGACCTGAAGTATGAGAAAAGAGAAGCCTTTTTTTAAAAGCAACATGGCCCGTGTGGGCTCAACATGGACCGTGTTGGCCTGCACGTCAGCTATTTTATTTTGGTCCTTTTTCATTAAATCTTGACCATTAGGGCACTTTAGACATTCCAGCTTGCTGAGATTTGTACCTAGGTATTTACTTGAGTTTTTTAGTGAGATCCGATACTTTTTGGCATCGTACAATAGAGAACACGTAAGCGAGAAGATTGCTTCATCAAGGTTATTGGAGACGGAGGGATTCAAGGGCTTCCACCATTGAAGATCAAAGTCCACCTTTATTCTTATAATGTTTAACTTCTTAATCATGTCTATCTTGAATATTATGAGAGGCTAAACCCCCCAGTGATAGGGGGTTGTCCTAAATTGGTTTATGCAATGGATATGAATTTATGAGTTAATCAAAGTTTGAATTCATGTTTTTCAATTTGATTATGCAATGTGTTTATGCTTTCTCTTTCGGTAAAATTGGGAATGATCTATGGCTAACAAGTGCAGGATTGTAGTTGTTAGAGTTTTTTCATAATTGGATTATAGTAGATACGACCTAGGACTAGGAATACCCTATAATCACCACAGACAACCTTGTTATTATAATTGCTTGAATTCACTTTTTATCTTCATAGGTATTGGGATTAAGGGTGAATGTTCAAGTGTTTTTCACTATAGACATATGGAAAAACAATCTAGAGGTTGGTAATTGAAAAACATAAGATTAACCTTTGAGAGAATTAGAATTCATATCTTTTCAATCCAAGTCAACCACTTCCCCTAGCATGTTTTTCTCTTTTAAAGAAAAGTCAAGTTATTTTCGGTTTATTACTTTTTGCAAAGAATTCATCAAAACAAACCAACCAATTATTTTTGTTCAATTAAACTACTGGGAAACTTAGTATTTATTACGCACTTTTTGAGATCGATCTTTGGGGTAAACCCATTATTACTACATCGGTTAAAATAGTACACTTGCTATTTTCCCGATCAAGTTTTTGGCGCCGTTGTCGGGGAGTGCCGAAATACAAAGTTTTAATTATAGTTCATTTGAAATTTTATTGCTCTGCAATTAAATTTTTTTTTGTTAATTTTATAATTATGCTAATTCTTGTCTAATCTGTGTATGCGAGGTAAGGCCTTAGCTGATTTTCCTTTCGACGCAGAATCAGAAATAAGTTTGCATAAAAGACTCAGACAAGCTACATTAGCAAGACTGGAGATTAAAGGAGAAAGTTCAACACCGCAAGAAGAAGAAGTTCCTTCAATTCACTCTGAATTAGAGTCTGAGTCAGAGTCAGACAAGTCAACCATGGGTGAAATTCCACCTCCGAAAAGATTGCTTGGGGACTATGGAGGAGTAAATGTTATGGCTGGCCGATTGACTATCGTTAATCAACCGGTAAATGTGGCAAATTTTTAGCTGCACCCTTCAATAATCAGACAACTGGAAAATAGACCGTTCACAGGAAAGATCAACGAAGATGCAAATAAGTATCTTCAGAGATTTATCACCATCAGCACCACTCTGAAGATTGAGGGACATTCTGAAGAAGCAAAAGATTAAGAATTTTCCCTTTCACATTGTCTAAAGAAGCCGAAGAATGGTTTTACTCATTACCAGCTGGAAGTATTACCACCTAGGAACAAATGGAGAAGACTTTTCTGGACGAGTACTTCCTAGCTTCTGTGTATATCTGCAAGTGATATGATATTGTGAACTTCAAGCAGAAAGAGGGAGAGTCTCTAGGTGATTTATACAAGAGATTCAAAAGATGTTTGGTAGCATGCCAACTCATAACATGGATCAAACTGAGAAAATGCAGATGTTTGTGAATGGCTTAAAGATGCAAACTAAACAACTCATTGATACTGCTGTCACTGGCTCATCTAACTTTACAACAGCCACTGGCGTGAAGAAGATTATCGAAGCTATTGCTGCCAAGGAAATTTGTAGTTATATGATAGAAGTGTGACTACACCAGGAGGAGTTATTGATCTGAAACTGGAAGCCAATAAAGTCCGGATAGAAGATACAATAACTGCAGAGGTGGAGAAGAAGTTGAAAGCATTAAACCTTGGAACTCAACAGGTCGCTCAAGTTCAACAAGCTCAAACTGTTAGTTGTAAGATTTGTAACGGACCCTGTTGTACCCCAAAATTTTCCCTCTCATTTATCAAATATTTTCTCACAAAGATCTCTCTTGGTTCCAGACTGCACTAGGGTTGATCAGCTCAAGACACCTCCTTAAGTACTGATGACCAAAACTAGGGTTTGAGATTGCACAAAGATGATTGAACTTTCAATTCTTCATATTACTTTCATGGATCATTATGTACCCCTAATATTACTCATGTCAAGTTTCAAGCCTTGGATCACACTT
The DNA here is from genome assembly GCA_948472305.1 of Vicia faba. Classification (NCBI taxonomy): domain Eukaryota; kingdom Viridiplantae; phylum Streptophyta; class Magnoliopsida; order Fabales; family Fabaceae; genus Vicia; species Vicia faba. The sequence goes on from CATIWC010001350.1 coordinate 374,974, forward strand.
TTGCTAATTCAATTGATCAGTTTACCTAAAAATCAGCTGTATTGGAGAAAAAGTCAACTATGGCCAATTTACAGTCAAACTTCATAATTTTTTATCCACGTCAACATTATAAACTCATATGTATCATTTGATCAAGTTTGGATCACAATTCCTCAAGAAATTTGATTAAATCATCAAAAGGGCAAAATGGTCAAAATTAGGGTTTTGACTAAGAAAGGGTAATTTCTGATTTTTGACCTAGCAAATGGTCAATTGGTTTGAAGCATGATTTCAAGAGTTAAATTGCATCATTTTTACATAATGGCATGACCTAAAACATTGCTCAATTGTACACTGAAAAGTCAAACTTTGACTTTTTGGTCAAAATTCAATGTCAAAGATCACAATTCATCACAACATGTCAAAATATGAAACTTATTCATCAAGAAATCAAAAAGTCAAGATTTCATTTTGAAAAGTCAAAGTTTCCTAACTTAGAAATTTTTCTAAGTGTTTAAAACTTCATGTTTTTTCATAACTTTGAACCAAATTTATTTTTATTTATTATTTATACTTATGTATTTTGTTTTCACAATAAAATAAAAAGACTAAAAAACATTTTCTTAAAATAAATAAATTTATTTTCTTTTTCTTAAATAATTAATTTTTAGATTTAGGATAAATTAACATATTATTATCTTAGTTAAAATTAATTTAGAACTTAGGTTATGTTAATTAATTAATATTCATATTATTTTCCTTAATTTAAAACCTTTTCATAAAAAACCCAAAAATACTTTTCAAATTAACTTCTTTTCTTAATTATTTTAATTAATCATTTTCTTTAAATAGGTCAAGACAAAATCCTTTCATAAAAACAACAAAAAACATTTCCTTTTCCATTTATATTATTGCATTTTATCTTCAATTTTGTACAATATTCAATATGGTTGTAATAGATAATTAGGTTTAAATTTCTTCCAATCCCCATTTGTAAATTTGTACACCCCCTCCCATAATGATGTAATAGCATAGTAATTTTATTTTTTCTAATTTATTGCTTTATATAAATGCTAGTAATTAGGGTTTGTATGAGAAGATAAAATCAACAAATAGCAAACCCTAATCAAAGACAAATCAAACATGAAAAATAAATACACTTGCACACAAACACCCATATGGTAAAATCCACTTGGTTTCCTTAAAAAAAATGGCCATGTTATGCATGTGAAGTATCTTAGCAAAAACAAGCAAAAACACAAGATCATAGTCCCTCGATGACGCTATCTATATTGCCATTTCAAAATGATCTTAGTCCCTAAAGAAAGATGCTAAGTGTTGTACCCCAAAATTTGCCCTCCCATATTCTTCAAGAAATTACCAAGTCATACTTCAAAATTCCCCAAGGGTTGCACAGTTCAAGGGCCTCCTAACAGTCAAAATTAGGGTTTTGGTTCTGACAAAGAAAATGAAGTTTCCAAGGGTCCAATCAAGTCCCACATGCCTAAAAACATGGTCAAGCATCCTCATATCAAGTTTCAAGACTTTCAGCACAAAATTGCACAGTCAAAAACCCTAATTGCACTACAGTCAACTGTAGGGGCAAAATGGTCATTTGACAGTCAAAAGTTCAAATTTTTGGTCAACATCTCATTTTGAAGCCAAAAACATCATTTGATCAATTCTTGATCATGATTCTCAAAGCTTGGCTCAAAAATCATCAAGATGCAAAAGTTTCCATATTTGGACAGTTGAAAAAGTCAACTGTAACTTGACCAGGGCATAACTTCCACATGGATTATCAGAAAAATTCCATCCAAATCTCATTTTTAAGAGAAAGACATTTCCTGCAACTCCTCTTCATACTTCAAGTCCAAGAAATGCTCTCACAAAAAGTTATCAATTTCAACATTATAGGTCATTTTTAAAAGTCAACAAAAAGGGACTTTAAGTCAAAGGCCATAACTTGAGATTGGTAAATCAAAATGACATGGGACCAAAGACATTGGTTAGAGGACTCAAAGACCTTTCCAAAATGTCCAAGAACATGAGCAAAGCTTAAACATTGAGCAAGTTATGCCTTGTGGAATTTGGGAAATATTTGGATATTTTGAAAAGTCAACATTGCTTCAAATGACCTAAAAATGCTAATGGGCCTCTTTTTCTTCCACAATTCATCATCCAAGGCATGTGCACGACCATTTGGCCCAAAGGGAAGTTTTTATCATTTTTTATTTATTTATTTGGATTTTTTATTATTAATAATTCATTTAATTAAATAAAATACATGAAAAATACTAAACCTAGGTTTTTCAATCTTTTTGTGCATATAATATCTCCAATATTTCGTGCAAATCAGATTAGGGAAGAATTGAAGATGATTGGATATGATTGAGACCAAATATGCTTGAAAAAGATTTGAAAATAATGGCTTGAAAATCAAATATATTTTTCATCAATTCATGGATTTGTGATCAGTTTCTCAACCCTAGAACCTTCACACATAAGTACCAAGTGCAACCCTAATGCATACAGACTAGAAGCTGCGCAAAACAACCAAGAACGAAACTTGAATTTTCTCAAAAAAAGTCAAACACTGAAAACTGTTTCCAGGGTGATTCAAGCTGAGATAATCATCTCATCACCTTCCTGAGACCTTAAGCAACGTATTTGAATAGGTTTCCACGTCTCTAACACCTTGAATCATTGTACAGAAGTCAAACTTTTTCACTTTTTTCTCATAATCGTGTTTTACAATTTAGGCATATTCATTGCATTTTATTTGTGGATTTGTGCTAATTAAACCTTTCTGAAGCTAACCAAATAGTTTAATTGTGTTTTTGTGCATTATTGGAGATTTCACCATTGTTGGACATTAGGGTTTTCCAAGCTGTGAATTGGGGGTTTTCATTTAAGGAACAATTAGCACATGGGACCTAGACCATCCAATTCAGCGCGCTTGGACGAAGAGAACGAGACCCTCGCGCCTAATTTATGAGGCCCCAGGGGCTAATCGCTATTTTTCAATAGGGTGTCTATGGGGACGTTTAAAAAACCGTTGCTGATTGTGTTTTGTTTCAGGAAAAAAATAAAGCCATGAAGAAGATGACTCGGTGGCAAGCTATGAATGGTTGATTCAAATTTCGCACGAAAAGCGCCCCACTAACGTTTGCTTATTTTATATTGTTTGTTAGTTATCATATATACAAAATGCGATAGGTGGCTCAGTGGCAGGCAAGCATCTTGGTGACTTCCAGGACCTGGGTTCGATCCCAGGTCCCCCTTTCATCCCATAATATTTTTCAATATATACTCCTATGCAGCGCGTTACTTGATGATCACCATACGCCTATAATCTCAATGCACCACGTGGCCAATTGCACTCAATCAGGGGACCAGAACTGGAGACTATGATGAACCGCAGTCAAAGCACAGGCATGTTAATCAAAAAGTCAACGAGGCCAGAAGCTTATTGGGCCCAAATTGCTAAAGAAAAACCTCCCAAATTAGGGGCAGAACCCCTTAGGTTTGCAAACTTTTTTTACATTCTTTGTTTTTCATTATTTTTACTTTCTTTCAATTATTGTTTTTTAATTAATTTAATATGTTCACAAATAATAAAAAACACAAAAAATCAGAAAAGGACCAAAATTAAAATACATTTATTTAATTAATATTTTTTTTTTTGTAAATAAAATTCATTAATTCCCTTAGTTTTAAATTTAGGTTAACCTTAACTTTTTTTAATAAAAATCTAAAATTGGTAGAATTAGGGTTTGAATAATTTTTTTATCTTTTTTTCTTTTCTTTCATAATAATTAATTATTAAAATAATTTACTTTTATAAGTCAAGATTTGCATGTAAATAATTAGGTTAATATTAGGTTAAAATTTAATTCTTTCTTAATAAACTAAAAAACAACTAGAATTAGGGTTAGCGTTTTATTTTAATTAATCTTTTTTTCATAAAAATCATAAAAATACAAAAATACCAAAAACAATTTCTTTTCATTATTAGTTTCATTAATTTAATAATTTAATTTAGTTTCATAAAAAAGGGTCCAACGCCCTCGTTTCAACTTTAATTCAAATCGCGCATTTATTTTCTTTTCGTATAATTTTTATGTACCTCCCCCAAGGCCATGTAATATTTATCTTTCGCATTTTTAATTCTTTATTTTCTGTCAAATCGGGTTCTGGAAATTTTGGCGATGTGGACCCGCGCCTTTGTAATAGTTTAGGAACTTTATATTTCTCGCCATTTTTAACTATTAATAATGACATGCAAGAATGAATGATAAAATAAAAACAAACGCGTAGATCACCTATACCATGACAAGATCAAATAAATGAATCTGACACACAAATCACACACCACCCCTAGGGTACGCCTCACTGTTGCCTTGCCTCGAAAGGTGATCGTCGAGTAGAGGATGTCTTAGTAAGTCCTCATGATCCGGGAACCTGGCATGAGGGTAGCTTCTAAGGTGTCTTCCCATTGCTCTGGTGATCACCATGTCCCGAACCTCGAATTGACCCGAACACCTCCAACGGTGGTGCTACCTACCTCTCAATGGTGGGATGGCACTACTTTAAAGGACATTTACACAGACGAATTCCTTAGGGTAGGTAGGTTCTCGTAGATACTTGCTCTAATTTCAAAACAAATTCAAAAAATACTTTTCACACCAACACATTTTCAAAAAGCTTTCGAAAGCAATTTTTCAAACACTCTTGAGGACCGATACAAGAGTCGAACTGGAATTTTCAAAGAAACTTTTTAAAACCCACAGTTGAAAAGAAAACAAACCATTTTGAAAACACAATGAGCAAGTATCTAAGAGCCCATGGATAACCATGGATAGAAAGGGTGCTAACACCTTCCCTTTCTATAACATACCTCCCGAACCGAGAGCGATCTCTATAAGGAATTTTTCTGTGCTTTTGTCCTTTCCATTTGGAGAAAATAAAAGACGGTGGCGACTCTTGCTTCTGCGACATTTCGCGAACCAGCGTTAAACAGTCAGTTCCAGATCCACCGATCACAGAACTGGCGACTCTGCTGGGGATATACTTTAAAGTGAGGTGTACCTTAGGGATAGTTCATAACTGTGTTTTCAATTGTTTTCTTTGCTTGCTTTATTATTGTGGGACTGTCTTGGGAGTTCTATAGATCCTAACCCAGATCTGGGGAAACCTTCTTAGAAAGTAGCAACAAGGCTGTGAGGGAACTGTGCGGGGTATACCGACATGGTTGAAACAGTCTGCTACGTTGATGTGGCACTTTGGTGTGTACCGGTAACCCTTGAGTTCAGTCAAGGAGAGTACGGGGCCTCCGCGTGGTGTCGTGAAGCATCAACAGACCTTAGGAACCTTAATTGAACTATCTTGGCCTCTTTAGGGTAGTGAGATAACTGACTTTGGTGCAGTCCGAGGTTGGTTGATACTCGATACTACACCCAATTGAGGGTTGCTTTCCTGGAATATTTCGGTCGCCAGTTCAGTGGCTAAATCGAAACGATGAACAATGAAAGCAATCCCGTGATATTGGGACCCTTAGACCGGTTACTTCTAATAGGACAGGTTGAACCCACCAACTTCAAGAGGGTACTACCCAGACCCCATGCTGGCCTTAAACCCTAGGGGCTTGTCTTGTGTGCCTTGTGTGCCTTACATGTTTGTCTTTGTAAATATCTGTGGTGTGTTTAATCATAGCATCATGACATCATCCAGCATCATATGCATTGACTAACCATTTCAGGGGTTCGAATTTTCATCTTTGTTCTTGTTTTGTAGGACATGGAAACTGTTCGTAGAAAGACAATTCAAATCAGTCTTGTAAGGATCCCTCCTCAGCTTAAGGAACTTATATCCAGGATTCCTGAGAACTCTTTATTCAGTGAAAGACATGGAAGTCTCATCAGCTTGGTCAATACCAACATTGAGGAAGATATGATAAAGGTCCTGTTCCAATTCTTTGACCCTCTGCATCACTGTTTCACCTTCTTGGACTATCAGCTGGTACCTACATTGGAGGAGTTCTCCCGGCTCCTGAAGATCCCTATCCTTGATCAGCTACCCTACAACGGTACGGAAAAGGAACCTAAGCTTGAAGAGATTGCTAAAGCCTTGCACCTACAGTCATCTGACCTCAAGGGACATTGGGAAGTTAGAAGTGGTATCAAAGGGTTCTTAGCCAGGTTTCTGTTTAAAAAGGCCCATGAATGTTGGAACTCCCTTGACTTACAAGCTTTTGAAGAAGTTGTGGCTCTCCTTGTCTATGGTTTGGTGTTGTTCCCTAACCCAGATCAGCTTATAGATATCAGTGCTGTCCAGATCTTTATGTCCATGAATCCTATACCTACGTTGCTGGGGGACATCCTCCACTCATGTTACACTTGAACCATGAGAAAAAGAGGTGTCCTTATGTGTTGCACTCCTCTCTTGGGAAGGTGGTTTATTTCGCACCTTTCACACTCAGTCTTGAAGAATGAGCGGGGTTTGAGATGGTCACAACGGTTGATGACTCTCACACATGCAGATATACATTGGTGCCCTAGGTCCAGAGAAGATATCACTATCATTGATCGTTGCGGGGAGTACCCTAATGTTCCTTTACTTGGAATCCGAGGAGGTATTACTTACAGCCCATGCCTGGCTTGGAGACAGTTTGGTTATGCTCGGAGGGATGGTCCTCATGACATGTTAATTCCTGACATAGTTTTTGACTTCGACAACGATACTCAAGGACTTCGCCAGAGATTTATCAGAGCCTGGAGGATGCCAAGTAGGATAGACAGTAAGACACTGGGGCACAGGAATTCCATCCCGTTGGAACCTTATCTCAAGTGGGTACGAGCCCGCTCCCAGAAGTTAGTGATGCCTTATCCCCATATGCTCCCTGTGATCAAAGAGCCAGTCTTGGAAGGAGAAGTGTCCTACACTATTCAGCACCCTGATATGCCCACATCCTGGGAAGAGATGCAGAAGAGTTGGATCCAGCTTAAGGAAGAACGGAATTCTCTTGAGACCAGTCTACATGCTAGTGAAAAGATGGTCTTGGAGCTCACCCGCCTGTTGCACGAGGAGAGGAATCTCAACACTTATATAGCTCCAAAGAGGATGCGCAGTGTATTTTGGGATTGATTTGCTTTTGTATTATTTTGCCCATGAGGCTTTGATGTACTGAACAATTATTTCCTTAATGATAACGTGTGTTCCTTTTTGTCTACAACAAATTTGAACTTTCGAACCCTTGAATGCATTGCATAAACACATATCATTCATCATGTGCATAGCAGGTTTTCCTCTTTTCAGGTTGCTTACAGTTCTTCGCTGTTTATTTCAGCATCATGAATCCTGACTCGTCATCAACTGAGATGTCCATCAAGGCTCTTCAGGCGCAGAATGCGCAATTTCAGGAACTAATCATGGGTTTGGCTCAGGGCCAAGAGGAGCTGAAGGCTCTGCTCCTGAAGAAGGAAAAGAGGAAGAAGAGAAGAACTGTTCTGTTCAACTCGGGCCGAAGGTTTGGCAATACTCTGCAGAATGAAGAGGCTGGTTCTTCTATTGGCAAGAGTACTCCTCAAGCAGAAAAAGGTCCTAGTCCGGTAGTCTCCGACAATGAGACTGATTTTGATGAAGAGCAGTATCCTCTGGCAAAAGACTGTTACAAGCAGTTGGAAGACAGGTTGAATGCTATGGAGATACAACAGGTACCTGGACTGGATTTCGGAGACTTGGGTTTGTCTACTGGTGTGATTATTCCTCGGAAGTTCAAAGCACCATCTTTCACTAAGTACGACGGGGCGTCTTGTCCCAAGATACATCTCAGGTCCTATGTTCGGAAGATTCAACCGTACTCAGCGGATAAGAATTTGTGGATCCACTTCTTCCAGGAGAGTCTTTCAGGGACTCATCTCGAATGGTTCTATCAGCTGGATGGGACCAAGGTTCGTAACTGGGAGGAGTTGGCTACTGCTTTCTATAAGCAGTATCAATATAATGCCGACCTTGCCCCTACACGTACCCAACTCCTGGGTATGTCGTTAGGATCAAGTGAAGGTTTTAAAGAGTACGCTCAGAAGTGGAGGGATCTGGCTGGCAGGGTGCAGCCTCCGTTGACTGATCGGGAGTTGGTAGACATGTTCTTGGGGACCCTATCTGGGCCATTTTTCAACCATCTTATCGGGAATTCGTCTGCAGGGTTCACTGATCTGATTCTGACTGGAGAGAGAATTGAGGCTGGGTTGAAGTCTGGAAAGATTCCGAAGGGTGCATCGTCTAGTTCTGAGAAGAAACCCTTCAAGAAGGAGGCTAGTGTTGTATATGGCTCTAGGAGACCAGAGAAATTTGAGCACCGTCAATCTGTCAGTGCGGTAATGATTGCCAAGCCTGCTGCCGCTCCTCGGTCAACCAATCCTCAAAGGGCTGAAAGACCCCGGAGAGAGTTTACCTGTTTGAGCATGACCTTATCGCAGATCTTTCCACAGTTGCTGTCCACCAATCTAGTGACTGTTAGAGAGGCACCCAAGGGTGTAAACACTTCTTCCCCCAAGTACAGCCCAAATGCCCGCTGTGCGTACCATTCTGATAGCCCGGGGCATTCCACTGATGACTGTTGGGCATTAAGGAATAAGGTGCAAGACCTTATTGACGCAAAAGAGATACAGTTCGAAGCGCCTGAGAGGCCGAATGTGGTAACTGCTCCTATGCCCCAACATGGAGTGAATGCGGTTGATGAAGAGGTTTACACTGTTTCTGTGGATGATCTAGCTACTCCTCTGAAGACTGTCAAGAGGAACCTGCTGCTGGCCGGTTTATTTCCGGGTTGCAGTGAGGGTTGCCTGTTCTGTGCTATTTCCCTATCTGGTTGTCCCTTGCTGAAGTTAGGCATCCAAAGCCTAATGGATAGCAAGGAGATCCTGTTTAAGAAGTCTGCTGTTCAGTTGGTTCCGGTAGAAGAAGTTTCTGTGGTTACCATCTTCAATAATCCAATCAAGGCTCTCCCGAAGAAGCCTGTCCAAATCATGACTGTTGCACCTGTGGTTATCACTGTTTTGGGGCCTCTCCCCTACGTATCTGATAAAGCTGTCCCCTGGCACTATGGGGCAGACGTATATGTGAATGGAATTAAACAAGAGTTCAACACTGGCGCCAGTATCTGCGATATCACTGGCCCAGCCAAGGTTACCCGCAGTGGCAGGCTCTTCTCGCCTGACATTGCACCACCCGCTACTCGAAGACCCCTCCTTATAACACCTACAAGTGTACCTGTCCCTGTTGCTGACCAAGTTGTTTCCCCTGCTGCCGAGTCATCTAATGCTCGGAGCAAAGGAATTGAAGATGAGCCTGCCCGGATGGAGGCACCGATACCTATAAATGCTGAGGCCTCCCAACAAGAAATGGAGGAGATTCTAAAGATAATAAAAAAGAGTGACTTTAATGTTGTGGAACAGCTGGGGCATACGCCCTCCAAGATCTCCATGCTCTCCTTATTGCTATGCTCCGAGGCCCACGCTAAGGCCTTGATCTCATTTCTCAAGACGGCCCATGTGCCACAGGAGACATCTGCAGTCCAGTTCACTGATTGCGTAGCAAATCTGACAGCGGACAATGGATTGGGTTTCTCAGATGCTGACCTGACTGCGAAAGGAAGAGACCACAATGATGCTCTGCATGTCTCTATCGAATGCAGGGGCACTACTCTGGCACATGTATTGGTGGATACTGGTTCGTCCTTGAATGTTCTACCAAAGAAGGCTTTAGACCGTTTAGATTGTGAAGGCCTGGAATTAAAACCCAACAATATCATCGTCAGGGCCTTTGAAGGTTCAAAAAGGATGGTTCATGGAAAGGTTGACATTCCTATTCGGGTGGGCTCTCAGGTGTTCGACTCTACATTTTATGTGATGGATATCCGTCCATCGTACTCTTGTCTACTGGGTCGACCTTGGATCCATAAAGCTGGGGCAGTGACCTCTACCTTGCACCAGAAGCTGAAGTACCCCGTCAGAGGGAAGATCGTCACTGTGCAAGGAGAGGAGGAGTATATAGTGAGCCACTTGAATTCCTTCAGATACATTGAGATGGACGGGGAGTTTATTGAGACCCCTTTTCAGCATTTCGAGGAGGTGCTTCCAATTTCAGCAGCAGCAGAAACAGCAGTCGAAGAGGATGTTCCCTTGAAGATGGCTTCCCTGAAGGATGCCCGGGCTGTGGTTCAAAAAGGTGAATGTGCTAACTGGGGAAGGCTTCCCAAATTTACACAGAAAACTGACAAATTTGGACTGGGTTTTACTGCAGAGGGTCAGAAAGCTATGCGGAAGGCGAAGACCAGAAGACCTCCTGTGTTCATTACAAATCCAGGAGTGAATACTGTTGGGGAAGACAATGAAGTGGATGAAGCAGAATTCAATAGCTGGATCTACCCGACAACCGAAGGCGGATTGACCAATTGGATTGCCAAAGACCATACTCCTGTTACTTTTGTTACGCAGCAATAAACTTCTTTGTTTCGTTATTTGTAATAAACAATAAATAAACTCTATGGCCCGGTGTCTTACCCGAGGCACCGTGGTTTCATTTGTGAGGGCATATAAATTTTCATTTCATATATCATAAATGAAAATCTTGGACGTTTTCTCGCATTTCAAATCTTATGCTCCTTTTCTGTCTTTCCTTCCTTTACATATTTTTCAAAACAGCTGTATTTACACACACACTCACTCATACAGGTTTCAATCCACTCTGGATCTCACTGGTAACGACTCTGCTACTGCCAGTTATGACTTCGAAAATCCGATTAACTTAGCCGAAGACGAAGGTGAAGATGATTGCGAAGTGCCTGGCGAGCTTGCAAGACTGTTACTTCAGGAAGAGAGGGCAATTCAACCACATGAAGAGCCAGTGGAAACAATAAACTTGGGTACTGAGGCAGACAGGAAAGAGGTAAAGATTGGTGCCAACCTAGAGCTCAGCGTGAAGCAACGGTTGACTCAGATGCTACATGATTATATGGAGATCTTTGCCTGGTCCTACGAAGACATGCCCGGGTTGGATACCGATATTGTGGTCCATCACTTGCCAACTAAGGAAGACTGCCCTCCGGTTAAGCAAAAGGTCCGCCGTATGCGTCCAGAAATATCTGAGAAGATTAAAACCGAGGTTATGAAACAGTTTGATGCTGGGTTTCTTGCAGTGACTTCTTACCCTCAGTGGGTTGCTAATGTGGTGCCGGTACCTAAGAAGGACGGTAAGGTCAGAATGTGTGTCGACTACAGGGATCTGAATAGGGCCAGCCCCAAGGATGACTTCCCTTTACCTCACATTGATGTCCTTGTTGACAATACATCTCAGCATAAGGTGTTCTCTTTCATGGATGGCTTTTCAGGTTACAATCAGATCAAGATGGCACCTGAAGACATGGAGAAGACTACCTTTGTTACTCAGTGGGGCACCTTCTGCTACAAGGTCATGCCTTTTGGACTGAAGAACGCTGGGGCAACCTACCAGCGTGCCATGGTTGCTTTATTTCATGACATGATCCATCATGAGATAGAAGTGTATGTGGACGACATGATCGCAAGGTCCCAAACTGAGGAAGAACACCTTGGTCATCTGCAGAAGTTGTTTGACCGTTTGAAACTATACAAGCTGAGGTTGAACCCGAACAAGTGCACCTTCGGGGTAAGATCTGGGAAGTTGCTAGGCTTCGTTGTAAGTGATAAGGGTATTCAAGTGGACCCTGCTAAAGTTAAAGCTATTCAAGAGATGCCAGTTCCTAGGACAGAGAAGGAAATCAGAGGCTTTTTAGGACGCCTGAATTACATTGCTCGCTTCATCTCGCATCTGACTGCTACTTGTGAACCAATTTTCAAGCTGCTGAAGAAAGATCAGGTAGTACGTTGGAATGATGAATGTCAGGCTGCTTTTGACAGAATCAAAGAGTATCTCCAAGAACCACCCATCCTTATGCCACCGGTTGAAGGGAGACCTCTGATACTATATCTAATAGTGCTTGACAACTCAATGGGGTGTGTGCTGGGGCAGCATGACGAGTCTGGCCGAAAAGAGCATGCCATTTATTACCTTAGCAAAAAGTTTACCGACTGTGAGACTCGATACTCACTGCTTGAGAAAACTTGCTGCGCTTTGGTATGGGCTGCTCGCCGGCTGAGACAGTATATGCTGACTCATACCACCTTGCTGATCTCAAAGATGGATCCTATAAAGTATATATTCGAAAAGCCTGCTCTGTCTGGGAGAATAGCAAGATGGCAAATGATCTTGACAGAATACGACATTCAGTACACGACCCAGAAAGCCATCAAGGGAAGTGTATTAGCAGACCACTTGGCACATCAGGCCGTAGATGACTATCAGTCAATGAACTTCGAGTTTCTGGATGAAAGTATCATGATTGTGACTGATTGTGAAGTACCTGGACCGGATGAAGGACCTGAGGAAGGATCCCGATGGTCTATGCACTTTGATGGAGCCTCCAACGCTTTGGGAAACGGTATCGGCGCTATAATCATATCTCCTCAAGGCACTCATACTCCACTCACTGCCCGGCTATGTTTCAACTGTACCAACAACATGGCAGAGTATGAGGCGTGCATCATGGGTCTTCAAGCTGCGATCGACTTAAGGATCAAGTTTCTGAGTGTCTTCGGAGATTCCGCTCTCGTGATCAATCAGATCAAAGGAGAGTGGGATACGAAACATCCGAATCTTATTCCTTACAGAGAATGTGTGTTGACTTTGATCCCCCACTTCACGAAGATAACCTTTGAACACTTTCCAAGGGAAGAGAATCATTTGGCGGACGCGTTAGCTACAATGTCTTCTATGTTCAAAGTTAAATGGGATAATGAGGCTCCCCGGATCATCATCTGGAAACTGGACGAACCGGCATACTGTTGCGATCTCGAGACTGAATTGGTGACTGAGAAGCCTTGGTACCATGAGGTGAAGAGATATCTGGAAACTCAGGAATACCCTGAAGGTGCCTCTATCAATGATAAGAAGTTCCTGAGAAGGTTCGCGGCAAAGTTCTTCCTTAGCAACGACATCTTGTACAAGCGAAACCATGATTCAACCTTACTGCGTTGTGTGGATAAGACTGAAGCAGAAAGGATCATGGAAGAGCTACATGAAGGGACCTTTGGTACACATTCCAGTGGGCACACTATGGCTAAAAAGATCCTTCGGGCAGGGTATTACTGGTCCACAATGGAGGCTGACTGCTACCAACATTCCAGGACATGCCATAAGTGCCAGATTTATGCAGACAAGGTGCATGTTCCTCCAGTTCCTCTGAACGTGCTGACTGCACCTTGGCCGTTTGCAATGTGGGGCATAGACATGATCGGTGAGATTAAACCTACGGCATCTAATGGGCATCGCTTCATCCTAGTGGCGATTGATTATTTTACAAAATGGGTTGAAGCAGCTTCCTACGCTACGGTAACCAAGACTGTTGTGGCACGGTTCATTCGGCATAATCTGATCTGTCGGTACGGCGTCCCAGAAAGAATTATTACAGACAATGGTACCAATCTCAATAATAAGATGATCACTGAGCTCTGCGAGCAGTTCAAAATACAACACCACAATTCTTCTCCTTATAGACCGAAGATGAATGGGGCTGTAGAAGCAGCAAATAAAAATATCAAGAAAATCGTGCAGAAGATGACAGTGACCTATAAAGATTGGCACGAGATGTTACCGTTCGCTCTACATGGGTACCGTACCTCAGCCAGGATGTCAACCGGGGCAACTCCTTTCTCTTTGGTTTATGGTATGGAGGCAGTCTTACCAATCGAAGTACAAATACCCTCTCTCCGGATAATGAAGGATGCAAATCTGAACGAAGATGATTGGATCCAGACACGACTTGATCAATTAAACCTTATTGATGAAAAGAGACTCGCTGCTATCTGTCATGGTCAGACGTATCAAAAACGGATGATCAGGGCATTTAACAAAAAGGTCAGGCCACAGGAATATCAAGTTGGGGATCTGGTAATCAAGCGAATCATTCTTCCTCAGAGTGATCCAAGGGGCAAATGGACCCCTACGTACGAAGGGCCATTTGTGGTTAAACATGTGTTCTCAGGAGGAGCCATGATTCTAACCAATATGGATGGTGACGACCTTCCTCACCCCGCCAATGCAGACATAGTAAAAAGATACTACGCATAATAAAGACCCGCTAGGCTGACATGCCTAGGCAAAAATTAGGGCTTCCCGGCGAACCAAAAGGGTTCGGGAAAAATGAAGGGATGAAATGAAAAATCTGTACACCCGGCAAGTCGAAAACCTGAAAAGGCGGCTTGGGAAAAAATGGGTATCCCGGTGGACTAAAAACCCGAAAGGGCGGTCCAGGCAAAAATTAGGGATAAAAGCGTAATACTATGTCTCATTGGATCACTTTGCATCCAGAATCCGGTATCTACATCAAGTTCAGACGGCATCGATCAGTCAGCTTCACCTTCAACCAAGGTCATCAAGTGATGAGACGCTCAGAGATATAACGGCAATAGCAGAGTTGAAACCCAGTGGGATCATTCATTTCACACAGCTGTTTTATTTTCTTTTGTACAAAATTTGTATAAACTCTTTTGTTCGGCGGCGTTCTCTTACTAGAACGTCAGCCTCTTGTGCACAAAACGCCTATTTACAGGCCATTCAAAAATCAATACAAGTATATTTTTCAGTTAAAAGTGCCAATTGTTTTTCTTCTTCTGTTTTGTTTTGCGAAGAACGTCCAAGGTTCAATTTGTGATATATGCATTGACAATAATTTGCTAATTCATGAATATTTGCATACGAAACAAAGGGTCAATTACAGGTAACATTAGAAACAGGGGCAATAAAAGAGTTGTCTAAGTAATCTAATTGTTCTGTCCTCCAAGGTATCAAGATAGGTTCAGCTAAAGAACATAACCGGCATATCTTAATTCCCCAGAGAGTGAGCCAGCAAGCCAGTACACTCTCCTCAAGCAAAGCTATACTATCAGACTTAAGGAAGTTGGGTATCCTCCAGCAGATCTCAACATTCCCCAGCACATCATTCTTAAACAAGCATCCCCGGTAGTCTTGGTCTAAAGATTGTTCCCCGGTGGTATATCAAGCATTCAGTGGAGTTACTTCCGATACAGCTCAAAACTTCCCCAGGAGAGTCCAATCCAGTTTCCTCAGGAAAGTTGGAATCCATCTCCCCAAGCAGTAAGCTTATCCCCAGTAGATTCTGGAAGCTTATCCTCGCAAAGCACGAACGCGTCTCCCGGCTTTATTTAAAGAGTTATTTCCGTACTAGGATATAACTGGGTTATCCTCAGCCAAAAGCCACGGAAAGGTCGTCGTCAACACAATCTCCTTATCCCCAGCGAAGTCTATTAACACTTCCAACATAACAATGGTATCCCCAGCAAGTTATTATCAACAATTCAGCAAAATATCTCCCTCCCCACAGATTATTGCTTCCCAGCAAGATCGTTAGAGTACTTTTCTCCCTGCAGAGTTATTCCGTTCGCCAAGTTTATTCCCCAACGGAGTCTTCTTCTCCTACCGGTATTCTTGCAATTATCATCCCCAGCGGAAGCAAAATCTATTCTCCAACATCAGCCCAGGAGTGACTTCCCGGCACCCGTCAAGGATTTACTTTCCTAGACGAAAAAATATATTCATAAATATCGCACTGCCATACATCATTATAGCATGCATAGACGCATCATATCTTACAAATCTCATTTATGTTGAGAACATCATCGCTTGATCCATATCATGCATTGCATATGACTGACCTTTACCTTTCAGGAAAGATTCAGTTAAATTCTCAATCATATTTCAAGACCTAGACCGGTTCAGTTAATCGACTCCAAAGATTTCTTAGCCAGTCAAAGGCCTTCTCTGGTCCAGTTAAATCGACCCCAAACAGATTTTTATGATAAAGACCCAGTTGAAGACATTCCCAGACCTAGACCGGTTCAGTTAAATTGACTCCAAAGATTTCTTACCCAGTCCAAGGCCTTCTCTGGTCCAGTTAAATCGACCCCAAACAGATTTTTCTGATAAAGACCCAGTTGAAGACATTCCCAGACCTAGACCGGTTTAGTTAATCGACCCTAAGATTCTCTGTTTCTTATCCAGTCCAAAGCCTTCTCTAGTCCAGTTAAATCGACCCCAAACAGATTTTTCTGATGAAGACTCAGTAGAAGTTATCCAAGGTTTTCTCAATGATTGCTATTGAGATTGTAATCGCCTATGGTTCTCTCCCCAATGCTGCGGAGATAATAATTCCATCCCAGGTTTTCTCAATGATTTCTATTGAGATTGTAATCGCCTATGGTTCTCTCCCCAATGCTGCGGAGATGATAATTCCATCCCAGGTTTTCTCAATGATTGCTATTGAGATTGTAATCGCCTATGGTTCTCTCCCCAATGCTGCGGAGATGATAATTCCATCCCAGGTTTTCTCAATGATTGCTATTGAGATTGTAATCGCCTATGGTTCTCTCCCCGATCCTGCGGAGGTAGTAATCATCCCAAGATTTTCTCAACGATTGCTGTTGAGGTTAAAGTCACCCAAGGTTCTCTCACCGTTCCTGTTGAGGTAGTAATCATCCCTGGTTCATTCATCATCGTTTGAAGCTCCAGATTCAGCTCCTGTAACCAGTCAGGACACACCTGCACAAAGCATCTGAAGACCAGCTCCTGCAACATGTCAGGTAATCATTTTTTCTTTTGCAGGTACGCAAGTTCTCGCTAAGGAATCTCTTATGCGATCGACATCCAGATGGCATCTATAAGCCCATCCACCCTCCAGCATCTCTTAGCATGGCATCCATAAGCCCATCATCTTATCCATCAATCTCTAAATGGCATCTATAAGCCCATTCCACCATCACACTGCTACTATGTGAGCGCAAATTTTTGGGCACTCTAGTGTTCAATCATCTTCCACCTTCGGATTACGAAAGGCACGTCAGCCAATCTGCATCCTCAGGTCTAAGAAGATTGAACAGGGGCAACTTTTGTACCCCAAAATTTGCCCTCCCATATTCTTCAAGAAATTACCAAGTCATACTTCAAAATTCCCCAAGGGTTGCACAGTTCAAGGGCCTCCTAACAGTCAAAATTAGGGTTTTGGTTCTGACAAAGAAAATGAAGTTTCCAAGGGTCCAATCAAGTCCCACATGCCTAAAAACATGGTCAAGCATCCTCATATCAAGTTTCAAGACTTTCAGCACAAAATTGCACAGTCAAAAACCCTAATTGCACTACAGTCAACTATAGGGGCAAAATGGTCATTTGACAGTCAAAAGTTCAAATTTTTGGTCAACATCTCATTTTGAAGCCAAAAACATCATTTGATCAATTCTTGATCATGATTCTCAAAGCTTGGCTCAAAAATCATCAAGATGCAAAAGTTTCCATATTTGGACAGTTGAAAAAGTCAACTGTAACTTGACCAGGGCATAACTTCCACATGGATTATCAGAAAAATTCCATCCAAATCTCATTTTGAAGAGAAAGACATTTCCTGCAACTCCTCTTCATACTTCAAGTCCAAGAAATGCTCTCACAAAAAGTTATCAATTTCAACATTATAGGTCATTTTCAAAAGTCAACAAAAAGGGACTTTAAGTCAAAGGCCATAACTTGAGATTGGTAAATCAAAATGACATGTGACCAAAAACATTGGTTAGAGGACTCAAAGACCTTTCCAAAATGTCCAAGAACATGAGCAAAGCTTAAACATTGAGCAAGTTATGCCTTGTGGAAGTTGGGAAATATTTGGATATTTTGAAAAGTCAACATTGCTTCAAATGACCTAAAAATGCTAATGGGCCTCTTTTTCTTCCACAATTCATCATCCAAGGCATGTGCACGACCATTTGGCCGAAAGGGAAGTTTTTATCATTTTTTATTTATTTATTTGGATTTTTTATTATTAATAATTCATTTAATTAAATAAAATACATGAAAAATACTAAACCTAGGTTTTTCAATCTTTTTGTGCATATAATATCTCCAATATTTCGTGCAAATCAGATTAGGGAAGAATTGAAGATGATTGGATATGATTGAGACCAAATATGCTTGAAAAAGATTTGAAAATAATGGCTTGAAAATCAAATATATTTTTCATCAATTCATGGATTTGTGATCAGTTTCTCAACCCTAGAACCTTCACACATAAGTACCAAGTGCAACCCTAATGCATACAGACTAGAAGCTGCGCAAAACAACCAAGAACGAAACTTGAATTTTCTCAAAAAAAGTCAAACACTGAAAACTGTTTCCAGGGCGATTCAAGCTGAGATAATCATCTCATCACCTTCCTGAGACCTTAAGCAACGTATTTGAATAGGTTTCCACGTCTCTAACACCTTGAATCATTGTACAGAAGTCAAACTTTTTCACTTTTTTCTCATAATCGTGTTTTACAATTTAGGCATATTCATTGCATTTTATTTGTGGATTTGTGCTAATTAAACCTTTCCGAAGCTAACCAAATAGTTTAATTGTGTTTTTGTGCATTATTGGAGATTTCACCATTGTTGGACATTAGGGTTTTCCAAGCTGTGAATTGGGGGTTTTCATTTAAGGAACAATTAGCACATGGGACCTAGACCATCCAACTCAGCGCGCTTGGACGAAGAGAACGAGACCCTCGCACCTAATTTATGAGGCCCCAGGGGCTAATCGCTATTTTTCAATAGGGTGTCTATGGGGACGTTTAAAAAACCGTTGCTGATTGTGTTTTGTTTCAGGAAAAAAATAAAGCCATGAAGAAGATGACTCGGTGGCAAGCTATGAATGGTTGATTCAAATTTCGCGCGAAAAGCGCCCCACTAACGTTTGCTTATTTTATATTGTTTGTTAGTTATCATATATACAAAATGCGATAGGTGGCTCAGTGGCAGGCAAGCATCTTGGTGACTTCCAGGACCTGGGTTCGATCCCAGGTCCCCCTTTCATCCCATAATATTTTTCAATATATACTCCTATGCAGCGCGTTACTTGATGATCACCATACGCCTATAATCTCAATGCACCATGTGGCCAATTGCACTCAATCAGGGGACCAGATCTGGAGACTATGATGAACCGCAGTCAAAGCACAGGCATGCTAATTAAAAAGTCAACGAGGCCAGAAGCTTATTGGGCCCAAATTGCTAAAGAAAAACCTCCCAAATTAGGGGCAGAACCCCTTAGGTTTGCAAACTTTTTTTACATTCTTTGTTTTTCATTATTTTTACTTTCTTTCAATTATTGTTTTTTAATTAATTTAATATGTTCACAAATAATAAAAAAACACAAAAAATCAGAAAAGGACCAAAATTAAAATACATTTATTTAATTAATATTTTTTTTTGTAAATAAAATTCATTAATTCCCTTAGTTTTAAATTTAGGTTAACCTTAACTTTTTTTAATAAAAATCTAAAATTGGTAGAATTAGGGTTTGAATAATTTTTTTATCTTTTTTTCTTTTCTTTCATAATAATTAATTATTAAAATAATTTACTTTTATAAATCAAGATTTGCATGTAAATAATTAGGTTAATATTAGGTTAAAATTTAATTCTTTCTTAATAAACTAAAAAACAACTAGAATTAGGGTTAGCATTTTATTTTAATTAATCTTTTTTTCATAAAAATCATAAAAATACAAAAATACCAAAAACAATTTCTTTTCATTATTAGTTTCATTAATTTAATAATTTAATTTAGTTTCATAAAAAAGGGTCCAACGCCCTCGTTTCAACTTTAATTCAAATCGCGCATTTATTTTCTTTTCGTATAATTTTTATGTACCTCCCCCAAGGCCATGTAATATTTATCTTTCGCATTTTTAATTCTTTATTTTCTGTCAAATCGGGTTCTGGAAATTTTGGCGATGTGGACCCGCGCCTTTGTAATAGTTTAGGAACTTTATATTTCTCGCCATTTTTAACTATTAATAATGACATGCAAGAATGAATGATAAAATAAAAACAAACGCGTAGATCACCTATACCATGACAAGATCAAATAAATGAATCTGACACACAAATCACACACCACCCCTAGGGTACGCCTCACTGTTGCCTTGCCTCGAAAGGTGATCGTCGAGTAGAGGATGTCTTAGTAAGTCCTCATGATCCGGGAACCTGGCATGAGGGTAGCTTCTAAGGTGTCTTCCCATTGCTCTGGTGATCACCATGTCCCGAACCTCGAATTGACCCGAACACCTCCAACGGTGGTGCTACCTACCTCTCAATGGTGGGATGACACTACTTTAAAGGACATTTACACAGACGAATTCCTTAGGGTAGGTAGGTTCTCGTAGATACTTGCTCTAATTTCAAAACAAATTCAAAAAATACTTTTCACACCAACACATTTTCAAAAAGCTTTCGAAAGCAATTTTTCAAACACTCTTGAGGACCGATACAAGAGTCGAACTGGAATTTTCAAAGAAACTTTTTAAAACCCACAGTTGAAAAGCAAACAAACCATTTTGAAAACACAATGAGCAAGTATCTAAGAGCCCATGGATAACCATGGATAGAAAGGGTGCTAACACCTTCCCTTTCTATAACCTACCTTCCGAACCGAGAGCAATCTCTATAAGGAATTTTTCTGTGCTTTTGTCCTTTCCATTTGGAGAAAATAAAAGACGGTGGCGACTCTTGCTTCCGCGACATTTTGCGAACCAGCGTTAAACAGTCAGTTCCAGATCCACCGATCACACTAAGATACCTTGCAATATTGCTAATCATGGTTATACGATGACCCACGTCTGTCCCGTTTACATCAAAAGATAGGGTTACTTACCAAATCAATGGTAAGATAACAATGTCAAAGGAAAGAGGAAATGAACATGAAAGACTTTTGAGTAGGTAGATTATTCCTAGTTACTTGCTCAATTTCAAAACAAAAACATCCTTGCTACTTTCAAAAACAAACACCCACACTTTCAAAAACATCTTTCAAACTTGAAAACATTTTCAAAAGATCAACACTTTGTATACATTCTTACGAATGAGAATCATTACAAAGTTCACCTAAATGATGCCACCTTTTCAAAATACTTTCAGAAACCACACAAAGCACATTTTTCAAACAAAAATAAGTGATATAGCAAGTAACTAAGAGCCCATGTAAAACCATGTATGAAAAAGGTGCTAATACCTTCTCTTTTCATAATGTACCCCCCGAACTCAAGAAACAATCTCAAAGGTCTTTCCTGTGTTTTTCACCTTTCCTTTTGGATAAAAGAAAAGTCGGTGGCGACTCTTGCTAACCGCAACATTTGTGATAAAATGCAAAACAAACAAGTCAGTTCTCCAACCGTATCACAGAACTGGCGACTCTGCTGGGGAGAATTTTAAAAGTGAGGTTACCTTAGGGATAGATCACATTTACTTGCTTTCTTTGTTTGACTTGTGTGCTTTACATTATGGTCCTTTGTTTGGGTTTAAATCCTCTACCAGGATTTGGGATACCTTATAGGTAAGTTGAAATACGTTGTAGAAACTGTGTGGGGTATACCAACACGGTCTCTACAATAGCTACATTAGTGCGACATATTTGTAGGTACCGGTAGCCCTTGAGTAGTTAAGGAGAATATGGGGCCGCTGAGTAATGTCATGAAACACTAATGAACTTTTAGAACCTTTACTTGACCAACTTGGCCTTTAGGATATAGTGAGATGGCCGACTTTGGTGCAGTCCGAAGTTGGTAGATACTCGATACTACACTCATTGAGGTTTGGTTTTTTGGGATATTTCAGTCGCCATTTGTGATACGGTGGGAGAACTATCTTGAATGTTTTGCGTTTGATCGCAACTGTTGTAGTTAGCAAGAGTCGCCACCGACTTTTCTTTTATCCAAAAAGGAAAGGTGAAAAAGCACAGGAAAGACCTTTGAGATTGTTTCTTGAGTTCGGGGGGTAGATTATGAAAAGGAAAGGTATTAGCACCCTTTTCATCCATGGTTTTACATGGGCTCTTAGTTACTTTCTAGATCACTTGCTTTTGTTTAAAATTGTGCTTAGTGTGGTTTTTGAAAGTATTTTGTAAAGAGGCCATTGTTTAGGCAATCTTTGTAATGATTCTTGTTCGTAAGAATGTATACAAAGATGTTTGATCTTTTGAAAATGTTTTCAAGTTTTGTAAGATGTTTTGAAAGTGTAAGTGTTTGTTTTAGAAAATAGCAAGGATGTTTTGTTTGAAATGGAGAAAGTAATTAGGAGCAATCTACCTACTTAGTCGTCTTTCTTGTTCATTTTCTTTTCCTTTGACATTGTTGTCTTACCATTGATTTGGTAAGCAACCATATCTTTGGATGTTAACGGGATGGGCGTGGGTCATTGTATAACCATGATTAGCAATATTGTAAGGTATCTTAGAATTATTTTTGAGGGACTAGGATCATTTGTAAGGCAACCTAGATAGCGTCATCGAGGGACTATGATCTTGTATTTGTTTGTTTTTGCTAAGATACCTTACATGCGTAATATGGCAATTTTGTATAAGGTAACCAAGTGGGATAACCCTAGGGGTGCTTGTGTGCAAGTGTATTATTTTCATGCTTGATTTTGTCTTGAATTAGGGTTTTCTATTTGGTTGGTTTTAATCTTTCCATACAAAACCTAATTACTAGCATTATATATATGAAAGCGATAAATTGTGAAATTTAAAATTACTACGCTATTACAATACTTGTGGGAGGGGGGTATACAATTTGTGAATGGGGATTGCAATAATATAAACCTAATTAATCTATTACAACCAAATTGAATATGTACAAATAATTGAAGAAATATATAAAGTACAAATGCAAATAGAAAGAAATGATTTTTTTTGTTTGGATTTTTATATGAAAGAGGTTTTAACCTAAACCTAATTAGAGAAAAATAATTAAATCAAAATTAAATTAATCTAAATTAATTAAGAAATGAAATTAATTAAGAAAAGATTTTTGAATAAAACCCTAATTCTATTTAGTTGATTAAAAGAAAATAAATTTAAAGAAAAAGTATTTTTGTATTTTTTGTCTTGAAAATAATATATGGTGTTGTAAAATATTTTTAACCTTTTTTATATTAAAATAAATATATTTAAGTGAGTATAAAAGAAAACAAATAATAACCTAGTTTTAATTTAATTTACAAGATAATTAGTAAAGATAAATAAAGTATGATGAATAAAAATAATTTTTTGTGTGAGGAAAATATTTAAATTATGTCAAAACATAAATCTATTATTTTTATATTTTTTTATGATTTTTTTAGTATTTTAGAAAATATATTTAAAAGAAAAAAATGAAAAAAATAAATAAATTAAAATAAATGGGCCAGGGGGTGCCACAAGTAGGCAGGGAGTTAGTCAGCAAAAGCAAAAAAAAGAAAGCCAGGCCCAAAGGGCCCAGCGCCTGCAAACAGATCACAAAATGTCAAAAAATGCAAAAATGTAAAAATGGTCACGCTGGGGCTTGAACCCAGGACCATGGGAGTGAACAGGCGCGCGCTTTACCACTGGGGTGGCTATATATCTGTTTATATAAACAAAAAAACAAATATGTGTGGCAAATCAAGTCTTGATGACTTCATCTTCAACCTCCAGCCGGTGTACCTGTAACTTCTTCATTTCTCAACAAAAATGGAAGATGACAAAATGAAAGTTGTTTCATTCTTCCTCACGAGTCTAACCATGTAAATAACTAAGGCTAAAAGTCAAAGATAAATGAAAATTTATCTGGCCCTAATTTAAACCCTAAAAATTTCAGAAACTTCAACTCTAAAATTCTCTAAGCTCAGGCCATGTAAATGCAAACTATGGATATGTACAACTTCGTAGCAATGGGGTCTACATTTTATCTTCACAAATGCAAGCCTAACAATGCCTAAGTAATGAGATAGAAGTTCAATAAAAATACCTCAAAACTGGAAATTGTGAAATGGATTTGAGCTTATTTCAGGCAGTGTTGATGATCAGGTTAGCTTCCTTGGACCTCTAGGAAGCTAATGCAATGGCTGGCTGGAGCTGAGGATGGCTGGAATGGTCTGGAGAAGTCCAACTGTGATGCTCTATTATTGGTTATGGAAGACAAGGAAAATGGTGTTACATAAATGAAAAAGGTACAAGGATGAGTTACTCTTGATGCAGGGAATCTTTAAAAACTAAAAGGCTAAGAAACGCACGAGGGAAATGTGAGTTTGGTATGTAAAGTCAGAACTTGCACAATAATGGTGTTTTGAGACAATTTCTGGCTAGAGGGAGTTTGAGTGAGTTCTAGGGTATTTCAGCTCGTGTCCTAGCTCACAAATAGTGCTTTTATTTATAAGCAACAAGTTTGGAGACTTGTTGTTAATCAGAATTTGAATTTGCATCCTTAAGCTAAACATGTGTTTTTTTTTAGAAAACAAGTTTCAATGCTTGTGTACTTGCTAAGATAGAGTGGTTATGCTTTAAATACACTTGCTTCTGACTTTGTAGATGAATTATGATCAGAGGGAACAAGTTAGAGGCTCAAGAGTGGACTTTATGCAAAAAGCTTGCTTTACAAGAATGACATTGTTAACTTTCTTCCCAAAATGGCAATTTGAATTGGATAAAGCTTAAATCACTTGGATCATAGCTCAAAAGTTTGTGTAATCCATTAATTATGGAGTGACAAACAAGTTTGAGGCCTGAAAAGCAAAGATTATGCAGCCTAACATTGATTTGCATTTGTGTTCATTATGAAAATGACCTATAATTCAAGTGACAAAACACAAACTTCATCTCTTCGATTCTCCCTAATCAAGAATGATCTCAAGGAGTTCTTGGACATTTTAGAAAGCTTGAAATGTGCTCTTCAACTCATATTTGAATTTATTTTGAATATTCCTATTGGAACATGTGAAAAATTTCCATGAAGTTAGGTAAAAAATCTTCCTAACTAGGGCAAAATTTCACTAAGTCTTTTTTAGTTCATGAGCATGTATTCATGAAATTATAACTTGTGATCCAATCACTTTTAGGAGAAGTTGTGTGAAGCAAAGTTGTATATTTCATGCAGATATACAACTTTCATTTTGGAAGTTTCCTTTGAATCATCTTGCATCATAATGAAAAAATTGCTCAAAGTTATGAAAAATTAAGAAATTTTCAACACTTAGAAAAATTTCGAAGTTTAGAAATTTTGACTTTTCAAAATGAAATCTTGATTTCTTGATGAGTAAGTTTCCTATTTTGACATGTTTTGATGAATTGTGATCTTTGGCACTTGAATTTGACCAAAAAGTCAAAGTTTGACTTTTCAGTATACAGTTGACTTTTGATCAATTGACTGCAAAATTCATTTGTCAATCCAATGGATTTGTAATGTTTTAAATCATGTAATTAGGTCAAAATGATGCAATTGGAATCTTGAGATCATTCCTTAAACCAATTGACCATTTTCTAGGTCAAAAATCAGAAATTGCCCTTTCCCAGTTAAAACCCTAATTTTGACCATTTTGCCCTCTTGGAGATTTGATCAAATTTCTTGAAGAATTATGGTCCAAACTTGATCAAATGGTACATATGGGTTTAAAATGTTGGTGTGGATCAAAAATTATGAAGTTTGAATGTAAATTGGCCATGGTTGACTTTTCCCCCAATACAATTGATTTTTATGTCAACTGTTCAATTGACTGAGCAAAAATGTGATCCAAGGCTTGAAACTTGACATGAGTAATCTTGGGGGTCCATAATGATCCATGAAAGTCATATGAAGCATTTATAGATAAAAAATCCTTGTGCAAACTCAAACCCTAATTTTGGTCCTTAGTGCATAAGGAGGTGTCTTGAGCTGATCAAACCCTAGTGCAATCTTGAGCCCAATGAGATCTTGTGAGAAAATTCTTGGTAAGTGAGAGGGAAAATTTTAGGGCACAACAGCTGCCCATGTTCAATCTTCTTAAGCCTGAAGAGTTAGATTTGCGTGTTTTTCCAGTCGTGACTCGAAGGTGGAAAATGATTGGACACTAGAGTGCCCAGAAATTTGCACTCGGTGATGTGATGGTTGAGGGAATGGGCTTAAAGATGCCATTTGGAGAGGTGATAGAAATATGTGGGAGATGGGTTTAAAATATGCCATCCAAAAGTGATTGTTGGTTTTGTAATTTGTAAGCTGAGTATCAGAATGGCGTCCGTGTCTAGAGCGTATCTGAACTGTATCTGAGAGCTGATTTTGAAGGATCATCAGAATGGCATCCATGTCTGGAGCACATCTGAACTGTTTTTGAAATCTATTTTTGAACGAGTGTCAGAATGGCATCCGTGTCTGGAGCGTATCCGAACTATATCTGAAAGTTGAATCTGAATGAGTATCAGGATGGCATTCGTGTCTGGAGCGTATTTGAACTGTATCCGAAAGCTAGTTTTGAATGAGTGTCAGAATGGCATCCGTGTCTGGAGCATATCTGAACTGTATCTGAAAGCTAGTTTTGAATGAGTGTCAGAATGGAATCCGTGTCTAGAGCGTATCTGAATTGTATATGAGGTTGAATCTGAATGAGTATCTGGATGGCATCCGTGTCTGGAGCGTATCTGAACTGTATCTGAAGACTGAATTTGAATGAGTATTAGAATGGCATCCGTGTCTAGAGCGTATCTGAACTGTATCTAAAGACTGAATGAGTATCAGAATGGCATCCGTGTCTGGAGCGTATCTGAACTGTATCAAAAGGTTGAATATGAATGAGTATCAGGATGGCATCCGTGTTTGGAGAATATCTGAACTGTATCTGAAAACTTTGAATATTGTTAATGGTAGTTGTTTGATCTTATCCTGAAATGGGTAAAATGTTAGCTAACATGCAATGTTTATGTTGTATGAAATGCATAGTATAATGCATTCGCGTTATCAATGTTTATGATATATGGATGTAATGTATGCGTATGTGAGCTAGTTTGATGCACTGCTGTTGGATTGGGGAAAATAAATCCGTGACTGCTGCTGAGGATATGGAGTATAAGTCTTCATGCTGTGAAATCTAAATGTTGATGAATTTATGTTTAGAGAAATAAACTCTGTTGTAAAGGAAATGTCATATACTTCTTGCAAAATCCCATTGGGGAATCCTGAGAATTTTGACGACTTCTACTGGGGATTGATAATTGGAAGCTTTATTCCGCTAGGGATTAAACTGTACATTATGGGGAATTTATGGAAATACTATAGAGAGATCTCCCTACCTCTTAAAGCCATCAGTGATTATCTTTTATTTTGTTTATTTGTAAACATTAATTATGTTCAAATGCATATGTTCAACAATGAATCATTGGACGTTTTTGTAAACAAAACACAAGAGTAAAGAAAAACAAATAGTTTTTCACTTTCAAGGAGATATCATTGTATTGACTTTGAGTAAGTATTTTTGCACAATGAGACGAACATTCTAGTAGGAGAACGTCGTCGTAAAAAATGAAAATTTTGATACAAAGAAAAGATAGATGTGTGTAAAAATCCCATGGGGTTCCCATTTTGCTATAGCCTTTATATCTCTGAGCATCTTATCTATTTGTTGCCTTGTCCGAAGATGATTGAATTGATCAGAACCTCTGAGTTTGTCAGTTGAAGCCAAAGGTTGTCAGTAAGGTGATCCAACGGGACATAGTCATACGCTTTACTTTCCCTAACTTTTGCCTGGACCGCCCTTTCGGGTTTTCAGTCCACCGGGAAACCCTTTTTTGCTCAAGTCGCCCTTTTGGGTTTTCAACTTGTCGGGTGTACATATTTTTTTTGTTTTATCCCTAATTTTTTCCCAAACCTTTTTGGTTCGCCGGGATGCCCTTGTTTTTCCTAGGTATGTCAACCTAGCATGTCTCTTATGCGTAGTATCTTTTAACTATGCCCGTGTTCGCAGGATGCGGCAGGTCGTTGCCATCCATGGTGGTCAAGATCATTGCCCCACCATAGAAAATGTTTTTGATTATGAATGGTCCTTCATAGGTAGGAGTCCATTTTCCCTTAGGATCACCTTGTGGCAGTATGATGCGTTTGATCACCAGATCTCCAACTCGATACACTTGGCGTCTGACCTTCTTGTTGAAAACCTTGATCATCCATTTTTGATACATTTGACCATGGAAAACAGCAGTAAGTCTCTTCTCATCAATCAAGTTCAGTTGATCAAGTCGAGTCTGAATCCAATCGTCTTTGTTCAGCCCTGCATCCTTCATAATCCTCAAAGAGGGGATCTGAACCTCGATAGGCAAGACAACCTCCATGCTGTAAACCAGAGAATAGGGTGTTTCCCCGTTTGATGTGCGAGTTGTGGTACGATACCCGTTGAGAGCGAATGGTAGCATCTCATGCTAGTCTTTGTATGTGACTGTCATTTTCTCTATGATCTTTTTAATGTTCTTATTTGCAGCTTCGACAACACCATTCATCTTTTGCCGGTAAGGGGAAGAATTATGATGTTGGATCTTGAATTGTTCGCACAAGGCGATGATCATAGTGTTGTTGAGATTTGTACCATTGTTAGTGATGATCCTCTCTGGGATACCATACCGGCAAATGAGATTTTGCTTGATGAAACGGGCAACAACATTCTTGGTAACGGAAGCGAAGGAAGCTGCCTCCACCTACTTTGTAAAATAATCAATGGCCACTAAGATGAAGCGGTGTCCATTGGAAGCTGTTGGCTTGATTTCCCCAATCATGTCAATTCCCCACATAGAAAAGGGCCAAGGAGCCGTCAAGACATTCAGAGGAACCGGATGCACGTGCACCTTGTCAGCATAAATCTGACACTTATGACAGGTTCGAGAGTGTTGATAGCAATCTACTTTCATGGTAGACCAGTAATAGCCTGCCCGTAGGATTTTCTTTGCCATCGTATGCCTACTGGAATGGGTGCCAAAAGTGCCTTCATGCAATTCAACCATGATCCTTTCAGCTTCAACCTTATCTACGCACCGAAGTAACACGGAGTCATTATTGAGTTTGTAAATAATGCCATTACTAAGGAAGAATTTAGCAGAGAATCTCCTTAAGAACTTCTTATCATTGAATGAAGCTCCTTCTGGATATTCTTGAGCCTCGAGATACTTCTTGACTTCGTGAAACCAAGGTTGGTCCACTACTTCTTCAGTATTAATATCGTGACACTGCGCTGGTTCTTCCATTGGTTCGATGCTGATCTAGGGAGCCTCGTTATCCCAATTAAGTTTAAACATAGATGACATTGTAGCTAGTGCATCTGCTAGCTGATTTTCTTCTCGCGGGAAATGCTCGAAGGTAATCTTCTCAAAATGTGGCAGAAATGTCAAAACATGTTCTTTGTAAGGGATAAGGCTAGGGTGTTTGGTGTCCCATTCCCCTTTTATCTGACTGATGACCAAAGCTGAATCTCCGAACACACTCAAAGATTTGATCCCTAGGTCTATGGCAGCTTTGAGGCCAAAGATGCATGCTTCGTATTCCGCCATGTTATTTGTACAATTGAAGCAGAGTCTTGCGGTAAAGGGAGTATGACACCCTTCCGGAGATATGAGTACAACACCTATACCATTTCCAAGTGCATTGGATTCCCCATCAAAGAACAGGGTCCACCGAGATCCTTGTTCAGGTCCGTCATATGGCCTGAATTCTTGCAGTTATTTACCGTCATGATGTCTTCATCTGGAAATTCAAACTTCATGGAATGGTAGTCTTCTACAGCTTGGTGAGCAAGGTGGTCAGCTAATACACTGCCCTTTATCGCTTTCTGTGTAGTATACTGTATGTCATATTCTGTCAGGATCATCTGCCATCTCGCTATTCTCCCGAAGAGAGTAGGTTTCTTGAAGATGTATTTTATCGGATCCATTTTAGATATCAACAAAGTAGTATGAGTCAGCATGTACTATCTTAGCCGGCGAGCAGCCCATGCCAGAGCGCAACAAGTTTTCTCGAGCAATGAATATCTGGTTTCACAGTCGGTAAACTTTTTTCTCAGGTAGTAAGTAGCATGCTCTTTTTGGCCATACTCGTCATGCTTCCCCAATACACACCCCATTGAGTTTTCTAAAACAGTCAGATACATGATCAACGGTCTTCCTTCGATTGGTGGCATCAACACAGGAGGCTCTTGTAAGTATTCTTTGATTTTGTCAAAAGAAACTTGGCACTCGTCATTCCATTTGACTACTTTATATTTCTTCAACAATTTGAAGATTGGTTCACAAGTAGCTGTCAGGTGAGAGATGAATCTGGCAATGTAATTCAAACATCCCAAGAACCCTCTGACTTCCTTCTCAGTACGAGGAGAAGGCATCTCTTGTATTGCTTTTACCTTGGCAGGATCTACTTCAATATCTTTGTTGCTGACGATAAAGCCTAGGAGTTTACCAGACCGTACCCCAAATGTGCACTTGTTTGGATTCAACCTCAGTTTATACTTCTTCAGTCTCTCAAACAGTTTTTATAAGTGATCAAGATGCTCTTCTTCTGTTTGAGATCTGGCAATCATGTCATCCACATAGACCTCTATTTCATGGTGTATCATGTAGTGAAATAGAGATACCATGGCACGTTGATAGGTTTCCCCAACATTCTTCAGTCTGAATGGCATCACCTTATATCAGAAAGTTCCCCACTGCGTGACAAAGGTTGTTTTCTCCATGTCCTCAGGCGCCACTTTGATTTGGTTGTAACCTGAGAATCCGTCCATGAAGGAAAACAATTTGTGTTGTGCCGTATTGTCAACTAGAATATCAATGTGGGGGAGTGGAAAATCATCCGTAGGGCTTGCCCTATTCAAATCTTTGTAGTCCACACACATTCGCACCTTGCCTTCCTTTTTGGGCTAGGGAACAACATTGGCAACCCATTGGGGATAAGAGGTGACAGCCAAGAATCCAGTGTTGAATTGCTTCATGACTTCTACTTTAATATTTTCTGACATATCAGGCCTCATACGGTGAACCTTTTGCTTTACTGGCGGGCAATCCTCTCTTATAGGCAGACGATGTACCACAATATTTCATCAAATCCTGGCATGTCTTCATATGACCAGGCAAAGACTTCGACATAATCGTGCAACAACTGAGTCAGACGCTCCTTGATACTGGGTTCCAGATTGACACCCACCTTGACCTCTTTTTTGTCTTCTTCGGTACCTAGGTTGATTGTATCCACGGGTTCCTCGTGAGGTTGAATGGTTCTCTCTTCTTGTTGTAGTAGTCTGGCAAGTTCTCCTGGTACTTCACAATCTTCCTCACCTTCGTCTTCGGCTTGGTAGATTAGATTCTCAGAGTCCTAAAAGGCCATAAAAGTATTGTTACCCATGGCATCCCGAATGGATGTATACCTGCATTATGAGTGTGAGTGTGTGTAAGGGTATAGCTATCCTTGAAAGAAATAAAAATGTAAGAAGAAAAACAATGAGCACAAAAGTTTTTATGCGAAAACGTCCATGATTCATTTATGTCATATGAAAATGAGATGATAACCCTTACAAATGGACCATTGTGCCTCGGGTAAGACACGAGGTTTTAAGAGTACGAATTGTTTGAATATTACAGATCCATCAAAATTCAAATACAAATTACTGTGGGATAAAAGTGATCAGGACAAAATCTCTAGCCTCCCAGTTGTTGAGCCCTCCACTGACAGTCGGGAATATCCAATCCTCCACGTCATAGCTATATTCATCTCCTTCTACGGCGTTGACCTCGCGGTTGCGGATCTTCAGGGGTGGTCTTCCAGTGCGAGCGCGGCGTACAACCTTCTGAGCACTTGAAGTGAAACCCAGGCCAAACTTGTCAGACTTAAATGGGATATCTTGGAGTTATCCCCAGATAGTGCACCCACATTCTTCTACCACTGCTTTAGCATCCTTTAGAGATGACATCCGGAGTGGAGGCCTTGTAATCTTGAGAACAACCTTGGTTACTGCTATATCTTGTGGGACCTCTTTAAAGTGTTGGAAAGGAGTTTCAATAAATTCACCATCTAACTTCATATATCTGAAGGAATTGAGATGGATGATCATATACTCTTCTTCTCCATGAACGGTGATAATCTTCCCTTGAATCAGATATTTCAGCATTTGGTGCAACGTAGAAGTGACAGCTCCAGTGTTGTACCCCAAAATGTTCCCTCTCATTTTATCAACATTTCTCATCACAAGGCTCCTTGAACTCAAGACCAGGCTAGGGTTTGCACTGCTCAAGACATTTCCTTGCACTAATGACCTAAATTAGGGTTTGAGTTTGCACAGGGATTTTTGGACCTTCAATGTTCAAAGTGACTTTCATACTTCATTTTGGACTCATAAGTTTGTCCACACCAAGTTTCAAGCCTTGAATCAAATTTTTGCCCAGTCAATTAGACAGGTGACCTAGAAATCAACTGTATTGGGGGAAAAGTCAATTGTGGCCAATTTACATTCAAACCTCGTGTATTTTGACCCACATCAACATTATCAACTCATATTAACCATTTGATCAAGTTTGGACCACAACTCCACAAGAAATTTGATCAGATCACCAAAAGGGCAAAATGGTCATTTTTAGGGTTTTGAGTGTACAAAGGCAATTTCTGACTTTTTGACCTTTCCAATGACAAATTAAGCTCAACTATGGACTCAAGGACTCAATGGAATCATCTTGACCTATTCAACAAGTTCAAAAGACCTCAATTGCATTGGATTGACAGATGAATTTTTCAATCAACTGATCAAAATTTGATTGTACACTAAAAAGTCAAACTTTGACTTTTTGGTCAAAATCAAATGCCAAGGGTCATTTTTCATCAAGATGTGTCAAAATATGAAACTTGTTCATCAAGAAACCCAAAATTGCAAATTAGGGTTTAAAATTAAAAAATTTCATAACTTAGAATTTTTCTAAGTTATGAAATTTTCTTAATTTCTCCTAACTTTGCCCAACATTTTAACCATGATGCAAATGGATTCAAACAAAACCTCCAAAATGAAAGTTATAGTCCTCCACAAATTATACAACTTTGATACACAAAGTTTTCTCAAAATAATCTTGGATCTCAAGTTATGAATTTTGGAACAAGGGTCCCTAAAACTTTTAACTTAGTGAAATTTTGCCCTAGTTTAGGCAGGATTTTGACCTATCTTCTTGGCCATTTTTCATATTGTTCTGCTTGGAATCTCAAGTTGCATTTCCAAGATGGATTATAGAGAATGTTTCAAGCTTTCCAAATTGTCCCAGAACTCCTCAAACACATTTATGGTTAGGGAGAATCGAAGGCTTGAAGTTGGCAAAAACTCACTTTTTATCCATGGCATATTCATGTTCATCCAAGTTGCAATTTCAAGTCAGCATGCCTTACACTAGTTTACAGGGCACTAAACCACTTCACACTCCATAATTAAATGCAAATCCATCAGTCTAAGCTTTTGTTTTGGTCATTTGGACATTGTACACAAAATTAAGCCCTAAGTATAAAAAGGCAAATTTCCATTTTTGCTTAAGTATGCTTTATGTCAAACCACAATCCTTGAGCATTGGTACAAGATCTCTTGCATCAAAACATATCCACAAGTTGGAGGGGCCAAGGGAAAGAGATGCAAGCATAAGGATAGCTTGTACAGGCCTGTTCCAATCACTTCCACATTTTACTTCAAAAACAAGAAACTTGTCCAAAACCTTAGAACTTGAACATCAGCCAAGATAAACTTATGCAAGCATTTTGAACATCTTTCTCACACCCCTTTGAGCCAGAAACACGATTGCTTGAGCCTCTAAACACCCCATAGCCAGAAATCACATTCCCTTGGCAAAATAGGGCAGAATCTGCAACTTGAGTTCCATAGCTCATTTGGCTCGTGCGTTTTGCCCCAAGTTGCTTCAAACACCTTCCATTCAACTCATCCAAGCTATCCCAAACCTCAAACACCAACTGTAACTCCATTTACAGTGTTTGCCATTTTCATTTTGAGCTTGTGCAGGTTGAGTTCTATAGGTTGATTCAGGTACATTCAAGGCAAGCAGGCTATTGGAGAAGGTCAAGTGAAGTCCAAGCAAGCTCCCAGACATCTCAAGCCTTGTTGAAAAGCTCTACATTTCCCTACACGAAGTCAGCTGAAACAGGTTTTTTCCAACTTCCTATCTCTCTATTTAGGAACATTTAGACTTAGGTTTGTGAATAAAAAATGTAGTGTTCATTGCCATGAAGCTGTACATATGCTCAATTTTCATTTATATTAAGCATGCTAAGAGAATTTCATCCATGAACATATTGAAAAAACTAGGTCAGATTTTAGGGCCAGAGAAATTCTCTCTGGTCTTTGAGAGTTAAGACAAGTTGTTTATATGGTTAGAATAGTCTTGAAATTCTCTACAAGTTTGATGTTATGTGTTTTTGCAAAAGAGCTCGTATATAGGATCTGGTAGTTTGTACAGGGCACGCGCGCGTTTTTTCAAAAGCCAGAGGTTGAAGATGAAGTTTTGGGCTGGGCTTGGCCTGGCTGCTTTTGACACCCCTTTTTTCTTTTTGCACCCCCTGGCCCAATTTCTTGTACTTTTATATTTTTGAATTTTTATTTTCATTTCTGACTTTATTTATTTATTCCCAAATATAAAAAATGCTCAAAAATATTTTCATAATTTTTTCACATTTATTTTGCATTTTATTTTTATAGAAAACAATTTAAATACTTTTATCTTATTTATTAAACTTTAGAAATAATATATAAATCATACTTTTATTTTTTTTCTTTATTTTTATTCACATTAAAAATATTTTTCTAAATATACTTTATTTTGTACATATTTTATTTTATATTTTATTTTATTTTATTAGATATTTTAGCATAAAAATATAAAATTTTACACTTTTATTTTTATTATTAAATATACTTAATAAATACTTTTTTTACTTTTTTTTACATATAATATTTTATTTTTATTTTATATAAATAAAATAATTAACATATTTATTTTCTTAAAGAAAATTAGGGTTTTGCCCTTTACCTAATAAAAATAAATCTTTTTATTTATTTCTTTATTTTTCACATTAAATATTTTTACATACATAAGTAAACAAAAACCTTTTTTGCATATTTCATTTCATTTGATATATTTATTTATTTTGTTTATTTAAATATTATCCATTTATTATTTATGCATTTGAATTCAATTTAGATGTAATAATAAATTAGGGTTTATATTTCTTGTCAAATACCCCTCATTCAAAGATTGTACCCCCATCCCTATAATCATGTTGTAATAGCTTAGCCCTTTTAAATTCTCGCACTTTACGCTTTCAATTATGCCATGATTAGAGAATTAGGGCTTGTGTGCAAAAATCCCAATCAACAAGTAGCTTGACCTAATCAAAGACAAAAATGCATGAAAATCAAACACAATACACACTTGCATCCCTAGGGTTACAATCCACTTGTTGCCTTAAAAATGGGCCATGTTATGCATGTTGGGTACTTTAGTTAAACAAAAACAAAACAAAAGATCATAGTCCCTCGATGACGCTATCTTGGTTTCCTAAATAAAATGATCAAGTCCCTCAAAAATTTGCCAAAAATACTTGACACAATTGCTATCATGGTCTATACGATGACCCGCGCCTGTCCCGTTTAACATCCTAACACAAGGTTGTTCACCAAATGCAATGGTGAAATAACACTTTCAAAAGGGTTAAAAACATACTAGGAAAGATCTTTGAGTAAAATAGGGTAGATAGCTCTTAGTTACTTGATCAAAGCTTGCAAAACATCCTTGCTATTTTCAAACACACCTCACAACACAATTTCAAAACATTTTCCAAAACAACCTTCAAACATTGAAATCTTTTCAAAAGACAAAAACACCTTTGTATACATTCAAACAAGAATCATTACAAAGGTTGCCACAACGATGGCCTCTTTTCAAAACATCTTTCAAAACCACACACAAAGCACCATTTCAAACAATTGAAAAGCAAAAGCAAGTGATCTAAACAAGTTACTAAGAGCCCATGGATAACCATGGATGAAAAGGGTGCTTGCACCTTCCCTTTTCATAATCTACTCCCTGAACCCAAGAAAACATCTCAAAGGTCTTTCCTGTGCTTTTTGACCTTTCCTTAGGATAAAATAAAAAGTCGGTGGAGACTCTTGCTAAACCGAAACATTTGCAAACACAAACGCAAACCCTCAAGTCAGTTCTCCCACCGTATCATAGAACTGGCGACTCTGCTGGGGAAAACTTTAAAAGTGGAGTAACCTTAGGGTTTAGATCATCTTTGCATGCTTGTCTTGTTTGCTTTGATTGCTTTACATTTGGTTCTCTTGTTTGGGTTTGAATCCTCCACCCGGATTTTTGGGAAACATTCATAGGTAAATAGTAATATGTTGTGGAAACTGTGTGGGGTATACCGACATGGTTGAAGCAATATCTATATTAGTGCGACATATTTGTGAGTACCGGTAGCCTTTGAGTTAATCAAAGAGAATACGGGGCCGCTGAGTGATGTCATGAAGCACTAATGAACTCTTAGAACCTTACTTGACCATCTTGTCCTTATTAGGGATAGTGAGATGACCGACTTTGGTGCAGTCTGAAGTTGGTAGATACTCGATATTACACTCATTGAGGGTTGTTTTCTTGGAATATTTCGGTCGCCAGTTAAGTGGCTAAACTGAAACAATGAACACAGAAAATAATCCAGTGATATTGAGCTTCTTAGAACCCAGTTATTATTTATAGGACAGGTTGAGCCAACTAACTTCAAGAGGGTACTTACCTGTGAAACCCCATGCAAGCTTGAAACTAGGAACTTGTGTGACTTGTTTGTACATATGCTTGTGCATACATCATGAACATCATAAAGCATCATATGCATCCACTAACCATTTCAAGGGTTTGGATCTTCATCTCTGTTCTTGTTTTGTAGGTCATGGAATCTCTTCGCAGGAAAACAATTCAAGTCAACCTTGTGAGAATCCCTCCTCAACTCAAGGAGCTTACTTCCAAGATTCTAGAGAATTCTCTCTTCAGTGAAAGACATGGTAGACTTCTCAACTTGGTCAACTCCAACATTGAAGAAGACATGGTGAAAGTTCTCTTCCAGTTCTTTGACCCCCTACACCACTGTTTCACATTCCCTAATTACCAACTAGTACCTACTTTGGAGGAATTTTCTCAACTCCTGAGGATTCCTATTCTCCATCAACTACCCTACAACGGTGCAGAAATAGAACCAAAGCCTGAGGATGTTGCTCAAGCCTTACACTTGCAACCATCTGATATCAAAGGTCATTGGGAAACTAGAAGTGGTGTCAAGGGTTTCTTGGCAAAGTTTCTGTTGGAGAAGGCACAAGACTGCTGGAATTCTCTAAATCTACAAGCTTTTGAAGAGATTGTGGCACTACTCATCTATGGGTTGGTCTTGTTCCCAAACCCTGATCAGCTTATAGATGTGAATGCTGTCAAGATTTTCATATCTCAGAATCCTGTACCTACATTGCTTGGGGACATCCTACACTCATTTCACACCCAAAAAATGAGGAAAAGAGGTGTTCTCATGTGATGTACTCCTCTCCTAGCAAGGTGGTTTATTTCTCACCTTCCCCAATCAGTTTTGAAGAATGAGCAGGGTTTAAGGTGGTCACAACGGTTGATGACCCTCACGCATTCTGATGTTCATTGGTGTTCTCGGTCCAGAGAAAATGTCATCATCATTGATCATTGTGGAGAATTCCCTAATGTCCCACTACTTGGCATTAGGGGAGGCATTACCTACAACCCCTATTTAGCTCTGAGACAATTTGGGTATGCCCGAAGGGATGGCCATCATGATATGCTGATTCCTGACTTGGTTTTTTACTTCAACAACGATGCTCAAGGACTTAGACAAAGGTTTATCAGAGCTTGGAGGATTCCCAACAAAGTGGATAGTAAGACATTGTGGCACAAGAATTCCATCCCCCTTGAGCCTTATCTCAAGTGAGTACGAACCCGCGCCCAGAAACTTATGATACCTTACCCTCACATTCTTCCTATAATCAAAGAGCCTGTTATGGAAGGAGATATTCCATACACCCTCCTATATCTTGACATGCCAACATAATTGGAAGAATTGAAAAAGAGTTGGATACAACTCAAGGAAGAACAGAATACTTTTGAAACCAGCTTCTATGCCAGCGAGAAGAAGGTTTTGGAGCTTATCCGCCGACTTCATGAAGAGGAGACTCTCAACACTTACATCGCACCAAAGAGGATGCACAGTGTCTTTTTACATTAAGAATTTTGTAATATTTTGCCCACGGGGCATTTATGTACTAACAAATTTCTTCTTATTAATATGACGTGTGTTCTTTTTGTTTGCAACAAATTTGAATTTCTAAATCCTTGAATGCATTACATGAATAACATATCATTCATCATATGCATAAACAGGTCTTCACACCAGGTTTCCTTATCTTTCTTCTGTTTATTTCAGCGATATGGATATAGAACAGACGGTTAAAGATCTGCAAGCACAAAATTCTCAATTCCAACAACTCCTCATGATCTTAGCAAAGGGTCAAGAGGATCTTAAAGCACTGTTAGAGAAAGAGAAGGAACCAGAAAGGAAGAAAAAGAAAAGAATTGGTGTGGCCACTATGGGAATAAGATTTGAGCATCAGGCTAGGAGAGTTCTGGATTTCCCCTCGACGTTTGACGAAGGGGTTGGTAAAGGAAAGGGAGTTTCTATGCCCTCCGAATCTGAAGCTGAAGAAAAGGAAGAGGAAGAGGATGAAGATTACTCCGAGAAACAATACCCTTCGGCAGATGATAAGTATAAGAATCTTGAGGATCAGTTGGCAGTCATGGAGTTGCAAAGGGTACCTGGGTTAGATTATGAAGAACTAGGGTTGGTTGTTGGGATCATCATTCCTCCCAAGTTCAAAGTACCTACATTTGCTAAATACGACGGTTTGTCCTGTCCGAAGATGCATCTAAGATCCTACGTCAGAAAGATCCAACCTCACTCTTCTGATAAGGATCTGTGGGTCCACTTTTTTCAAGATAGCTTGTCGAGTACGCAATTAGACTGGTTCTATCAACTTGAGAGATCGGATGTTCATAACTGGGAAGATTTAGCTGCTACTTTCTATCGACAATACCATTACAACGCAGATTTAGCGCCGACTCGTCCTTAACTACAGAGTATGGGTATGGCCTCGAATGAGGGATTTAAGGAGTATGCCCAGAAGTGGCAGGATTTGGCTGGAAGGGTGCAGCCACCTGTGTCGGATAGAGAGCTGGTTGACATGTTTTTAGGGACTCTGTCAGGTCCATTCTTCAATCACTTGACCGGGAGCTCATCTGCAGGATTCACCGAATTAATTCTGACCGGTGAAAGGGTCGAAGTTGGCATTAAGAGTGGTAAAATTCAGAAGGATGCCTCATCTTCCACTGCTATCAAGAAGACCTTCCCAGCCAAGAAGGAAGTTTCTGCTATTCATACCCAGAGAAATAAGGGAAGAATAGAGCGTCGACCAACGGTGGGGGCTGTAATGATCCAGAATTCCTCAACCGATCAACCTTTAAGCAATCAACCAAGAGCTAACCAGCAAAGGGTAGAAAGGCCACAACGACAATTCATCCGAATCAATATGACACCGGCTCAAGTCCTCCCTCACTTGTTAAAGCTGAACCTTACCAACTTGAAAGAAGCGCCGAAAAACCCCAATACCTCTTCTCCTTATTATCATTCCAATGCAAAATGTGCATACCACTCGGACAGTGTAGGGCGTGATACCAATAACTGTTGGGATCTTAAAAACAAGATCCAAGATCTGATAGATGCCAAGGAGGTAGAGTTTGATGCCCCCGAAAAACCTAATGTGATATCCGCTCATATGCCAAAGCATGGTCATAATGTCCATGCAATTGTGTAAGATCTTCATGTTACCACTGTTGATGAATTAATGACTCTGTTGCCGATGATTAAAGTGAATCTGTTGAAAGCCGGGATATTCCCAGGCTGTGGAAAAGACTGTTACCTCTGTTCAACCTTGCAATCTGACTGCCCACTATTGAAATCAGGCATCCAATGCCTGATGGATACTTAAGAGATCCTCTTTCAGAAGACCCATGTTGCTACTATCACTCATGTTACTCTTGTTACCCTTGTTACTTCAATCAATGACATTGCTATAATCACCATCTCCGACAATCTTTCCAAGACCTGCAAAAGGCCTGTTAAGATTACGCCTGATCCTAAGTTTGTACCACTGAAAATTACCATGCCGGGGCATATCCCATATAAGTCCAAAAAGACGATACCATGGAATTACGGAGGAGAGATCTTCTACCATGGTGTCAAGCAGATCGAATCAGCCAAAGAGAATTCAGATGAAGAAACTCCTGATATAGGGAATATTGCAGGGACAAGTAAGATAACTCGTAGCGGAAGAATCTTCTCTCCGGAGATTGCTCCTCCACGGGAAATCTTCGGACCCTCTAGTGCTTATGTGCCTGTCAGGACATCTGTGCGAAGTCCGGTTATTGAATAGATTGTTACTCCCGAAGTTGAACCCTCTGCTGTTACCATCGATAAAGGTAAGGGGAAGAAGCGCCTGTCAGGATGAAGGCTCAGACTTTGGTTATCCCCGAGACCACCCAAAAAGAGATGGAAGAAATCTTAAAGATAATCAAGAAGAGAGACTATGATGTCGTAGAGCATCTAGGGCAAACCCCTTCAAAAATCTCCATGCTGGCTCTCTTACTCTGCTCCGAGGCTCATGCCAAAGCCTTGATCAAATTTCTAAAGACGGCACACGTGCCTCAAGAAACTTCTGCGGACCAGTTTCAAGAGTGTGTGGCTAGCCTTACAGCCGATAATGGTCTTGGCTTTTCTGAAGCTGATTTGACGTCTAGGGGAAGAAAGCATAATGATGTGCTGCATGTCTCGGTAGAGTACAGAGGGACCACACTTGCTCATGTTCTGGTTGATTCCGGTTCATCTTTGAATGTTCTACCAAAAAAGGCGTTGGACATATTGGACTGTGAAGGTTTGACCCTAAATCCCAGTAACATCGTTGTTAGAGCCTTCGAAGGTTCTAAGCGGATGGTTCACGGAGAAGTGGACATTCCAATCAAAGTGGGTATAGAAATTTTCAACTCTACTTTTTATGTGATGGACATCCGTCCTTCATACTCATGCTTGTTGGGAAGGCCATGGATTCACAACGCTGGGACAATCACTTCTTCTCTACACCAAATGCTAAAGTATCTAGTCCAGGGTAAGATCATAACTGTTCATGGTGAGCAGGAGTATATGATAAGTCACCTTAACTCTTTCCGCTATGTGGAGTTAGATGGCGAATTCATAGAAACACCTTTCCAACACTTTGAAGAGGTTTCTCCTGAAGTCGCAGTAGCAAAGACAATGACTGACGTGCCTATCATTATAAAGCATGTGCCCTGGATGTCATCCCTTAAAGATGCGGAGGCTGTGGTCAAGGAAGGAGGAAGCACAGTGTGGGGTCAACTACCTGATTTATCTCACAAGACAGACAAGTTCAGACTAGGTTTTACTGTTGCTGGCCAGAAAGCTGTGCGTCGCTCCCGGGCTGGAGGACCACCCTTAAAAATCACTCACCATGGAATTCATGCCTTAGAAGATGATGATGAAGAAGGAAACTTTGAAGATTGGATCTTCCCAACCATTGAAGGGGGACTAAACAACTGGGAGGCGAAAGACTTCGTTCCCATTACTTTCATTAACCAATAATTTATCTTTTGAATATTTCTTGTTTGGTCTGTAATAATTAAACAATTCGTACACTCTTTTGCCTTGTGCCTTTCCTGGGGCATATAGGTCCATTTGTAAGGGTTTTGATTCTTCATTTTCATATGCCATTTTTAATGAATCATGGACGTTTTCATCTATAAACTTTTTATGTTCATTTTCTTTCCTTTTACATTTTATTTATTTAAGGATGGCTATCCCTTACACACACCCACACTCACAAAATGCAGGTACCCATCCACTCCGGATTCCATGGGTGACTATTCTGCTTTGGCCTTCAGCAACTCTGAAGATTTGGTCAATCATGCCGAGTACGAAGGTGATGGGGGCTGTGAAGTTCCTGGAGAGTTAGCTAGACTGTTGCAACAAGAAGAAAGGGTTATTCTGCCCCATGAAGAGTAGTTAGAGACTATCAATTTGGGAACGGCAGAAGACAGAAAAGAGGTTAAAGTGGGTGCCAACCTGGAGCCAAGTGTCAAAAAGCGCTTAGTTCAGCTGTTGAATGAATATGTTGATATCTTTGTCTGGTCCTATGAAGACATGCCGGGACTGGATACGGATATTATGGTTCACCGTCTCCCTACAAGAGAAGACTGTCCACCAATCAAATAGAAAGTCCGCTGAATGAGGCCCGACATGTCCGAAAAGATCAAAGCTGAGGTGATGAAATAGTTCAATGCTGGCTTTCTGGATGTTACTTCCTATCCACAATGGGTTGCTAACATTGTGCTTGTACTTAAGAAGGACGGCAAAGTCAAAATGTGTGTGGACTATAGAGACTTAAATAGGGATAGCCCTAAAGATGATTTTCCACTACCACACATTGACATCTTAGTTGACAACACAGCTCAACACAAGGTATTTTCCTTCATGGATGGATTCTCGGGATACAACCAGATCAAAATGGCCCCCGAAGACATGGAGAAGACTACTTTTGTTACGCTGTGGGGTACCTTCTGCTATAAAGTGATGCCATTCGGACTGAAGAATGTCGGGGCAACCTATAAGCGAGCCATGGAAGCTTTGTTTCATGACATGATACATCACAAAATCGAAGTCTACGTAGACGACATGATAGCCCGGCCGCAGACAGAAGAAGAGCACCTCGACCATCTGCAGAAGCTATTTACCAGGTTAAAGGAATATAAGCTCAGACTGAACCCTAGCAAGTGCACTTTCAGAGTCAGGTCCGGTAAACTTTTGGGATTCATCGTCAGTAACAAAGGCATCGAGGTTGATCTTGATAAAGTCAAAGCTATACAAGAAATTCCTGCCCCCCGCGCTGAAAAGGAGGTTAGAGGTTTCTTGGGACGCTTAAACTATATTGCAAGGTTCATATCTCACCTAACATCTACCTGTGAGCCAATCTTCAAGCTGTTGAAGAAAGATCAGGTGGTTGAATGGAATAATGATTGTCAAGTTGCTTTTGATAAGATCAAGGAGTATTTGTTGGAACCTCCTATCTTGATGCCACCCGTCGAAGGAAGGCCTTTAATCATGTATCTAACTATTTTGGATAATTCAATGGGGTGCGTATTGGGCCAACATGACGAGTCTGGCCGAAAAGAGCATGCCATTTATTACCTTAGCAAAAAGTTTACCGACTGTGAGACTCGCTACTCACTGCTCGAGAAAACTTGTTGCGCTTTGGTATGGGCTGCTCGCCGGCTAAGGAAGTATATGTTGACACATACCACTTTGCTGATTTCCAAGATGGATCCGATCAAGTATATCTTCGAGAAGCCTGCTTTATCCGGAAGAATCGCTAGATGGCAAATGATCCTGATGGAGTATGATATCCAGTACACAACCCAAAAAGCTATAAAGGGGAGTGTACTAGCTGACCATCTAGCTCATCAAGTCGTCGAAGATTACCAATCTATGAGCTTCGATTTCCCTGACAAGGATATTATGACATTGGACAACATTGAAGGTAACAGACCAAATGACGGACCTGAACAAGGATCCCGATGGACCCTGTACTTTGATGGTGCTTCAAATGC
This sequence comes from Vicia faba, assembly GCA_948472305.1. NCBI lineage: Eukaryota > Viridiplantae > Streptophyta > Magnoliopsida > Fabales > Fabaceae > Vicia > Vicia faba. Next base: position 418,692 of record CATIWC010001350.1, read on the forward strand.
ACTTGGAAATGGTATCGGCGCGGTACTTATCTCTCCAGAAGGTTTCCATACACCTTTCATTGCTAGACTCTGCTTCAGCTGCACCAACAACATGGCCGAGTATGAAGCTTGTATCTTTGGTCTCAAGGCTGCAATTGACTTGGGAATCAAATATCTGATTGTGTTTGGGGACTCAGCTTTGGTTATTAGTCAAATCAAAGGAGAATGGGACACTAAACATCCTAATCTTATCCCATACAAAGAACATGTCCTGACATTGTTACCACATTTCGAGCAGATTACCTTTGAGCATTTCCCGCGAGAAGAAAATTATCTATCAGATGCTCTGGCTACAATGTCTTCCATGTTTAAACTCAATTGGGATAATGAGGCTCCCCAAATCATCATCGAGTGAATGGATGAACCTGCGCACTGTCATGAGATTAATACCGAAGAAGTAGTGGAACAACCCTGGTTTCATGAAATCAAAAGGTATCTCCAGACTCGAGAATACCCTGAAGGAGCTTCAGTCAATGACAAAAAGTTCTTAAGGAGATTTGCTGCCAAGTTCTTTCTGAGCAATGGTATCTTATATAAGCGCAACCATGATTGTGTTCTACTTCGTTTTGTGGACAAGGTTGAAGCTGAGTTGATCATGACTGAAATACATAGCGGCACATTTGGCACCCACTTAAGCGGGCATACGATGGCTAAGAAGATTCTAAGGGCAGGCTACTACTGGTCTACCATGGAAGCTGACTGTCATCAACATTCCCGTACTTGTCACAAATGCCAAGTCTATGCTGACAAGGTACATATTCCTCCAGTTCCTCTCAACGTTCTAACAGCTCCTTGGCTATTCGCGATGTGGGGAATCGACATGATTGGAGAGATCAAACCTACAACATCCAATGGACACCGTTTCATCCTGGTGGCCATTGATTACTTTACCAAGTGGGTTGAAGCAGCTTCCTTCGCCTCTGTTACAAAGAATGTGGTTGCCCGCTTCATTAAGCAGAACCTCATATGCCGGTATGGTATCCCCGACATGATCATCACGGACAACAGTACAAATTTGAACAACACTTTGATCACCGCTCTGTGCGAGCAGTTCAAGATTCAACATCACAATTCATCTCCCTATTGGCCAAAGATGAACGGTGTTGTTGAAGCCGCGAACAAAAATATCAAGAAGATCATTCAAAAGATGACAGTCACCTACAAGGACTGGCATGAGATGTTACTGTTTGCTCTGCACGGATATCGTACCACAGCGCGTACTTCAACTAGGGCAACCCCTTTTTCTTTGGTATATGGCATGGAAGCTGTTTTACCTATGGAAGTTCAGATTCCTTATTTAAGGATTATGAAGGATGTTGGTTTAAGTGAAGACGATTAGATTCACACCCGACTTGATCAACTTAACTTGATCAACGAGAAACGACTTACTGCTGTTTGTCATGGTCATACGTATCAAAAACGGATGATCAAGGCTTTCAACAAGAAAGTCAGGTGTCAGGTATATCAAGTCAGGGATCTTGTAATCAAGCGGATCATCTTGCCGCAAAGTGATCCCAGGGGCAAATGGACTCCTACTTACAACATACCGTTTATGATCAAGAACATCTTTTCTGGCGGGGCAATGATTCTGACCACCATGGACGGCGACGATCTGCCGCACCCTGCGAACGCAGACATAGTCAAAAGATACTACGCATAAAATGACCTGACAAGTCGAAAACCCAAAAGGGCGACTTGGGAAAAAATGGGCATCCCGGTGAATCTAAATCCCGAAAGGGCGGTTCAGGAAAAAATTAGGGATAAATAAAAAATCTGTACACCCGGCAAGTTGAAAACCCGAAAGGGCGACTTGGGCAAAAAAGGGTTTCCCGGTGGATCGAAAACTCGAAAGGGCGGTCCAGGCAAAAGTTAGGGAATTAAAGTGTATGACTATGTCTCGTCGGATCACTTTAAGGACAATCTCTTCACGACCAAACTCCAAGATTCTGATCAATCCAATCATCTGCGGACGAAGCAACGAATGGACAAGATGCTCAGAGTTGTGAAGGCTATAGCAGAATGGGAACCCCATGGAATTGTCACACATAGCTATCAAGGATTTATTTTCCTCAGCAAGGCAGCTAATCAGCTTACATGCGCATACATTACATTCATATATCATAGACGTTGATAGAATACACTTTATTGCATCATACATTTCATACAACATAACTTTGTGTTTTCAGCTAGCATCTTACCATTTTCAGGATAAGATTAAAAGTTATCATTAACAACTATTCAAAGATTTCAGATACGGTACAGATACACTCCAAGACATGGAAGTCATTCTGCTATTCATTCAGATCTCTTATTTCAGATACAGTATGGATACATCCCAAACACAGAGGTCATTCTACTACTCATTCCTACTTCAGCAATCAGATACATATTAGACACGCTCCAGACATGGAAGCCATTCTATTTCTTGTTCAGATTCAAATATCAACTACAAGCTCAGATACACTCCAAGACATGGAAGTCATTCTGTTGCCTTTTTCAGATCCCAGTTACAGTATGGATACACTCCAAGACATGGAAGTCATTCTACTACTCATACAGATCTCAAAATCAAGATACAGTCCAGATACGCACCAGACACGGTTGCCATTTTGTCATTCATTCAAACCTATTCCCCAACCCAGAGATACTCCAGATACGGATGTCTTTCTGTTGCTTATTCAAATCTCAGATTTCGGATACAATACAGATACACTCCAGACACGGTAGTCATTCTGATATTCATTCAAGAATCAAATACAGTTACAGCTTGGATACGCTCCAGACACGGATGCCATTCTTTTGCTCATACGAATCAAATCTCCAGATACAACCCAGATACGTTCCAGACACGGATACCATTCTGATGTTCATTCTCCTGATTTTCAACAAACAGTTTTGGATGGCATCTCTAAGCCCATCTCTAGCAAGATTCTATCATCTCCAAACGACATCTTTAAGCCCGTTCCCTTAGCTACATTTTGACGAGTGCAAATTTACGGGCACTCAAGTGTCCAATCCTCTTTTACCTTCGAGTCACGAAAGGCAAACTCTCCAATCTAACTCTTCAGGTTCAAGAAGATTGAACAGGGGAAGCTGTTGTACCCCAAAATTTTCCCTCTCATTTTATCAACATTTCTCATCACAAGGCTCCTTGAACTCAAGACCAGGCTAGGGTTTGCACTGCTCAAGACATTTCCTTGCACTAATGACCTAAATTAGGGTTTGAGTTTGCAGAGGGATTTTTGGACCTTCAATGTTCAAAGTGACTTTCATACTTCATTTTGGACTCATATGTTTGTCCATACCAAGTTTCAAGCCTTGAATCAAATTTTTGCCCAGTCAATTGGATAGTTGACCTAGAAATTAGATGTATTGGGGAAAAAGTCAACTGTGGCCAATTTACAGTCAAACCTCATGAATTTTGACCCACATCAACATTATCAACTCATATGAACCATTTGATCAAGTTTGGACCACAACTCCACAAGAAATTTGATCAGATCACCAAAAGGGCAAAATGGTCATTTTTAGGGTTTTGACTGTACAAAGGCAATTTCTGACTTTTTGACCTAGACAATGGAAAATTAAGCTCAACCATGGACTCAAGGACTCAATGAAATCATCTTGACCTATTCAACAAGTTCAAAAGACCTCAATTGCATTGGATTGACAGATGAATTTTTTAGTCAACTGATCAAAATTTGACTGTATATTGAAAAGTCAAACTTTGACTTTTTGGTCAAAATCAAGTGCCAAGGGTCATTTTTCATCGAGATGTGTCAAAATATGAAACTTGTTCATCAAGAAACCCAAAATTGCAAATTAGGGTTTAAAATTAAAAAATTTCATAACTTAGAATTTTTCTAAGTTATGAAATTTTCTTAATTTCTCCTAACTTTGCCCAACATGAAAGTTGTAGTCCTCCACAAAGTCTACAACTTTGATTCACAAAGTTTTCTCGAAAGAAGCTTGGATCTCAAGTTATGAATTTTGGAACAAGTTTCCCTAAAACTTTTAACTTAGTGAAATTTTGCCCTAGTTTAGGCAGGATTTTGACCTATCTTCTTGGCCATTTTTCACATAGTTCCGCTTGGAATCTCAAGTTGCATTTCAAAGATGGATTATAGAGAATGTTGCAATCTTTCCAAATTGTCCAAGAACTTATCAAACACATTTATGGTTAGGGAGAATCGAAGGCTTGAAGTTGGCAAAAACTCACTTTTCATCCATGGCATATTCATGTTCATCCAAGTTGCAATTTCAAGTTAGCATGCCTTACACTAGTTTACAGGGCACTAAACCATTTCACACTCCATAATTAAATGCAAATCCATCAGTCTAAGCTTTTGTTTTGGTCATTCGGACATTGTACACAAAATTAAGCCCTAAGTAGAAAAAGGCAAATTTCCATTTTTGCTTAAGTATGCTTTATGTCAAACCACAATCCTTGAGCATTGGTCCAAGATCTCTTGCAGCAAAACAAATCCACAAGTTGGAGGGGCCAAGGGAAAGAGATGCAAGCATAAGGATATCCTGTACAGGCCTGTTCCAATCACTTCCACATTTTACTTTAAAAACAAGAAACTTGTCCAAACCTTAGAACTTGAACATCAGCCAAGATAAACTTATGCAATCATTTTGAACATATTTCTCACACCCCTTTGAGCCAAAAACACGATTGCTTGAGCCTCTAAACATCCCATAGCCAGAAATCACATTCCCTTGGCAAAACAGGTAGAATCTACAACTTGAGTTCCATAGCTCATTTGGCTCGTGCGTTTTGCCCCAAGTTGCTTCAAACACCTTCCATTCAACTCATCCAAGCTATCCAAACCTCAAACACCAACTGTAACTCCATTTATAGTGTTTGCCATTTTCATTTTGAGCTTGTGCAGGTTGAGTTCTATAGGTTGATTCAGGTACATTCAAGGCAAGCAGGCTATTGGAGAAGGTCAAGTGAAGTCCAAGCAAGCTCCCAGACATCTCAAGCCTTGTTGAAAAGCTCTACATTGCCCTACACGAAGTCAGCTGAAATAGGTTTTTTCCAACTTCCTATCTCTTTATTTAGCAACATTTAGCCTTAGGTTTGTGAATAAAAAATGTAGTGTTCATTGCCATGAAGCTGTACATATACTCAGTTTTTATTTATATTAAGCATGCTAAGGGAATTTCATCCATGAACATATTGAAAAAACTAGGTCAGATTTTAGGGCCAGAGAAATTCTCTCTGGTCTTTGAGAGTTAAGACAAGTTGTTTATATGGTTAGAATCGTCTTGAAATTCTCTACAAGTTTGATGTTATGTGTTTTTGCAATAGAGCTCGTATATAGGATCTGGTAGTTTGTACAGGGCACGCACGCGTTTTTTCAAAAGCCAGAGGTTGAAGATGAAGTTTTGGGCTGGGCTTGGCCTGACTGCTTTTGACACTCCTTTTTTTCTTTTTGCACCCCCTGGCCCAATTTCTTGTACTTTTATATTTTTGAATTTTTATTTACATTTCTAACATTATTTATTTATTCCCAAATATAAAAAATGCTCAAAAATATTTTCAGAATTTTTTCACATTTATTTTGCATTTTATTTTTATAGAAAACAATTTAAATACTTTTATCTTATTTATTAAAACTTAGAAATAATATATAAATCATACTTTTATTTTTGTTATT